>JAZDUH010000227.1:0-90000 GCA_036419115.1 Scarus forsteni | reverse complement strand
TCATATTATATTTTATTTCTACTCTTTTGATGGATCAGGTTTTAAGCCATGAAATAAGTTTATCTCCCGTATTTGCTTGAATTTTTAAGTCATTTCATTGCTTCTCTGTTTGTTTATTGCTCAGCCCCTCATTCCCCTTTATTCTCCTGCCTCCTGTCTCCTTTATTGCCTTTTCTTTTCTTATTGGTTTTATACTTCCAGCACTTATTTTGGTCCACATGGTCTCATTTTCTGTTGCTTGGTACTTGTTTTGTCTTGGTTCTCTGCGTGAACAGGCTCTTACTGTGAGGGGGGTTGGGGGCTTGAAGAGGGGGCATGGTGGATCCGGGCTCGGGTTTGGCCTTGATTTTGGGGCTGGGGTCTTTGGGGGCTGCACCTGCGTTTGGCAGGCCTGGTGGGCACTGGTGTGATCTTATGGTGAGCACCGTCGGTCTGGTGCTCACCAAAAAAAAGTGTGATGGCTTTTCTTGCACCTCAAACCTGATCCTCATCGACCTGCCCCAAAATTCACTGTTTAATGCTTCTTTTTAAATCAGATTTTCCTTTCATAGTTAAAATATAACTTAACTTCACATTCAAGTCCTCACTGAATGAGATTAAAGTGCAGCAACTGATGGACCCAAAAAATGTGAAGTATCTGTTTCCTCTCTCTGATTTGTGCAAAATTTTATTCAAATATTTCTACTGTAATAAACATAAATAACATGTTTTGAAAAGCAGATATTTTTATTTTAATGATGGCTCATATCAGAGTATTAAAAGTTATAAATCAACATGCATGTTATTAAACAAAAGGCCACTGTGCTAAAACGTCTGCATAAAATACTTAAGCAATAGTACAAACCAAAACACTGCCAGTGTATCTTCAGGATGAAGAAATTTCTTTTTTTGGGCTACATAATGACTAAATATCTGAATTTTGAAAGATTAAACGCCTTTCATAATGAAGAAGTAAATGCTAGAAACCTGAACGTGATCATTTTCTTGTCATTGATCACAAAGGCATGTGGCTGTGTCGAGTGTATCTGCCACAGTTCTGACTAAAATTAAGGGTCATCTATTTATTCAACCTTTTATTTCTTATATTTTATACTTTGCACATAGTACTTTTTTATTTATTATAATCACTTCTTTCTTCTGCAATTTACCTTTCTCGATTAAGTTTTATGCTGCGGACTAAATATTCAGATTTATAACTGCCCTGCTAAACTCTTTAAGTTGATGTATTTGTGCTCAAGTTTTATGTGTATTCCATTTTCTGCTTCTACTGCTGCTTTACACTTCACACCTAACTGCCCCGTTAGGGACAAATTAATGAAAAGTAAAAGTAAATTGCACAAATATTTGGTTTACATTGAAGAGCACAAAATGTTGCCAATATTAGATCCATCACATTGATGTGCAGGAGTTTGATTTGATCTCTGATTATCTTAAGTTATGATAATCAGTTAGATTATTGATTGCTACATGAAAAGAAATTAGATGATTTTTAAGCAGCTTTAATGAGCTGCTGGAGGCGTGGTTACAGTCAAATCTAAGTGCACACACTGAGGCTCCAGTCAAGGGGCTGGTTTCAAGATCTTTAACTGAGCCTGGGAATGTTCACAATGCCTCCCTCAGACTGAATGAATGACCCCTAAGAAGGATCACTGAGTATGTTTAACAGACCACTGTTTCTGTTGCAGTCTGATGCTGCAGTGTCTCCATTATTGATTATTCCTTAACTCAGGAGCTGCTTCAGAAGGAGTCCACACATCTCATCATCAGATCTCTGCAGACTGTGAAACAAGAATCTTTGGATCACTAGTTTGACAACAGCTAACAGTTACTAAGAGCTTAGTTTGGACTTTACAGTCTCTCTCACTAACAGATTTACACATAGCAGCAGAAACCTGATCCAGAGGCCCACACACCGACTTTAAGCTCCAACCCTGACCCGACTCTTTGAGAGAGGGGGGCCTCACAGAGAGAGACAGATCACTGAAGCAAAAGGAGCAGGAAAACAGGAGCAGGAGCAAAGCTGCTAAAGGTTCTGCAGAATTTCATTTGGGTTTTCTCATGAGCATATTTACCTCGGCCAAGGAGGTTATGTTTTTGCTCGTGTATATTTGTCTTTTGTTTGCAAGATTACACAAAAACTACTGGACAGATTTTGCTGAACTTTTCAGGAGATGTTAGAAATGGCTCAACTTAAAAACAATTAGATTTTGGTGGTGAACAAGATAACAGTAATTAGCAAACAGCCGTTTTTGCTCAATAACTATCAAATAGTAATGAAATCAACATGAATCTAAAAGCTAGGTGTGGGGTTTACAGGGTGTAGGAATCATATGATGGTAACTTTATCATGAAACTATTTTTATAGACCTAACAGCAATATTTGAGCTACCTTGGTGGAAGCTTTCGCTCTCTGAGTGCTTTATAGTTGTTGTTTTTAACTCTGTTTCTTAAATGATGTACTGGCTGAAACTGTAAAGAGCTGGATCTGTTTAAAGGATTGTGTGAAGAGAAACAAATCCATCAAAAGCATCCTGCATACAATGAGTTTAACAAAACACTAGTAAAATTGTGTCAATATCTTTGTGCAATGAAGGCAGATTCCACAGATTTGCCCACATTTTCTGGTGGCATAAATAAAGGACGCTGCCAATTCTGGGAGAACAGGAACTCACTCTCACCAGGTAAAAAACTGCCTGAACACAGTCCCACAGTCCAGTTTGACTTCTGTGAGTGCTCTGCAGAAATACTCAGCACTGCATTATAGAGAAATGGTGTGGCAGGGCACACCAGTTTGTTCTTCACACAGTTCAAGGTGCTGATTTAGAGCCCCGGCTCCCAATCCAAGGTCCAGGTCCCCAAAGTGGCACAGCCAGCGGGTCCAAAGCTGCAATTCCACTGAGTGGCCTGGTTTGATTCTAAACAGTCTGGAAACAATAACTCTATAATGTACTTTTTCCCATTAGGGTCTCCGGGGGATTTGACTCTTCCTGGGTACAGCTTTAAGAGGGTTCCATGGAAAAACAGTCCGGATTCACTGATTACCAGACTGTTGCTATAACACAGCAACAGTCTGGTATTGGAGGGATAGTTTCACTGATACTAATGCCATTATTGATTCTGCTTTTAGATACTGTTTTTTTTTTATCAATTCCTGTGGATTTCCTGTGTGAAAGAAGCTGGTCAACAGGTTTTCCAAAGACCATGCTCTCTTTTTGTTCAGTACCGTTTTGCATAGACAAATGTTTAAGCCTCTGCTGAGAGTAAGGCAGCCAGAGTCTACTGGGAGGAGCTGATGAGGGATATTGATTTCTTTGATTTCCTCCTTCAGAAATGTATTTGTTGAAGTTTAGAGCATCAGGGATTTCTGAGGAAATATTTAATGAAGAGTGCTTTTTAATTTCAGTGAACAGGAAATATCAGATTCCTCTCTCACCGTGCGAATGTGTCCACAGATCATCAGGCCGACGTTCTTGGTGAAGCTGTGGACCAGGTCGAGCAGAGCGGGGCGAGAGTTTGGATAACCGGTCATCACCAAACACTGGGGTCTGAAATCAGAGTGGAGAAACACAAACATGAGCGGGAGTTTTTACTGTAGATCCATCGCAGTTTGGAGGTTTCATCTTTAAGAGGATTATTGCTCCTACACGCACAGTCACTCTCTGTCCTGACCTTCACGGCGGCCTCTCGGCTCCTCGATAAAGGACAGAAAGAGGAGTGGAGTAGCTCACATCAAAGCAAATATGTTAATCACCCCCGGGATTAAAAAGGAGGAGCCTGAAGACACCATCAGATGGTTCCTAATCTCCTCAGTGCTCCATGAGAATTTTTCAGTCACGTTAGTGTGTTCCTGGAAAGATGGCAAGAACGTGCTGTAAGGACTGCGTGAGCATGCAGAGGAGGAACACGTGAGTAAACATAGTAGTTGCCTCAACTGTGCGGTAGAGCAGGCATTATGGTTCTAGTGATGCATCATGGGCTGAATTCAGGGAGAGAAGGGATGTAAACATGCAGGAGAACCCAACAGAGCAAATGCAGAGAAAATCCTGTCAGGTCTTCACTGTGCCACACACAAAAATCTGTTGAAAATTCATCCAATTATTAGCAAAAATATGGACAACTGCACTTTCTTGCCCTGTTAACAAGTCCTTGAATATTTCCTGGATCCACTGAAATTGAATCACTTCTTTGTTGTTCCATGGTCAGCGTTTGTTGGGCAGCTTCACAGACAGATCGAGGAGCAGGCTGTGGAAACCTACTAACTAAAAGAGGGTGGTCATATCACTGTGGTTAAAGAATATGACTGGTGCAATCCCTGCTTGGATCCAGATTGAAAGTGACACTAGTAACCCACACTCTCTATCTGCTCTGCTCTGCACACCCCTGCCATCAGCTATTAGTAAAAGTAAAGTAAATATAATTGTAAGCCAATCATTACGCTTCTTGATACAGTTTATAAAATTTCTGGGTATTTAGAATATCCCTATCCACGCTCCTTTAGTAAACAATCACCATTTTAACCATTCTTGATAAAGGCTTTTCAATATGGCATGACAAGGGTATACATAGCATTGGGGTCCTATTGATTGACGACACTTTCTCCAGCTTTGAACAGCTGTCTAAAATGGACTGATTCGCACTATGTTTTCCACTACTTACGAATCAGGGACTTTTTACACAAAAGTTTCCAATTATCTTGCTTGGACTCTTTACTGAAAGTTAATACCTTAAGGAAAGGAAGAGTTTCCATGATTTATAGGCATATGATGCATAAATACAATCCCTCTCTATCTTATTTACGTGAACAATGGGAAAATGATATTGGGGTTCCTCTGTTGGATGATGAATGGGACATGGCTTTATTAAGGGTTCATTCCTCATCTTTATGTTCTAGACATGCTCAAAGTGTTACATCGACTGCACTTTACTAAAGCTAAACTCAGAGAAATATTTCCAGACCTTAATCATGTGTGTGACAGGTAAAAATTAGCCCCTGCAACTATTTATCATCTGCTATGGTCCTGTTCAAAACTTGTTCCTTTCTGGTCGACCTTCTTTGACACGCTTTCTCAGTCTTATGGCTGCATCATCACACTCTCTCCCATGGTGGGAATTGCTGGTATAGTTTTAGTTCCGGCTTATTCAAATATGCCCACTCACATAAAGAACTATTGCCTTTTTCTTCAAGAGGTCTTTCCGCTAATTGCGAACTGGAATGCACTTTTTATTATTTATTTATTTTAATTTTTTTCTTATTTTAAATTATTTTTCTTGTAACTTTTTGTCTTAAATTTTTAATTTCAATTCAATTTCATTTCAATACATATGTGTTTGTTTACATGCAAACATGCATGTGTAATGCAGGTTTATGCTTGTGTTTGTATAAGCAAGTACATGTCTAGGTATATGTGTGTGCATATGTATACATATCTATCCATATATATATATATATATATATATATATATATATATATATATAAATATATATATATATATATATATATATATATATATATATACATATATATATATATTCACTTTTTTTCCTTATTCCAATATTTTTTTATCTATTTTTGATGTGTTTTCCTATGGTTCTGTGTTGTAATGTTGTAGAAATGAAAATATATAAATAAAGTGTTGAAAAAAAAAAAGAAAAAGACTGGGGGTGATTTTATGCAAATTAAAGCTGAGTCTATTAAACACCTGCTGCCTGTTTCAGCTTTACTAAAGTCATCTGCAGCATGATTACTCAGACCTTCATGAGGTCTTGATATTTTTCTTCTTACCTGAAGTTCTTGATGTGGTCCTCCACTCCGCTGAGGTGCAAAGTGTGGGTCAGGGCCTGGTGGTAGGTCAGAGCCTGCGTGGACGAGCCCCAGTTCACATCTGGACGAGAGGACACACACAGACACAAACAGAGACATACGCAGCGTTACAGCGAGTGTTTGCAGGTCGACCCGAGTGTTTACAGGTCGTCCCTCAGGGCCACAGGTCAGCTGATCCACGTGGTGTCACAGCTTCTGAGGAGCTGTGGATGTGTGTGTAGCTGTGTGTCAAACTGAGCGCGCTCACAGGTGTGTGTGTTTGGAGCTGCAGGGACGGCAGAGTGCTTGAAGTCGAGTCCTCGCAGGTGTTTCAGTTTGATGTCTTGTTAAAACATCTCGATGCTCTCAATATCAGCTACATTAACCTTAAAGTTGCAGATAAATGTCTTGAATTAAGATATAAATGGCAAATTAAGGGCTGCATAGTCCACCAATAGGAGATCATCTTTCACTAACACTGCAGCACTGATGAACAGCCCTGGACCAAAGTCACTATGTTGCTCATATTTTGTAAATTATATGCAGATGTTTAAGTTCTCACGTTTTCCCTCTTCTTCTTGTAAGAGTTCACAGTGTTCCTATGAACTTGTCAACTGAAATGGCTTCATGGACTTATTACTACAGGTATATGCTGAATTAAATTGAATGCTTTATTTTGAACATGGAAAAACAAACATGGGAAGTCATCATAAACAAATACATGTATATTCCAAAAAAAAAACAAAAGAGGGTAAACTGATGATATCTTGCATGTGCAGCAACTTTATATGCTCAAAAAGGAATTAGAAGTATAATTTAATTTAATCCCACCCCTTTTACTACTACGTACTACAGTCTAGTTTAGTTCTCCATATTTATACAATTTACAACATTCACCATCTATTCGGGTACCAATGGGTTTTAAATAACTGACTAAAATATATTCTAAGCTGCTGTTGTACAAGTGTACACAGAATATTTCACCTTTATATAACACTTTAAATATTTTTTAAGAGTCTGCCATTACTGTCCTTGGTAAAACTGCTGCTCTTCATCCTTATATTTATTCAAAATGTGTGCATTGAATATTCTTTTGAACTTGCTTATTGTTTTACTTTTTTTTCTAAAATTTATCTGCTAAATGGTTCCATTGTTTAACCCCACATACTTTTTAATGCCACTCTGACATTTATGTTAAAGTTCAGGATACCTCTTAAATCACAGACTCCTGCTGTCTCTGAAAACTGTATCTTATTTTGTCTTGAAACACATTATTTATGCATTTGGATATTATTTGTGAATCAAAATCAGATCAGATCTTGAAGCTGTAAAGCTTGTAGTTTTAAGAAAATATGTTTGCATGGTCTCTAAATCCTGCTATGTTGATGAATCTGATGGCCCTATTCTGCGCAGTATTCATGTTCGAAAATCACTTTCATATATTTTCCCCTTACATCTATGCAGTCAGTGAGAAAAAGGGTAAAATTAATGCACAATATAACTTATATAGTGCTTGTCTCGTGTTTTCTAGTTGCAGATCTGCCTTGTTTTACCCAATACTTAATCCATGTCTCCATAAGTGTAGAAAAAAGTTATATACTCATGGTCCAGACTGCAGGTCAGTGACTCACCCGGCTTCTTGTAGCTGACGTAGATGAACAGGCCGAGGACGATGACGTTGGTGAGCAGAGCCGCCCACCAGTTGATGACGAACATCACCACACAGCACAGGATGGCTCCGGCCAGAGACACCCACATGTTGTAGTATTTGAAGCTGGGACGCCATCCTGCAGCAACCACCAAAATCAAGTCACGCGTGTGCAAATGCAAAAACATAACAGCAGTTACAAGGATTAAAATATTAATATTCATGATAAACGAAGGAAATGCACTTCATGTTAAAGTTGGAAGAGTCAGACCTGGAATTTAAAAGACAACAATAAGAATAACCGTGACTTTAGATAGAGTACTGCAGCAATGAGCCCTGAAGCGAGGTGAGCAGGACATTGGGCTCAAAAGTCTGAAGACCAGTTTGAAGGGATGTTTGAATGATTGTTCAGTCTGATACCTGAAATAATGTTTAAAATAATACACCTACTTTTATGCTATTTTCACGTCTTGCCTCAACCCTAAGGCCATGACCAGCAGATAGACACCATTCTGATGGCCAAAGCTCGCCCACTGCTCATTAGCTTAGCTCAAACACTGGGAGTCAACAGGTATAGCCAGCCTGCCTCTGCCCACAGTCATCAGATAACAGCAGCTTCAGCAGCTCTAAACAGTGTGTTTGTTGTGACTTCTTTCCCTACGTTATTCTATGCTATTTTCAACTATTCTCATACTATCTTCTTCTTCTTGTAAACACAGGCTTCGTTTTGTTGACTTTTCTGGTGGTTTGTGCAAGAGATGTGACGTTACCGAACGAGTCAGGTCTTTTGAACAGCTCTGTTAAGTGAAAGACAAAAACCGATTCCCAGCTGTGAGTAAGTTGTTTGTTTGTGAGCCATTCTGAAATGCATGCCTGCAAATTTAAGAATGGCTCGCAAACGAACAGCTAGCTCACATCTGCAATTTGATTCTCATTGTTCAGTTAAAAGAGCTGTTCAAAAAGACTCAACTCGTTCGTGAAAGTCACATCTCTAAAACAAACCACCACAGAAGTAGGTCAACAAGACAACGCCTCTGTTTACAAGCAGAAGATAATATGATGATAGTAACAAATAACGTAACAGAACACTGTAAAAAAAAAAATTAAAAGCAGTCACAACAAACACACAGCTAGCTATACCTGACTCTCAGTGTTTGACCTAAGCTAGTAAGTGATTAGCAAGCTTTGGCTGTCTCTTCCTTGTTCCTGGATGCACAGTCAAAACAACGGTGTCTATCTGCTCGTCCTAGACTCGGGACTGAAGCAAAACACGTAAAAGGAAAAGCTAACCATGAGCTGAGGAGACTTTATGGACACTAAAACTGCAGAAGAACTGACACTAAACTTTTTGGAGTTTAAAATCTGTGCAGATTTTCAGGTGGCGTTCAAAAGAAGCATCATCACTGCAGCACCCTATGTCGCTGGTTTACGTTGTAAAAACAGTCACAGAGCATGAATAAAGTTCAGTCATGTTACATAATGAGAGTTAGCATCCTGTTAGCCTGAACATCAGAGGGTTACACTGAATATTAAGGACCATATTTAAATATTGGGACCCACAGAGACTAAACTATAAAAGGGTTTAGTGATGGGACAGTGTTGTAGTTACACAATGACAGAATCTAACCACAGGACGTGAAGGGTACATGACGCCAACGCTCCTCCGCCTCCGAGACAAGGAAACGGTAAACCAAATATAGGTTTTATGGATTTATTTCTGGGCTCATGTACCGTTCACGTCTGTGGATTTATTACAGAACAACCTGCAGGGAGGAGAGAGAGTCTGTACCTGGAGTTCTGCAAGAGCTTTGGTATCGATGGAAGAAAACACACAAAACCAAATAAACAAGGTGCATTTAAATTACTACAAACTGAAGGGTTAGTTCACTAAAATCATCAGAATATGTTAACATTTCTCAGAGACAAATATTTAAATCCATATATGCAGATTTTTCTTTAACAGTTGGACATCTTTGGGTGACTGATTGGCCTCAACATGCCCAAAAATCTTATTAAATCATTAATACTCTAAGTAGGGATGCAGGATATCAGACTTTGTCAAGATTCAGTATGTTTATATTTCCTAATGCATTATTGTTTATACTAATATTTTCTGTCAGGAGCACAGTCTTCAGTTACGAAAACAGACTTAATGCTTTCAATGTGAGAGTCTATTTGTGTGAGGAACAGATCAGAAAAAAGCAAAACATTTTATTCTAAAAATTGAAACCATTGGGGGTTATTTTATGTACCCATGCAGTGATGTTGGGGTAAAGCATCATGGTACATTTGTGTACTTTGACAATATAAGTTGTCATTATTGCTGAAGATATCAGCATTAAATTCAATATTAGCCGATATGTATACTCAACTTTTTAGGACGATATCTGCAAATACCAATATCATATGAATAATATTGTGCATCCCTAGTTTAAGGAAAGCATCCCTCATCATCCCCAAATAACCTCAATATGAAAACTTGAGGCCAAAAAAAAAAAAAAAAAAAAAATACGGAATATATATAAGATTTCCAATTTTCAGTCAACAGAATTTTAATTGGAAATTCAACTCAGATACTGTATTTTTTAAAAAATGTAAATGCGACAATAATGATAACGATGAAGATAATTCAATCAAAATATATTTAAGATTACTATTGACATTATTATTAATAATAATCAAATTGGTATTATTTAATTCAATTATAGACACACACACACACATATATATACATATATATATATATATATATATATATATATATATATATATATATATATATATATATATATATATATATACATATATATATATATATATATATATATATATATATATTAATAACTCATTTGTATTTTGCTAATCAAGGCTTTGCATAGTATTTTTAATATTATTGTGAGAAACATATAGATGTCAGCTTTGCAAATACTAATATATCCTGGTTTATTTTCTTTTTTTGCTCATCTAACATAAAAAATGATCCTGGCTCTTTCACAATCATTTGCTTAGAATCTAATTTGATTCAGTAGTTCTTGTTAAAAGTTTTAATTTTGATTTTATTCAAGATTCATTTTAGGTTTGAATTAGTTTTCAAGTGCTTTATAACGTTGTTACTGTTTTTTTCATTCTTTTTTTATTAACATTTGTTAACTTGTCTAACCCATTTTTATTGTACTTTTTTCATTTTAATAATTATTTTTCTTTGTTAGTTATGTTTATCAAATTGTATTTTTTTTGTTTGTATTTGTTTCACTTGTTTAACTTTAGTTCGAGGGATTGTCTCTGTATTTATTTGCTGAGTGTCATTCCTTTGGAAGCACTTTGAGCTGCTTTCTTATGTAAGAAAAGTTTTGTACAGACAGCACAGTCCAAACTTTTATTTATCCCTGGGAAAATCTCCTCTAAGATCACATGCTCTTACATGAAAGATCACTTCACACTTTCAGCTTAAATCAAACGTAATAAAATCAACAAGAAGATGATTCATATCGAGCACTAACCCGCGAATACTCCATGACAAACAACAGTGATGCAACAATCTAACAGAGAAATTCACAATAATCTCTGACGGTTATTAATCAGTGAATCATTAACACGGCTGTTCTGATGTGGCTGTTTCACTATGAGTGACCCCGACACGCCCTCCTAAAAATAACAGAGTCATTCATATTTACACAACAGATATTTAACTCTGATGTCACACTAAGGGAGGAAAGATCAGATGTTAAAACAATATTTTATCTTAGTGTTCATATTTCTAACAAACTGGGAGAAAATGACAAATTATTATTCAGTCCCAAAACTCAAATGATAAGTACGTGAATAGGTGACTAATAGAGGAAAATAAAAATAAAAAGGACAGCAGCCTTATCTATGAATCAGAGTCTGACCTGGTGTCTTAATGGAAAAAAAAAACATATATATATATCACTGAAAAAATGAGCCAGAGTCGGACATGTTGCGGCGTTTGGATGCACTTCTCTGGGGATGAAAGGCAAGCAAAAGCTCAGAACAACATTTGTTAAAAAAAAACATATCCTTCAAGTCCAGGTCGACAAATAATCCACACTGTAACAGAAAAACTCAGCACCTGATGACAGTATTAGTGTCAGATAAGGCTGTAAGATTTATCGTTTTTGAATCAAAAACGCAATTTCAGACAACGCAATCATGCAGTCGACAAAGCTGCAATTTTATGCATCAATCCTGACAGATCCACAATCTGTTGTGCCAATTATTTTACAAATTTCAGCAATTTGCATTTACAGAAGTGCTTAAAGCAGGTCAACAACAAAAGGCCTCTGTTTAGGAGTAGAAATTGTAAATTATCCTGTAAAAACAGATTATTTATCATCAATATTGCATGACGAATGATTTGTTATGTTCTTTTCATTCATTTTCTCACTGTTGTCTTTAATGTAATCACAGTGTTTATTGAACTGAAGCTTGATTTGAAAAAAGTGGTGCATCCAATTGAAATCCCCATGTCTGCCAGAAAAAAATCACAATTATTTTTTTTCCTCAAACTGTCCAACCCTTGTTTCAGTAGAACAGACTGAATCTGCTAGTTCTGCCTCCACATAAGGTGGCGTTAGATGCCGGGCACTATTCTGTCTTAAGCACCAGCATTGCCTAGAGATGTGACATTTCTGAACAAGCCAGTCTTTGAATGGCTCTCTGAAAGGGACGGAGGGAAAACATTTTTAATGGTGATGTGTTTCTTGCCTCTCAGTTGAGAGCACCAACAGTGATTGAAGCTGTGGACACCGGCCCTAAAGCAGCACTTGATCTACTTTCACCAGGCAGTGCACTTCATTTAGGCTTGGTGTGGTTCACAGTTTCAGGTGTTTCCAACAATCTGGACCAAACATTCCTTCCTTTTTGGCACCCATCTGTAAGAGTGGCTGGCGCAGAGCCAACACAAAGGGGTGAAGCTAAAAGGTCTGCAGTCTGTTGATTGGTCAAAGGACAGTAACTTACTGTGCAACATCAGCTATAATGAAAAATAAGAGGCATGTTTAAATCACTCCAGGACCCGAGTGATCTGCTACTTAAGCTGTAAAGCGTGTCCACATGAACGAATCTGCATAGACACCTCAGAGGTGGGTGCTGTCCTCGCCATCGTAAGAGAGGTGGGAGTGCAGAGGGAGCTAGCAGGACCCTCAGTGTCCAGCTTACACCCTGCCCCAGTTGAGGGTTCAGCCATTAGTGGAAACACGAGGTCTGAGCGTACTGAGCTGTGCTGAACCAAACCGGAGCACTGAGTGGAAACACAGCTTAATATAACTCACAACAAGTAAATATTTAATGGACAACAATGTTCAGGCTTGTTTTTGTCTTTCATTGTTTTTAAAGTAAGAAAATCTCATTTCACCTTTAACACTTTAGAGGAGGACGGTTAGCCATTGGTTGAAGGATAGTGTCAACTGCCTTGCCATTCAGGTTTTAAGTTTCATTTTATTGACACGTTTTAAAAGCTTTTAGGTCCTTATTGTCATCGAGAGACATTTCATCAGGGCTTTTATGTTGCTTGTGAACTTCCAGCAGTGTTTTAATGTTATAATAATCCACTAAAGCTTCACGCAAAGCTTGTTTGTCAGTAAAAGGTATTCAGAAATGAATGAATGACTAAAATTCTTAAAGGAGTTTAAGAGTTTGTCACAGGGCAGGGCAGCAAAAGCAATCATTCATAATCCCTCTCTTAAGACATATGATTACTGCAGACTCTTTACTTACTTTATGACCTTTTCTTTCCAAATACATGCAATCAAACGTCATCATGGAGAAAAAAAAATACCAAACAATGAAGAAGAGCTGGGAAATATGACAAAAATGTCCATACTAATAGAGGAAAACTAGAGGAGTAGATAGTAATTCTACAGCAGTTTAATCATTTTTATGTGACTTCTATCCTCATCTATCCTGTTCATCCCTCACAGGGGGTTGAAGCCTATGCCAGCTGACATTGGGTGACAAGCGGTGTACACCCTGAACCAGCCAATCACAGGGCCATATAGAAAGACAGATAACCATTCACTCTCATGCTCAGACCTAAGGGCAATTCAGAGTCACCAATCAACCTAATGTGCATGTTTTTGGCCTGTGGGAGGAAGCTGGAGTGCCCAGAGCCCACATATGTATGGGAGAACATGCAAAAAGAAGTGCTTTTAAAAAATCATTTTTAATGCACTTCTTTTGCATTAGGTAGTCTAAAAAACTTAATTTTCCCTGATTTCAAAATTAAATGAAATGGTTTATTGTTTCTGTTCCAGCTGAAACAGATTTCTGTAGTTGTTATTTAAATGTCTTGATGTTTGTTTATTATTTTATCTAATTCAACGACTGAACTTTAAGCCAAAGAAACATTCAACTTGACATTTTTCACCAATATAAAAATGCTCCCCTTTTGTACCTAATAAACATTAATTTCATGTTTGTTTGTTTTCTTGAATGAATGTCCCACTTTAAGCTCTTTGGGTCTAACCCTTTTTTTGGGGTAAATCTGTCATCTCTTGTGTATTTCAGGATGCTTTCCTCGTTTATTATTTTGGTAACCACAGACCACCAGCTCTGAATATGTGATGTTGTTTTGAGCCACATTTTCAGCCATGTCATCACCACGAGGAAAAACAAAAAGTAAATATGAACCTTCGTGTCAATGCAGCTCATCAGATCTCCATTATCCCTGTCTGGTCAGTCTGTCGGGAGTCTCATGAGCAGTAAAACCCGTCTGTGAGCTCTCTGAGGCTCTGGACTCGTCTGAGTGCTCCCAGTAATTCTTCCTGAATCCTCATCATTTCCCATCACGATCAAACTCCCCAGCACTCGTGACTCAAACATCATGGATTATCAGGAGCTGCTGACTGAATCATGCCACATTAATCTCTGAGGAGAAGGTTTGTCCGGTCTAACATGTTAGAATTCTGGTTTCCTGCTGGCGCCCGGTCTGGATCTTACCTGGAGAGTTGGCCAGAGAGGCGTGGAACACGGAGAAGTTGATAAGAGCGTAGGACGCCAAGAAGAAGTTGGAGATGATTGGGGCAATGACGTTCAGTTCGGCTGCAAGAAATAAGTATCCAACAGTTAATTTTTAATATTTCAAAACCTCAACATGCTTTAAAAAATCTCTTGAAGGCCCTCAGCTACACAACTTCGTATTTGCCAATAAGGAAACCAAAATTAGGCTCCAGCTGCATCACTGTGTTATTATTTTTACCTTTTTAGACTTGTGTATTTGTTTGTTCAGTGTGCAATCCTGCTGCAACACCTGACTAAGAGGAAGGGACTCAAAGTAAAAGTTAAACAGCAGATTGTTTATTACTAATATAACTTAGGAGATTAAAGGGCATTTTTATTAATGCCGCTAAGATTCACTTTCTGATACTACCAAAGTCCATCATATAATTGTTATAATCCATTTAAAAGAGGATTTTTTTTCTATTCTGTTATAAAAATACCAAAAATCTAAGGAACTGGACATTATTTTCATGTTAATAGCTCATGCACTTCCCTGAAAATTTTCAGGAAAAAACACATTACACTTAAATGATAATAAAGGGAGCATCCACAATATCATTAAACTTAAACTAAATTTCAGCCTTTAGTCTTTGGGGTGCTAAAGATAAATGCAGCTGCTTAATTTTCCCCTTCCAGCTGAATACCAGCCAAGTTCCAGCCACTAGGAAGGCCTCAATCTCACTCTAAGCATGCCTGTTTGATGTACAGTAGTTGCAGGGTGTTTCCATGAGATGGCATTTTCCCCCCACAAGGGCACATCCAATGAGCCTCAACCTTTGTCCTCAATTGAGTTGAGGTCGCATGGGATCTCATTATGGTCGCATTGGTGGGCAGGCCTTAGCACATTCCAATCATGGACCAGCCAAGACTCAGTCAAGGACAGTGGAGAAAATGTAAGTGGCTTGATAAATATATGAGCTGTCATACCGATGAGGATGAAGGCCAGGGCGATCCCGAAGGTCAGGATGTAGCCGCGGAGGGGCTCGTTGTTTTTGCCATAACCTTTGGCGAACATGCTCAAGCCGGGGTAGATGTTGTCCTTACAAAGAGCCTGTAGGAGCAGAACATCATCATTTCTATCATTCAAACTTCCCCATATTAATACGATAAAGATAAAACCTTGTTTTCTTACCTGGAACACTTTGGGGGCACTGACTAAAGAGGCCAGAGCTGAGGACAGCGTGGCAGAGAAGATTCCAGCAGTGATGATCGGTCCAAAACCAGAAACAAGACTCATCACCTGAGAACAAGGTCACATTAAAAATAAAAAATGAACAACAACTCCTTTATTTGAACTTTAAGCAAGGACTTTGGTCTTTTGAGCAGTCACTAGCTTGTAAAAAAAGGAAAAAAGCATCAATAAAAACTGAAGATCTCATGTGATAATCTCCTCAAAGGAAAACTTTCTTCACTGACAACATTAAAGCAACTGGTTGTAATTTGGTACCAGCACAAATGGTGGCTGCAACACATCTGAGAGCTTTTTTCTAAGTGCTACAAACAGAGGAATAAAGCTGAACCGAAAGGCAATACATCTCAAACCTGTGACTTCAGACAAAGGTCCCAGATCCAGATTGATGTACACATAAGGTACAAGTCTAGGCCATTTATCATAAACATGTATAATACCAAACCCAGGCATGGTACATATTCAAGCACGCTTGGCCCCGACCTGAGTCCTGATCAGAACTGGGTCTTCTCCAAGCATGACTCCACTTAGAGCAAGGTCTAGATTCCAGGCCACGTTTCAGGAGATATTCAAGCTCGGTATGATGGGACATGAACACAGTTGTGATGCCCCCGACCCTTTAAAACACGATACCTTACTTCATCCTGAGCTGCACAGTAGATTTACAAACATCCAAAGTAGAGAGCAGAGTATGTCCACAAGGAACCAAATCATGTGACTTAGGTCAACTACACGCATGTAAGCATGTCTGGGTAATGAATACCAGCAGAAAAGAGGGGAGAGAGGTAATCAAACAAAACAACAATGCCCAATGTAAAAATACTTTTAAAGGGATATGCCAACATTTTTTTTTGTTTTCTCTTGCCTCACTCCAGAGTCCATGACAAAAAGATATACTCCATTTTCTGGACAGTTCGTGCAGTAACAAGAAACAGCTGGGCAGAGCTTGCCCGATGCTGATTAGCTTAGCTCAAACACTGGTAGCCAATGGGTAGTGTTAGCCTGCCTATGCCTAAAGCATCAGATAAATTCTTCAGCAACTCAGCCTTGTGTGCTTTTTGTGACTTTTTTTTTTTATCGTTTGATGTCACGTTATCTTCTACTATCATCGCATACCGTAAAATACCATATAAAAGCCGGTTCCAATTAATCGCCGGGTCCCAAATAGACGCCTGGTTTTACAGAGTTTACAGAACACTCATGTGAACGCTGAGCTCACAACTGACAGCTCACTCTTGAAGAAAAACATGATAAGACTGTACCTTAACAGTCCGCATGGTTTATTTTGCCTCTCTGGACATGCCGTCAGCTCACTTCTGCCTCTGTATGTCAACAAATGCACGATGTTTCACAACAGCGCAGTTACACTCAATGACCATAGAGTCCTGGCGCAGAAAGCCAGAATCTTACATACTAGGGCTTTACAAATCCAAAGAAGAGGACGGTGCTGTTGCCGCTGCATGTTTTTTGCCCTTAACTAACCTCAGGAGGCCAGTCATATCAGTTAGCGGTACACTGCTGCTTATCACCACGGCCTCGGTGCAGGGGGAAAAAAAGAAAGAAGGAAAAGAAGTACAACCTTAACTTAACTACTGGTATTTCATTACAAGTATTAAGAGTGTTTAGAGAGAGCTGAGTCTGCTCGGTGATTGAAATAAATAAATGCCCTGGCTATTATCTGGTATTTTACAGTAATCATCCTCTACTCACAAACAGAGGCTTTTTTTATTGACCTACTTTTGTGGCGTTTGTGAAAGAATCAAACCTTTTAAACAACTCTTTGAAGTGAACAACAGGAATGGATTTGCAGTTGTGAGTTATCTGATCATTCGTGAGTCAAAACACAGCACCGTTTACAGTTGCTGAAGTTTAGGCAGAGGCAGGCTTCAGGTGTTAGAATGGTGTCCATCTGCATTTCATGGATTCGGAAGTGGGGTAAGACATGAAAAATAAGAAAAAATTGGCATATCCCTTAACAAAGACACATTCATCTACATCACTACATATTTTCACCCAGTTTGTAATGTCATGATCACAAAGAACACTGAATTAATTTAGCTTACTCGGTAAAACAAATAACAGTGATATGCGTTGCCCCTTAAGCCAAAGTCATCTGTCAGCTTAATAACGGCATCAAAATAACACATTTGACTGTTTTAAAACTTAGTTTTTTAAAATCCCCCACTCTATACTCGGTGATTTTTTTCAGAGGAACTGAAGATTAAACACCCGTTCCTGACTTTGATATCTGGTTGAATACCTGGAAGTCGTTGTGGAGTCCGTAGCGACAGTCCTTAGCGGCCTTGCAGGCGGAGAAGTCATAATCAAACTTGCAGGAGGCGGCGGTGCAGTTGGTGAACTGAGAGGTCAGCGTGTCGTTAAGTCTTCCACTGGCGTCTCTCACAATGCAGGATCCTGAAGAGATGGGCATATTTGTTAAAGGATGGGGAAAACTTTCAGCTCTTTCACAGTACGACTTAACAGTAAAATTATAGATTTTAATATTAGACTGATATCCATATCCAATGTTGTATTGATTATAAATCCATCTTAACTGTCTTTACACCCATATGGACATGAGGACCCTCTTGAAAATGAGATGCCACATCTCAAGGGCCTAACCTCTAATAAATCTGTATTCAACAAACATAATTCAGTCAAACATAGTTCTCTACAAACAAAGACTTATCATCATTTCTTTTTTTAGTCCCTTTGTCTCTTCCTGGAGACATCTCTGGATGTTTGAATGTATGTGTGTAATTGTACATATGCATATATCTATGTCTATAAAATAAAGAGTATGGCCTGAGCCTGCTCTACTTTAAATGCCTTGAGATAACACCTGCTCTGTGCTGGCACAATACACAAGAGTGATTGATAGATTGTTTCTTCACCTGTTGAAACGGCAACTCCCAGGTAGACGATTCCTGTGATCAGGATGGCTAGGAGGGTTCCTCTGGGGATGGCCAACTGTGGGTCCTGCAAACAAGAGAAATGATTTCAGCAACGCAAAACTTAATTTCATAAAAAGAGGATTTCAAGGGTTCAAGTCAATTGCATCCTCGCAGCAGATTTTTCCAAAAGATTGAAAGTTTTAGAACTTTTAGCAATTGGTTCTGCTTTTTCTGTCAAGGGCTAAAATGGAAACATTATCAAAACTACCCAAATCTAACATTCTACCTTGGATGCTGGAGTTGTACCAGCAAGTCTAAGTATAAAATATATCTAAATTGAGCTTTAAATGTGGAAAAATATTGTGGGGAAACCACAAAAACCTTCAGGAAGCTTAAGATTACCCTGCAACGTTTACAAAATAACCAAATGCATGTCTGAAATTGCTTCAAGTTTATAGCAATTATGTCAGGGTGATATGATGGAAAAAGGGCAGAGGAAAACCTTAAAGGCAATTTGAGGGGAACAATATGCAATAACCAAATGATGGCGAGATTGAAAAGCCATCACCTGAGGAGAGAGGAACAGGCTGACAAGTGCTTCCAAAAAACAGAAATAAAAACCAGTAGATGAAAGCAATAAAACATCAGGGATCATAAACCACCAGGGGACAAAATAAAGTTCAAAATCTGCCCCAGGATACAACACACAAAAACAGAAATATTTTGGGAGCTCAGAACATCAAGTGATGTTTGTGTAGCACCCGGGCACAGACTGAGTCAATAAATACTCTGACGTGTGAGGGAGTTTTGTGTTCATGTGCTCTGATGTCTGTTAAAATTCTGACAGCGTCATCCTGAGCCAGCTGGAGCCCCTGAAGAACGCTCTGAGTGATACCAGCAAAGAAGAGCGCTACAGTAGTCCAGACTGCAGCAGATAAAACAAACAGACCCTGATGATTCTGCAGGAATCACTCGGCTGAAAGAGGCACGACCGTGGGTCTTCACATGAGCATTACAACATCCGTTTGGAACCAACACCGACGAAGAATGTGAAGAAATATGGCTCAGCTTTTCACCAAATAAACTGATTTTCATAAGAAACAGGTCGGTGCCACCTGATGGGCCACAAACTACAACTGCAGATCATCACAGCTGCATTTCTCAAGCTATCAACATTTCCTGCAGGAGAGCGAAAAGATCATCCTGGATAATGGGACCACCAGGACTGTGCCATGACCGGATATTTACAGGGATAATCCAACTTTTTTGTTGTTTTCCCATCTTGCCTCAGTCCCGAGTCCATGACAAGCAGATAGACTCCATTATTTTGACTGTGTGTGCTGTAACAATTAAGAAACTGGCAGAGCTCACCCACTGCTAAATAGCTTAGTTCAAACACAGGAAGTCAATGGGTAGTGTTAGCCTGCCTCTGCCTAGAGTAATCAGATAAACTTTTCAGCAGCGCTAAACAGTCTTGTGTGCTTGTGACTTGATCTTTTACCATGTTATGTTGCACTATCAATTTTAAGACTAAGATTAGACCTTAAATACAACCTGACATGTTAGACAGACAGTTCCATATATCGGCCACAGAATTATTTCGCTAGTCCATCTGGGAAGGAGCCGTTCGAAAACGTTCTCAGAGGCAGGACTTTCGAAAACAACAGCAGCTTGTGATTAGACAATTGTTTGGCTTGTCACATTCTTTACAGACCAATCCTTATCAAATATATTAACAAAAACAAAATACACTAACTGCACAACTTTGAGGAAGTGAAAGCTCCAGCAACTTGCATACGTTTTCCGGCCGCACAGAGTTGAATATCACAAACATCATGTGCTTGACATTGTTGTCACATTATATCAAAAAGACCAGTTTTTTTTCCAGGAAGGAGTGAATAAAAGAGTTTTTAAAGATTTGGATTAATTAGAACGATTGTTTCTGGCATTGGTATCAATAAAATCGTATTGACCCCCATCTCTTATCTTGTTGATGATAAATTCAAGCCTGGTCTCTATGCCATCTCTTTTTGTCAAACCAGTTTAGGTTATTTTTTTTCAAAGAGTTGTCAGGGCCAACGTGTTTGATTTTGAGCTTTGGGAGATAATTAGGGATGGGAATCTAATCACATTTTCAGTTGAAATAAGAAAATCCCTGAAGAAATTAAAACCAACTGTCTATTTGCTTATCAATTCCTTTCCCTTTTGTTCTGCATTCTTTACAACTTAAAAATGTTACGCTCTAATAAGAGGCAGTCAGCAGAGATGACAAGAATTAATCAAAAACCATGACAGACAGGGGCAGAAGTTGTCAAAATTTTGTCTTAATTTTTGGCAAAAAAGATGCTTAATAAGTAATTTTCACTGAGTGGAAACAGCAGCAGCTTGCAAAACTTTTTTAGCCAGTGTTGTATATCAAGAGTGTCGTGTGTTTGACATTATTGCCGATTAAAATCAGAAAGGCCAATGTTTTTTTCCCAGGCAGGAAGAATTAAGGAGACATTAAAAACCTGATCGATAATGGAATTGGTCTCAATAAAATGGTGCTGATTCCCATCTCTAATTATGTCAAAACATAAAGTGAGGCCATGGCCTGGGCCATCTCTTTTAGACAAACTCCATTTTGGGTCCTAAGATTTTTTTCCAAGAACTGGCATCAGGACAGTTGTGTTTGTGATATACGGTGGTAAAAATGGGCGACAGTTACTCTTGAGACCAACATTTATTTTGAAATTTGATGTTTTAATATAGTTAAATTAAAAATGCCTGATAGATCAGCTACTGATCAGTAACCGTTGATTTGTTGCTTAAAAAATGTGATCAGTAGAATAACCTTCAATAAATAAAGTTGAGCAGGGGTTAAATTTGTTTTCTTGGCATTATGAAATAATTACATATCTAAATTATGTTGCCATGTTAAAACTCTAAATTACTGCCCATTATTTAATAAAGTGCACTGTGTTCCCTGTTGGCTTGAAGTGTTTCAGTCAGCATGTCAACAGTTTTGTTAATTTGTGAAAATAAATTAGTCATAAAAAGGGTGATTTTATTGCACAAGTCAGATGTCCTGACTGCATTGCTCCGTGAGATCTTCATTAGTTGAGCAAACACCTCATCAGTTGTTCAAACAAAAAAATGCACCCTATCAGTATCAGCCTAGAAAAACCTGAGCGGGGCATCCATACTTAAAAACAAGAGAAAAAGGAGCATTTTTCAATTCCTTAAATCAACAAAAATTTGGTAAATTGTTCCAGTATTTCCAAAAAGATAATCACTTAAATGGCCCTTGAGATGTTGTCTGTAGGTTGATTCTAATTCTACTTCATAGCAACTTACTGCAAGATCTCCTGAGATGTTTGCTCCGGCCAGGATTCCAGTGGCTGCAGGGAAGAAGATGGCAAAGACAGAGAAGAAGGTTTCCTCTCTGAAGTCTGGACCCATGTTCTCCCACATGATGGCACCTGAGGGAAATAGGAGACATTTAATAATCAAAAGGCAGACGCATGATTACGTCAGCGTCAGCATGATGAATCCAAAAACTAAGTATGTCGTACCGTCATAGCCGAAGTATCCGTATGGTTGCTTGGTCTTGAATGAAATGAAGGTTCCAATGAAGTAGTTGACGATGGCGGTGCAGAGGACGATCAGCAGGAAGATCTGAGCCTGAAGGGAAGCACGTTAACAGTTTGTTATTCACCTGGTTAAACAAAGTTTGCCTAAGCTGTGCCTGCAGGTGACTATTTAACTCAGTACCTTCGCCTCCCACTCCATTCCTGCCACAGAGATGCCGAGCAGGAGGATCACGGTGATGGTGCCGATGATTCGGATGTCGTTGATTTCATCGGTCATGATGGCGTCCGCACCCTGAGGGACGATATGAGTGGTTGTTAATGGAATAACAATGTGCGGTAAAGATGAAAAAACACAAAGCATCACCTGTTGCCCCATCCAGAACAGATTGTTCTTTCTGCAGCTGATCATGAAGCAACATCCTTCCAAACTGATTGTTTAAGGCAAAAACTCAGTGAAAAAGTGAATTAACACACACTCTGGCTGCAGTGGCACCATTTTTCCATTAGTTGTTAACAATGTTCTCACCACTCTGCCTTTTCACAGTGTTATAATGTGCTTCTGTCTGATGGAGAAATGACTCACAAAAGGCTGAAAGCTGCTCTGCTGCTGTCAGCTCATGCTGTTGGGCTCTCAGGAGATAAATGATAGTTATTTGTCTGCTTTCTGTACTTCCTTTCTCTTCTTTTGACCTTATTCTCTCAGCTGAACGGCCTCTCAGAGGGATTTTGTTTACCCACACAAATTCTTAATCGTCAGTAAAGCTGCAGACTACTGCCAGTGTCACAGGACGAACAGATAAACTCTACAATTATATACACGAGGGAAACAGTTATGAGTCTCCTGTGACTGATTCTCATAAAATAACAAAAACAGTCAGTACCAAAAAAGGAGTTAAAACAATCTTTAAGTTTAAGATGCAGAGATAATAAAAGGCTTTTGAGCATAGTTTAGCTTAGTTTATTTCGGTCACTTTAAACATGAAATCTCACTTACAAACATTAAAGTGAGAAATTGGAAAGCAAACAAGTGTTAAGTTAGTGCATTTCCCGCATTAACCCCAAAACAAAAAACAAAATAACAACAAAATAACAAACTAAGACCAAAAAAGCCTTAGCTTATTTCGCCTACCCTTTTCAAATTCATAATTTACTCAGCTTGTTTAGATTGGCATGAAACAATAATAAACTCACATGTATCCAAAATCTGGGACACAGTTTGTACTCACACCACAGTTCCGTACTTTAAAATCATGCTTTGTTTAAGCAATTTCTTGAACCTACCATGTGTTTGACATTCTTTCATTCCTGTGTCTAGGCCTGTCACGATAACAAATTTTGCTGGACGATAATTGTCCCAAAAATCATTGACGCGATATTATATTATTCTCAATATTATTTTGATTTTTTTTTTCATGATTTTAATTGTAATATATGTCATAAAGTGAGTACACCATATCAAAAGCAAGAAACTTTAATTTCTTAAGAGTATTTTACTGTAATTGGAGGGTCAAGATCTTTTAAATAAAATAAACCATATTATCAATTTAACAACAAAAAAGAGAAAAAAAAATGAAAATGAAGTGGACTCTCTTTTAGGAAACATTGCATGTAAATAAAAATAATTATACTAATCAAAAACAACAAAATATAGACCCTGTATCTGTAAAGAAAAAACGAAACTCCAATAAAAACACAAAAGACAATAAAAAAATAAATAAAAGGGAGTTTATACAGTTTGTGTCTGTTACATGTACTTTCTCCCACTCAATTTGTACTGTCTGTCAAATGTTTGTAGCATTGTTGGCTTTTCAGCTGTATTGAAGGGTTGCATTTCTTTTGCAATGTTGCGATCAACTGTCTGTTAGCGCACCATTTTGCGCTTTTATTTATATTTACTTTGCCGACCAAATGCCTCAGTAAGCACAGACTGTCAGGAAGAAGAAGGCTCCGCTGCACCTCCCCTCCTTCATCGCCACTACTTTCAAACAAATACGACATATCAGCTCATCGGTGTTCATGCACTCACACCTTGTTTATTCTGTATAACACAAAAATATTCCCACACTGGGACTGTGGCAGCCGGCTGAAGAACCGTATCTTCCGTGCCGTCATTCATATTAGCGTTTGTTTCCTCGTTTCTCCTCAGGACGCTCACTTCAGCTCTTTGAGTGTACTCGGGAGCGGCCCCGCCTCCTGCACAAAGATTGCATGTCTGACAGATGCTCACTCCGCTATAAATCAGCTATAGAATCGATGCACCCCTGTGTTACGAAAGATCGACAGAGACATCTTCTCATCCAGCCTCTTTGGTAGAAAGAGAGGAGGAAAACAAACACTCATGTAGGTGTCAGTTTATCAAGGCCGGCAAACTTACCGAGGACGTTTTTATTTATCGTTCGGTTAACTGATTTACTGATTATTGTGACAGGCCTGCCTGTGTTTAATCCATTTCACAGACTAACTCCATACACTGAAACAAATCTTACACACCCACAAACCAACAATTAAGAATCCAGACAGACTTACAGCCAGGAGCTCCACCACAGTTTCAGCAAAGCCGACCACATACATGGCCACGGCGACCGCATTGGCGAAAGCGAAAATCAGACCGATGGAGCCGCCAAACTCTGGACCCAAACTCCTTGATATCAGGTAATACGCTCCACCTGAGGGATGAGACAGTGTGTTAGTGATAGAGAAAGCCTCCTGTCATGTCTTTACAGAGCATGTGCGGCTGTTTCCCTGCATCACTCCCTCGCTCATCAGTGTCCAATCAACCCTCGACACAAACAAAAGTATTTTAGAATCCTGGCAAGACATGAGAAAGAGTCTAAAACTGTCATATTCAATCATGAGGTCAAGAATATAGTTTAATGATGTTGATGAAATAAGTCTGCTGTTGTGTGAACAGTGAAGTGTCTTATTGCAAAGAAGTGGAGAGTAATCCTGGATAAACCTGTAATGATGTGACTCCAGATGAAAATAAACAGACTGTTAGAGCTCGTCAGAGGTCGGATTTAATCTGCAAGGTCACAGCGAGGAGAAGGAGAATAAGCTCGACAAAAACAATCCCAAACCAGGGCCCTTGAAACAGATTTATTCTTTCAGAGACAGTGGGGATGAGACATGTAACAGCTTGTGAAGCCATAGATGGAAAATAAACTGATTTGAATTCAGATTAAATTGTATCTATTAACTGATTCAGAATTGATTTTAAACTTATGCTAATCTTTTTAATAGACTTCCTTCTGCAGTATATCTGAATTGTTGTGAATAAGTTGAGACAAACATTTCAAAAACATGTAAACCTCAAACATATTTTATTGTGCTTGTTTGTCAAATCATTTCATCCAGCCAACCTTGGTGCACCGCACGAAGAAACAGATGCTGCTATTTACACCTTCATTTTTTAATTTTTTTTTTACAAACAGGGACTGCATCGTGAATCAGTTTGAATCGAAAATTGATATTGAATCAAATTGTCACCTGCTGGAAGATTTCCACCTCCAACAAACAGCACAGAGCCGGGGTTTTCAAACCATTTCTGTCCTCTGCGCACAAACTTGGGCATTAAACTAATGCTGCGTTCACACCGGACGCTACTTGTACTACCTCGGCGATCACTCTCCATGTTAAGTCAATGTACAGCCGCGATGGGGCTGGGCTAACCCTCACATGATGCATTTGCTGCATACAAGACGATCACTTCACTCGTCGTGCGAGTAAAAAAAAAGGTGATCTTTTCAGGCGATGTCGTGTGTGGCTGTGCAGCAACAGCCAATCAGCGGTGTGTGCGTATGTGACGACACCCGTGAAAAAACTTGGATCTAATTTGAAACCATGTTTATATTTTTCAAAAATTCCATATTTTGCCCAGCCCTAGTCCTAACATAAAAACCCATAAAATCGATGTAAGAATACAAAAATGCTGCTTCAATTTGGAGAACTGTGGCATCATCCACTTCATTGGCCAATCAGATTACAGGAAAACTATAAAGTTTAATTCATAAAGAGGATTGTTTTAAAGCCAGGAAACCCAAATAACCTCACAGAGAGTTACACAGAGAACTTCCTGAGATTAAACTTTGGCTCATGTTTTTATAAGAACACGGAGCACCTGGGACATTCTGTACTTTTATTTTCCAATAGGCATTTTATTTGTTCATTTTTAGAAAGATCTGCTTTATTTTCTTTTTCTGCAAAGAAAACTCAAACTTGACTGCAATGACCCAAACTCAAGGTCACTTCCACTGACTTTTAAAATCATGACACGGAGAAAATGAGCTTCAAAGTCATGGCAGTGGGAACAAACCACACCTGAATCATCCTTTTCTTTCTGAGTTGAGATCATGATAAAAATGTCTTAATACCTGTCACTGCAGCTGTAGTCTGCTCTCCTTCATGTTGCTGCACCGTAACTACACACCATTTCACTCAAAGTCATGCAGAACATTGAGCCCAAATTTCATCTTAAGCCCATAAGTTCATGCTTCATGACTGCTATGTTAAGATTCACTAAAGCTAATTCTAGTTTTCACATACTGAGCTCCCCTGATCCACCTCGCATCTCACTCTGTCTGTGACACTCACTTTAAGGCTCCTGTCCAATGTGGGTCCAGTCCGCTCTAATTGATTGAACGGTCTGCTCTGCATTCCTGCTCACGTCTACGCTCTACACTGGGCTTGCTAACCCAAGCCAACAGGCCCAAACTGAAAGAAATCATGCAGTTCCCCAGTGAAGCAAGGGTGAAGAAGTGGTGTTTTGGGGATGTTGACATCCTGGTCTGAAGAAAAAAAGAAATGGTACCAGATCTGACACCAAATAATCCTGACACTCTGTCTACCAGAACACCAGCTTCAACTTGCAGGAGATTATTTTTGAGGGGTACTGCCACATATAGCGGTGTGGCCTGTTTCACGAAGTATTACCTTGTTGTCAAGGTGACTAATAAGGTTTTCCAGAGATATAAAAAATAATATGAAATGTTATCAGTAAAAGGGAGAATAATCCTCAGAAAGAACACATTTTGAGAAGCATAGAAGCAGTTTCTGTTTGTTTCCCATCTTTTTTTCTTTGTTTTGTCTTGAAAATGTTCCAATACTGTTGCTTCCAGTAAACTTTCATTTTATCTTTCATACAAAAAGTTGATATTCAATGGCTGGATTGAATAAAAGACACAGAGAAGGCTGAAAATGCTCCAACTGTTCTGTGACTTCAGGAACTTAACTGCTCTTGCTGGACATCATCTTTTGGGCACAAACTCCTGTCGTCTGAGGTCAGATTCTCCATCACTGAGCTCAAACTTTTCCAGAATAAATATCTAACTCTAGTTAATATTGCTTTAACATGATTTTAATCTTTATTGACCTAATTAGCCGTTTAATCTGCTGACGAATGTGAGCGAGGAATGTGTTCATATCCGTGTCAGACCACCAAGACTGAGCCAACACCGCCTGCTCACTCGCTGCAATCTGATTGGATTTCAGCTCTCACCAAGACGCTGTGTGTTTAACCCCTCTTTCATTCAGCTCCAAATAAAAGCGCACACAGCGATGCTGAGTGACAGCTGCTCATGCTGGTATAAGCACGTGTGGATCCTCGTTTCACTGCAAAAGGAGGAAGAGAAGGGCGAGGGTTTGGGGCTAAAAGTGGGGTTTACCTCCTCGTACGAATCCGTTGGTGGCGATGGCGGACGTGGAGAGTCCGGTGATTGTCGTTACGACGGTAGCCATGCCGACGATCAAACAGGAGAGAGCTGCAGAGAGAGAGAGAGAAAAAAAAAACACATTTTAACTTTTGAGAGCGAGGAGAATGTGAAACTCTGTTAACACTTTTCAGAACGCTCTGAGAAAAGTAACAAGGGAGCGACGCCGTGTGCTGATATTTCACATCAAAGTGTACAATTATCTACATGAAGTGAGGACCTGGGGAGGGGTGGCGAGGGCGAGGGGACGGTGGGGAGTGAGAAAATAACTGAGACGCACAGATAGATGAACAGAGAGTCCGAGGCGACCACACAGAGAGACCAAAATGTCAATAAACACGGGCTGCATGCAGTTCAGCCTGCTAACTCCTCCAAGGTCAAATTAAGACTTTTGTCACTTCAAACGTGGAGCAGAGCGGCTTCTGATTGGACTGATTCTTTGTAGAGAGATGTAACATGAAGAGGTCTCATCTGGAGGCCAACTCGAGGAACAACAGGATCGTAAAGTAGACTTTAAATCAGAATCTGGATCAGATGTTTGTTTTTTCCAGCTTCTTAGTGTTGAAATGTGGTGAAAACTTTTTGGTATTTAGTAGATTCGCAGTCAAACAGCCAACCATAAAGCCATGCGGACCATCTTGATAATGAGAAGCCACATCTCAAGGGGCTTACCTTTAATAAATCTATATTCCACAAAAAAGATTGAGTCTATATTCAGCAGAGACAGATGTGATTTTAGTCCGTTTGCCTGTCTGGATTCATCTCTTGACGTATGATTATGTTTATACAAATATATGTATTATATGTGCTTCTGTCTATGCATATATGTGTATCTATAAATGAGGGCCTGCTCTGTTGTAAAATGCCCTGAGATAACACCTGTTTTGAACTGGAGCCATACAAATAAAGACTGATTGATCGATTGATTGAAACAGGCTGTAAATCTGCACCATAAACCATAAGAGATGAAAGTGTGTCCATGTAAAGTTCTTTCACGCGCTGGGGTTGTCACAAAATGCAGTTTTCACATTTTGGTATCATCCACCCAACCATTACCGACCACTGTGTGGTTAAGGGATCCATGCATTTGACTTTATCATGAATTCTTATTTTGTCCCTTTGTCTCTGACAACATCACTGTCTTGAAAAATACTAAATAAAACACAAATGAATAAATAAAGTTAAATTAAAATAAATAGGAAGAGAGTGGGATTTTACACAGTCATTAAACACCGGTAAACCAATTAAGACCCAAAATACTGGATTAGGACTGTTGACCAGTCAGTTTTAAAAGAATTACAAAAGTTTGGCCACAATGTTTTGCAGAAAAGAAGAGAATACATCTGCTTTTTGTATCAGATGTTTTGACACTGTAATGTTGGTGAGACAAAATATTTTACAAATTTTCTTGTGCTTATGTATAACAAACTCAAAAATTAGACTTAAAGAGCAAAAAAATGCGGGTTTTATAAGAGAAATTAACATACTTTATTAATATCCGTTGTATACACATAGTTTAGCAGTAGAAATGTCAAACTAAGCTATAAAAATAGAAAAGAGCATAAAAATGAATAATATAAGTGAAAAAAAGAATCAAAAAAGAAAAACTACATGGTCAGGTTGAAAACATAAAGACTCTTTACGTGCTTGCTTTACTTATTTATCATAATTTTATCAATTTTATTACTATTAGGTTTTTTCCATCAAATATGTGTGTAGGTGCTTTGTATGTATATGTAAGTAAATATGTATGTGTGTGTATAAACATCTGTATACATGTATGATTTATTTTATCATAAGTGTTGTATTTTTAATGGGATTTTATTAATATTTTGCTTAATTTTTCTTTTATAACATTCTCTTTTTTTGATTAGGTGATTTTATTTTGTTTTTTATTTATTTGAGATCATTATTATTATTGCATCATTACTATTGCTTGGTTCAACTATCAGTTTCTTATTGTGCCTTTTATGGTTATAAACATTTTAAGTTACGAAGTCACAGATATGAATGCTGTTCATTTCTGTTTTGCTTCACTGTCTGGTCACTGTGCGTTGTGTTCAAACTTCAAAATTTAAATAAAATGTGTTATAAAAAAGAAGAGACACTGATCACAGTTGAATAAATAAATAAGCCATATGATGATGATGTGACAGATGATAAAACAGGGCGTTAAAGTGGAGGCGATTATCATCGACATTACTGTAAAATGCTCAAGTCTGATGTCTGAGTCATGGGTGAGTTTGTTTACTCTGTTTGTTCCTCGTCAGGATGTTCTGTCACAGAAAACTGAGTGACTCAGTGTTTTACAAAAAAGGAACCAAAGGGCGTCTCACCGTTGTTTTCCTGTGGAGAAACACTGTCACATCTTCAACCGCAAACAGGTTATCACATCAAAAACACTAACCCTCCGCTTCCTCTTCGGGTAAATCACAAAAAGGAAATTAACACGAGTTCAGAAAATTTCATCTCTGCTCTTACCGATTCCAGCCTGACCGACGATCCAGGACATTCTGATGAAGAGCATCACACCCCAAATGTTCAACATGCAGCGGACCTGAGGCAGACAAGGGGAGAACCAAAATTAAAATATAATATTAGACTGTTTATAAAACAAGTTAAACACACAGAGGTGAGTCTTACAATCATCAAAGGCAGCTAATGTACACTGAAGAATAGAGCTGAACAACATACTGTTAAAACATCACAGTTACACAATGCATCAGGACATCAGGACGTCCCGTCATCTTTAGTCTTCTGTTTGATGGAAACAAAACCGATCATTTCCTCGTTTGGTTGGAAACAGTAAAAGTCCATCAGTATTTATCTGAGGGTGCCCAGAATGGATCTCATCCGTGCAGAGTTTGTGTTTCACCTGCACAAACCCTCGCATATTCAGAGGTGTTACAGGTTAAATGGTGATTATTTATGTTAAATGAAGACTTTCAGATTATTGTTGGTTTTTAAGGCTGCTTCCAGTCACAGAAATACTCTTTATACCTGTGTAAGGGAACTTTGAAACTTACTCTGTGACCTAAGAAATGATGTTTTTACTTCAGCAGAGCAAAACTGTGAGCTTTATAACAAACTGCTGCTCATTGAATTGTACTTTCAAAGTGTCAAAAATGCACAAAAAGAGACACCTCACTGGAAAGCTAGTCTGAAAATTGGTGACATATTAATAATAATGAAAATAATAAGTGTTATTTGGAAAGCATTTTGCATTTGAAAAATCTAATAGTGCTATAGATACATAGCAGGGCACAATTTAATAGAAATAAAATAATAGTAACAAGAAAATAATAAAAACATGAGCTCATTCACTATAAAAAAAAAAACAAAAAAAACAAATTAGAAATCAAATTACACAAAAACAAATACTGCAAAACCATTTTCACCAATACCATTAAGCCCTCTTAGAGACTTAGCATATGTATACATTACATTTTTTTTCATATTTAGACAGCATTCTAGTAAAATTATATCAATAAATGTTTGACACAACAACACAAATTGAGTTCTTAACTAGGATGTCGATCCGATATTGATATCGGATATCGGTCAAAAAAAAAATATCGGATTATATCGGCCTGCATCCTAAATCTCCGATATCAGCACTCCGATACAAGCAGTCCATTCTAATATATTCATTTTTTATTTTATTCAGTTGTAGAATATGCTTATGTTTAAGTTCAACACAGTGGTTATTTTGCAATTGGTGAAATATGTTTTTGTTTGATTTATTGAGGTCACTTTTCAGGGTCTTCTAATATTTTTTATTCATGTTGTTTTAATTGTAGTATATTCCTATGTTTAAGGTCAAAATTTATTTTACCTATTGGTTAATAACAAACGGGTCAGTTTTTCTCATACCTTCTATTGCTGCCTACTGTTCTCTGTTTGAGTAATCTGACCTGATCAAGCCTTTTCTTACAGTCCATTAGGGGTGAGTATTGGCAAGAGCCTCACGATACGATACGTATCACGATACTTTGGTCACAATACGACAATATCACAAGATCACAATATTGTGATATATTGCGATATTATACAGTAAACTAGGTAAAACCTAGAGACAACGAATATGTAACCTTTCCATTTTATTGTAATTGAAATATGTCAAATGCAGTGTTACATTAATACACTTAACCTGAAACACAGAGTGGATCAAGTCACTCAAATTAATGTTGCAAAGAAGTTATTCTTGTTTTCCCCTTAAAGTATTGAAAGCATCCTAACCTGCAGTGCAGCTCAAACTGTAACTGAACACACGAGGAACAAAGTGCTTTGAGTTACTGACAGAACAACAGTAAGTAAGTAAGTAAAAAAATCACATATTTCTCTTGTCACTGTCTGAACTGACACCTGTGCACCTGTGCATACATATTTATAAGTAGTATTTTATTTCAAACTCTGATAAAATATGAGTTTTTATTTTTACAAAAATATCGATACTAAGATTTGAAATGTCGATATTGTATCAGGAGTCAGAATATCGTGATATATTGCGATACAGATATGTTTTCACACCTCTACAGTCCATACTACAAAATAGGTAATAAAAATCTGTATGATTCCTGCAGATATCGTATCGGATTGATATCGGTATCAGCCAATACTCAAGGCTGCAATATCGGTATCGTATCCGAAGTGAAATAGTTGTATCGGGACACCCCTATTCTTAACACCAAAAACAAAATTTGTAATTTGATGAACTAAATGTGCACAGAATCAAATTAAACTCCTGCACATGAGGACCACAATTTTTCCAATGCAGGACTTTTGTTAAGCTTCAGTTGGCTCCCTGTCTGAAAGTTAAGAAATTTAATATTTCTAATGATCTGAATATGACTTCATTAACTTTTCTGGAATCAAGATCTAATGGCAATCATTTATGTTTAGTTCGCAGAATAAAAAAACAAAAACAAAACTTGAACATGTCATGCACCTCCGTCCAACTAAAATATGAACAGGAATTTTCAATCCTTTTATCTCTACAAGGGATCTCCACTTCACTAAAACTGACCTGTTCCTCCTCACACAGTGATTTTATTTGTATTAGAATCAGATTTAAAACAAACAAAAATAAGATTAAACTTCTGAGAAGTGGCACTTTTGATTTTTTTACACAGATTCTTAGAGGTAATAAAGCAAACTATTAAACATTCACACAGTCAGCCCATAATATGATGTATAAGCTCATATACCACCTGCAGAATTGTTAATATTTGAAGATTTCAATATTGTACCGACAATATCTACCATCCCTAATCTCCACCCTGACATCAGGGTTCTTCTTTAAATGAATATGGATCTGAAGAAATAAAAGAAGCCATCTGTAAAAAGAGAATCAATCTACATCTAAATAACAGGAGAAGAGTCTGTTCTCTGAGAAGGAAGATAAATACATTATTAAAAAAATAGAGATTTATTTAAGATTCAATAAAAAGTAAGAAACCCTGTTTTACTGCAGAGGGTTAATTTAATATTAAAAGGGACAGATTGTTATTGTTAAAAACCCATACACACAGGAACTACTCTATATTTATATCTTTGGAGGAAGTTGGAGCCTGTCCTGTCAAAATAAAAGCTTAATGATAAATTCCAGATCCATTTCTACAGAGAAAACTTAGTCCTGCAGACTCTGTCTTAAATTAAAGAGTTTAAACGGAGGTCATCCTCGAGCGGCGATCTTCTTCTTCTGTGGTTTTACAAGCAGCGTTTAACTGAAGGTCAGTAATTCACAGAGAGACGTCAGAATCCTGAACACGGTGCGAGCAGCTCGCACATACAGGTGAGAATACGGAGACACACTTTACACCTGAGAGACACTCCAGCTCCACGAAGAGGGAATTTTACAGCCTCAGGTTCAGCCAGCGGGGTTTTCTCTACAGGCCAGAACCAGACTTTATGATGTTCAGTTTACGGTTACCTGTGAGTCTTAAGGTGCTTTTGGACATGTGGAGCGGCTCAGCTCATGTGGGAGCAGAGCTCAGAATAATGGCACACAGAAAACTCAAACCGTTAGGATCTCCTACAGTTCAGATCCACAGATTAATAATATGATTTATTTATCTCCTCATTGGTATCACTGTGATTTTAACACATATACTGGTAAAATCGACGCCCAGCCTCATTTAGTTTTGTTTCTTTGATGATCTACAATGTTTTCACTCTTTACTCAGAGTTTACCAAAGTTAAAGAACCTATAAATCAAGCTTTCTTTTGCAATTTAATTGTAGCATTGGGGGTGCTCAATATTGGAATAAGGCCGATATTTATAAACCTATTACAGCCATCACAGAAATCCAATGTTTCTTGTTTACCTTTTTTGAATTAGGGTATGTATTTTTTTTCATACTGTTCTGTTTAAGTTGAGTTAGTTAGTTGCTGTATTTTAGCTTTTATTGTTATTTCTTATGTGGTGAATCATAAAAAAATAAAGAATAAATTAATTAATAAATCAAAAATAAATACTAATACGGATACTTTTATCAATATCTTCATATAAAGAGAAAAACCTCTAAATGACAAAAATCAACATTCAATTCTTTCATAAATTATTCTGTATATCTATTAAAAAGGATCTAGCCATACTGTGCATTTGGGCATTCTGAAAATAATAAGTATTGGTAATAACTTAAAACCTGTTGTGACCCATAATTAGCTATTTAGGCAATTACCTTCCGAAACCTATATTGTTACGATAATGTTGTGCATCCCGATGAAGTTATTCAGATATTCGACAGTTTACATTTTAATTTAAATGACTGCAGTGAGATTGGTGCTGTTTCCAGAGTCAAAATTATGTGTTTTAAAAAATAAAGGCTGATGAGTGAATCCCTTCTTAAAGTTATTTAGTTTATCTGAAAAATGATCCAATCATGACCTAAACTAATCTCTTTCTTTTTTTTATTATAAATATTTTGAAAAATAACAAAACAAGTAGAAATGAGGCGATTTGAGCCGACAGAGCAGCATTACTACACCATATTTAAGTTTCTTTATGTATCCATATGGCTGGAATGTCCTTTCATGGAATAAAGATTTTCTTATCTTACAGAAACAACCACATATATGAGACGTATGTTTCAGAGCTGCAGGGCAAACAGTTAAAGCATTTCATTCCTTTCTTTAACTAAACAAGAACCTTTTAAATCAAATTCCATTTCTCTTTTGGTGCTTTTCTGGACTTTGGATAGGGAATGTTTGATTCAAGTATCTTAATCATAATACTGTTTCTGAGTAACTTTGGGGTAACGTTCTGTGAATGCAGCCAGAGGAAGGTCAAACCTATGGCCCTTTTCCACTAGCACGCCTTGGCCCTACTCAATTTGCAGCGTGTTTCCACTAGCCTGGTACCTCCTAAAACAAGCTAGTTTTTGTTTGCAGCTCGATTGCTCTCGTCCTCGGCTTCATTCTGTTGTATAGCTTCCAAAACTCTCCTGTGCTTCTCAAGGGGTATTTCTTCTTACCACCTGCAGCCTTCTTCTGCTTTCCTTTTTTACTCGGTTTGTGACAAAAGCCACAGATTGTTGTGTCGCTCAAAATGACATTGTCGCAGTGCCGCTCAGCTGTTTACAGCGACACCGCACCCAGTTGGGCAGGCAACTGGGGCTAATGGTAAAAGCAGCACAAGGCGAGTAGAGTAGAGCCGAGTAGAGTAGGGCTAATGGAAAAGGGCCATTAGGGTTAGGTCTCAGAAAGAGACACCTGAACTCACCAGAACTCCTTTAATCCATCCAAACTTGACCACTCCTTTCGACTCGGCTGCTTCTTTTGCTGCAGCTTCTTCAGCTGGCGTCAGCTCGTCACCGTTGGCAAATCCATCCTCAAACGGCTCCTGGAAAACACACGAAATAAAATCAGGTTATTATGGAGAACTTAATGAAAGGACTACATCAGTGTTTCCCAAATTAGTACTTGTACCCTCAGGGGTACGTTAAGTGGCGCTGAGGTTTCGCGAATACCTGTTAGACTTCCAACAGTTGTTTCTTAGTTTAAGTTCACACTGGCAGATGTTTGATTTGTGAGTTTTGATTAAAGGCCTGAAGTGTTGGCAGAGAGGCTGGAGGCTCGGGGGCCAGACCCATTTCTTTTTCTTTTCTGCTACAAGTGCGTGAGAGTGGGGGGTACATGGCTGTAGGTCAAGTGTCTGAAGGTGTACAGGCTGAGACTGAATGATATGGACAAATTTTCATATCTCGATATTCATATCAGATATCTCCATATCGATATGATACGATATGACTACGGGTTTGGTGAAAACCAAGCGATGCATTCAAGGGCAATCGTAAAAATGAAATTTGTTGGGACTTCCAGAGCTGTACATGCAGGGCAGGGAAATCTACATTGTTTATATTGTTGCTATTTCAATATTAGCATCTTGAATGTTCATATCTCTATATAGATTTGATAACAATATACCTTTCAGCCCAAATACAGGCTGTGAAAAGTTTGGGAACCACTGGCCTACATTAATCTGTATGGACCCAGGACTTATGTTCATGCCACCACATCCAATAAAATGGCTTTATTTCAAGCATCAAGAAGGATTTTGGTTCGAGAGCCCACCAAGAGGTACCAACTAAAGAACATAAGGGTCCATCCAGGACCCCCCTCAGATGGTCATGAATTGCTGTTCAGTTTTAATCAACATCTGTGACATAGGGCAGATAGGATGGACCTGAACACATTCTTTCATAAGATCATTTGGAGAATGTTTCGTGGTCATGGGGGGCTGGAGTCTAGCCCAGATGACAATGGGTGAAAGGCGGGGTACATCTTGAACCAGTCATCATACAGGGAGACAGACAGCTGTACATACTCACGCTCAGTATCCCAATTTTAATGTACGTAAAGTAACTCTTCTGAGATCTCTAGCAACTCCATCCAGGACCCCTGGTTGGGATTTTAAAGATGGTGATTTGAGGATCAGAGTTGTAAATGCTGGAGCCATGAATAATTCTTTGCTTCCTCAGCAAAGTTCTCCCTTAAATGCTTCATTAATTCTGTCGTACAGATTCTGGTTCAGTGAGTCAGTTTGATGCCTTCAGGGGTTGAACTGCTTTAGAATAAAGACGTCTCTGTCCTGTCAAAAAAAGGAAATATACAATAATAAATGGATCACATTGACACATGATCTGCAGACTCCTTTAATTCAACAGCAGACAGAGATGTAAATGTGTTTCTCCTCTTTAAATCAGACCCACAGAGAGTGTGTGTTTGTCGACACGGTGTTGTTACACACAGGAAGCCTCCTCCTGTGCCCACACAATAACTGTGACGCTGGCGAACTCCCCGTGGAGAACTCGCTTCATTGTCCCGTCTGCATTTATAGCTCTCATAATGACCTCCGGACGAGCACAGGACGTCTGCACGCCGAACCCCCCTGAGTCTCACAAAAATGAGCAGAGACGGCCTCTAAAACGCAGCAACAAAAGAGGAACAACCAACGATTTTACAGGAGAGTTACAGGCTGTTTGACCGCCTCACATCCAAGGACTCGCATGGTTCATCCTCTGGGGAGCAAGGACTGCACAAGCTGATGTAGACAAACTGCAAGGAGCCTGCTTGAGATCAGATTTGCACCTACGTGGGGTGCCGAGTGGTGGGTAACCAGGCATGTCCCATAAATGCTTCTGCTGTGAAAAGGCCCAACCTACTCTCTCGCCCTCTTTCACGGGCCTTTCCATTCTCTCTCCCTCTCTCTCTCCCTCTCTCAATCACTAAAGGCATAAAAGGAAAAAAATACTTAAAAAAAGAAAAAGGTTTTGCACCTACATGTCATCACTGTCAAAGCTGTATTTCCAAAAGAACTGCCTGAAAACCGTTAAGAGATGCCAGAGTGAAGAACTTGGTCCTCAACAAAGTGCTCCCCAGCCAGGCTTCAAGAGTAAATTGCCTTGCTCAAGGGTTGAGCTTTCCAGGTACCAGACCAACCTCCAAACAGACGGACTGAGAATTGAACCATCACCACCACTCAAGTTTTAATGGACTGTTGTCCAGACTGAAGTGTTTTGATGTCAAACTGGACCTCAAAGCTGCCATGGAGGCTACAGGCATAGTGAGGAAATCAAGTCCCATGAAGGTCTGGCTCAGGTGGACGTGCATGTTCTGGTAGATCTCCAGTGTTGGTCACAGGGATACAAACAGACTTCCAAACACGTCTTTAAGGGATACCAACGTTTTCGTTGTTTTTGTGTCTTGTCTCACCCCTGAGTCCATGAAAAGCAGATAGATACCATTCTTTTGACCGTGCGTGCAGTAACAAGGAGGAGACTGATAGAATTAGCTTAGTTCAAACACTGGGTGTCAATGGGTAGCGTTAGCCTGCCTCTGTGAACATGTTCTGTTTGTTGACCTACTTACAAGGCATCCACGGTGGTTTGTTCATGCACCCTGCAATTAAGTTTTGTATTTTGCTTTTGGAAAATTACATAAAGTACTAATTATAGTCAATAAATAGATAACGTAACAAACCACAGTAAACACAAAACAAGTCACAACAAGCACACAGGACTGTAGATAGAGGCAGGCTAACGCTACCCCTTTACTCCCAGTGTTTGAGCTAAGCTTATTAGCGAGCTCTGCCAGTCTCTTCATTGTTGCAGCATCACTAATCAAACAAAAGGCATCTATCTACTTGTCATGGACTCGGGGGTGAGGCAAGAAACACACGGACAAAAAGTTGGCGTATCCTCGAAAGGTCCAGTTCTAAGACAAACATTTTAACTCATCCTGACTTCATGTAAATGTCCTGATTATTGGTCTGATCCTCTGTGCTGCAGTAAAGAGCTCCTGCTGCATCATTGATCTGCTCAGAAGTTCACTGGATCTGTGGAGGCTTCAGCATGCTGATTAAGGTCAATAAAATTTCCACTGCAGACCCAGAGAGCCTGTACCTGCTGCGTCTCTACCATAAAGCTGCCAGAACATCCTGGGTCTGTCAAGTATGCTCGATGAGGTCCGATCACCTCTGTGACCGTTGAAGGCAGCAAACTTCCTGTTTCAGACCGTGGATGAGTGCTTCATACCGAGACTGTTTTTAACCCTCTGAGTAAGGATGACCTTCATGTTTATGGATCGCTGTGGTTCCACAGTGACAGGATGTGCACGGTTACAGTCCTGATCAGATCATTGATCAGCAGTAATGTGTTCACCATGATGACGCCCGCAGGCTGCACACATCAGGACAGTCATATGAGCAGAGAGAGAGAGAAACACTGAGTAATGCTAACAATTAGAGATTTAACTGTGAATATTTAAGTGATAAATCAGCTGATATTATCATGAACACACCCTCAGTGTGAAAGTTTGCCTCCACCGTGACTGAGATGAATAGATCACTTCTTATTAGTGATGCATGATATGAGAAATTTCAACTGATTCCCATAATTTCCTGCTTCTCATGGCCAATACCAATAACCAATAAGTTCAATTTTTATGATCAATATGATCTCATTGCATGTTGAAATCTTGATCCAACCATTGATACGTTAAGCTTAGCATGTCCATATGTCTAAAAACTTGCATGTAGGGGGCCACTGTTGTAACTTTCTGGCACTGAGGAAATCAACTACACTGGTGAAGCCATGTTCACTTTTGGTCTGGCAGGGAGGGAGGCAGGCTTAGGTCCTTCTACTAAGGCGTGATAGATGACACAACTTGTGCGATATGGCTTGTTTTGAGGGTACACAGCCAGCAAAACATTTCCCTTATTAAAGTAATTTATCAGATTTTCTTATCAGATAAAATCAACGTATCAGGTCGATTAAAAAAAATCTGCTGATATTATATCATCCAGATAAATATTGTGCATACTTACTTATTGTGAATATGTAATATGTGGTTGTTTAAGGAAGCTGTAGAGATATTTAAGTTCAGATATTGACATTAAATGAGCTCATAGGCTGTGTCCAAAATGGCATACTAATGTACTACATACTACAAACTCGTGTGTATATACTGTATACTACATACTACAAGTATGATTAGAATGCCAACTGTTCACACTGTAGTATACTACGAAGTTTCCCATGATGCATTTCAAACCTCCGACGACAAAAATCAGAAGCACACCAGGCTATCAAATATCTCTGTTGATTCGCCACATTTGAAAGTTCAGAGAACATTTCAGGCGAGAAAGTCACCACGTAGAATACCAAAATGTGGTCATTTGAGCCATAAAACGCACGGATACAAATTTCATTTCGGCATTTCGGACATTCCGCTATGCGCCGCTATGTGCCATTATGTTATCAAAGAAACTTCCGGACGACTCAAAAACAAGAGCCTATTTACAAAAGCGTTAAAGAACTAAAAGGAGATAATAGAAGACGCTAGGGCTGGGCGATATAGCCAAAAAATTAAATCTCGATTTTTTTCCACTGAAATCCGATATACGATTTTAATCGATTTTTTTCTGTGTAAAAAAACACAATTAAACATTATTCAAAATTGCTATCTTTTATTGGATGCCACAACATCAGTATTTAACTGTATAGGCAATATAGCTATTGCTGAGGTAATTTTAACAAGAACACCTGCATGGGCACTGCATTGAAATATATAAATGAAAACTGGAGAAAAAAGCATTTTATAAATTATAGCTAACAAAAATAAAATGTTAATTATTCTCCATGGAAGTGCCAGCATATACCAGAAGAAAAACAAGAACAGCACCATTAACTTTGTGCTTCTGTGCAGGTATTTCTACCAAAAAAGAAAAAAGTATTTCTCTTTACGTAGGAATACACAACAAATGGGGGAAAAAATCCCAAGTGCTAGAATAGACCACAACAAGTCAGTCAATATGAGACGTATTTTCCCTCTCAGACTTACTAACAGGAAGTAATGTAACTATTAGTCCAAAAAATTATTGCCGATAAACGATATTATTGTCAATATTAATTTGATTTTTTTTCAAATTTTTTCATTAATTTCTTAAGAATATTTAACTGTAATTGGAGGGTCGGGATATTTTAAATAAAATAAACAAAAAATATTGTAAATTTAACAAAAAAAAAAAAAAGAAAAATACAATGAACTTGAAATGGACTCTCTTTAAGGAAAATTGCATGTAAATAAAAATAATTATACTAGTCAAAAACAATAAAAAATAGACCCTGTCGCTGTAAAGAAAAAACAAAACTCATACAACAATAAAAACTCTGGCCTAAACGAAATGGAGTTTATACAGTTCAGGAATTGTTTGTGACATGTACTTTCTCCCAGTCACTTCGTACTATCTGTCAAACGTTTGTAACATTGTTGGCTTTTTAACCGTGTTGAAGGGCTGCACTTCTTTTGCAATGTAGCGAACGACACTGTCTGTGAGAGCGCATCATTTTGCTCTGTTTTATTTATATTTACTTTACAGACCAAACACCTCAGTAAGTGTTGACTGTCAGGACAAAGGCTCCGCTGCACCTGCACATCTTCGTCGCCACTACTTTCAAACAAATGCGACATATCAGCTGGTGTTCATGAGCTCACACCTTGTTCATCCTGTTTAAAACCAACACATTCTCACACTGGGGCAGCCGGCTTAAGAACCGTATCTTTCGTGCCATCATTCATATTAGCGTTTGTTTCCGCGTTACTCCTCAGGATGATCACTTCAGCTCTCTCCGTGTGTCCACGCGAGCGGCCCCGTCTTCACCCCAAAGATCGCATGTTCGACAGATGCTCACTCGGCTATAAATCCGCTAAGTCCGCTATAGAACCGATGCACCCCGGTGTTAAGAAAGATAGACGTAGTGAGCCATCTTGTCATTCAGTCTTTGGTAGTAAAAGAGGAGGAAAACAAACATGCAGGCTACTGCAGGTGGCATTGCTCGCGAGACGAGTGACAGTGTTCAGTTAGGAGCAGAGGATTTTTTTTTTTAATAGGGGGGAATTACGGGAAAATATTAATACGGAAGGACGGCGGGAAAGAGGGATAAAATACGGTAGTTTCCCGGCCAAAACGGGAGACTTGACAGCTATGCGCCTCACACATTGCTCCCACTCTGCCGGGTGCATCTGCTTGAGCTGCCGAAAGAGATTTGTAGTGCTACTTCCCTTTGTTTTCACCGTCTTTTTACAAAGTTTGCACAACACATCAGTCTGTTCCGGGTCCGACCTTGCATATCCAAACCATGTCCATGCCACTGAAGTCACGTAACCCTTTTTTGGCACAGAATTGTCCTCAATGTCTTCTCTTTTTTCCGCCTGCTCCATCTCTCATGCCTATCCCTGTTCTTTCTGTTTGTTTGTTCTTCGTCTATTGCTCATTTGCAAACGAATGTTGACTGTAGTCTGTGATACAGCGCCAGTCCTCCTAATATGGCGACTGTGTGTATTACACGTGTTGGGTAAAAATACCGGAGGGACAGGAAACATTAAACTCGATGTTGAGATTTAATTTTTTTAATATCGATTGAAAAAATAAAATCGAATTAATCGTATTAATTCGATATATCGCCCAGCTCTAGAAGACGCGTTTATTTTGAAAATGGGAAGTTTGCTAGTGGCTGATTTTTTAGCTGAATGCCAGTCGGCCTTGCTTGGTGCAATGCATTATGGGCCTCACAATGCATTATGGGGCGTTTGAGTGTGACTAGTATGCCCACCTCGCATACTTAAATTTTTTTCCGATATAGTATACATTTGGGTATTTCTCACACACTCAATCTTTTCATACTATCTAATGTGAACACACTACATACTCATTATGACGTCACACTTAGTAGGAGTAGTACGTTAGTATGCCATTTCGGACACAGCCATAGTGTTTATTTGTATGAGGAAGAAGAAGAGCTGGCGCGACATAGTGGAGCAGCAGGTAGGGCACATTAAAACCGGGAGTTTTCTTTAAAATCAAAATTGAATGGTTTTCAAACTAACGTGCAAACAACTGAAGATATCTGGTTATTTAATTAATATTTGAATGTACAAAAAAGCCAAGTACTGTAGGATTAGGACCTCCATTTTTCTTTTAGTGGTATCAAACTGGTATTTACAAACCAGTACACGTGTTGCAATAATCAATAAACCGCAATAAAAATGTCCTTTGCCTGCCTCGATAAGTTGTTTTCCTCCTCTCTTTCCACCAAACAGGCTGGATAAGAAGATGGGTCACTCTGTGCAACTTTCTCAACACCTGAGTGCGTTGGTTCTATAGTGGATTTGGCAGATTTATAGCAGAGTGATCCATCTGTCAGTGATTCAATCTTTGTGGGGGAGGCGGGGCTGCTCGCGCGTACACACAAAGAGCTTAAGTGAGCGTCCTGAGGAGTAACAAGGAAAAAAAACACTAATATGAATGATGGCACGAAAGCTACGGTTCCTAAGCCGAAAGCTACAGCTCAAGTGTGGGAATATTTTAGGTTCTAAATGGAATGAACAAGGTGTGAGCCCATGAACACCAACGAGCCGATATGTCGCATTTGTTTGAAAGTAGTGCCGACGAAGAATGGGAGGTGAAGCAGAGCCTTGTCCTGACAGTCAGCGCCTACTGAGGTGTTTGGTCAGCAAAGTAAATATGAATAAAAGCAGTGCATAATGGTGTGCACTCACAGACATTGTCGTTCACCACATTGCAGAAGGAACGCAGCCCTCAATACGGTTGAAAAGCCAGCATTTTGGGAAATGTTACAAATGTTTGACGGACAGTACAAATTGACTGGGATAACGTTCATGTCACAAACAACTTACGAACTGTATAAACTACATGTAATTTACTGTTTTTTATTGTTGTGTGTGTTTTTAACTACCAAGATATGCTTGATCAGTTAGCATTAAACAAAAACAAAACACAAAATATGATTTTGATCCATGTTTCCCAGTCCTAATCCCAACACGGACAAATATGACACAGAGTAATGGCGATAATATAAAAACTTCTCACTCCAGATTCAAATGAAAACAACAGGTGGGTGTATTACGCAGATCATAAACTAAAAAACTGGTGTCCATTTCGTCTTCAGTGACGATAATGTAAGTCTCCCGATCATACATTTTAAAGCACAGACTGCACAGAAAACTACTGATTCTTGGAGCTCACATCGATTTCTCCTAGCAGGAAGAAAAAGGCGAAGATCTTCATCTAACTCATGACTCACAGAAACTCACGTCCCTGACATTTCAGCTTATGGGCAAGTTTCCATCAGGAAGAGGAGGGCAGAGCTTGAAAACAAACTTTCCATCCAATATTACAAAGTGAGGAGGAAAGTTGGCTCCTGTTACAGAACACAGAGGAGGTTTTCAGGAACGGAATTCAAGGACTTTCAAGGTCACTGAAGGCAGTATTCACACACTTTAATGCTTTATTGTTCATACCGAGCTCAGACTCTCCGTCAGTAACCAAACAGCTCACATCACTCTGAATTTGTTGTTTGTCTAGAGTCTGTTTCAGCCAACTTTCCAGTGTTCTGATTAAGTCAAATTAGTGATGGTCGGCCTCTCCAATGAACCACCCTAAAGGTCATTAGTATGCAGAGATACTGCTCGGTCTAAAAGAAGATATGAGCTCAGCCGTGCGAGGAACTTTCTTCCCTTTCTGCTTGTTAACTACTCTGGATTTGCATTTAATCAGCAGGGAAATCAGAGCCAGGAGCATCCTGAGGTTATTATTCGTCTTCATTAGCAGATGAACCTCATTCACTGAGCCAACATTTAATGACTGTCTCCAGTATCACACCAACATGGCTGCCTATAGGTGGACTGAATGATTTATGTAGAGATGAAGCAGGTAAACGTGAAAGATGACGCCCCGTTTTCGCTCCATGGGGTGGATTAATCGATGTTATGAATTATCTAAGAGTGCCCGCTCTCTGACATGAACACGCCGAGCTGTGGTGGGGGTGTAGGAGTGGGTGGGGGGCATCACTCAGCTTCCTTTCACCTGAACCATCTGTCACTGCGCGAGTGTCCGCATGTGTCCTCGCTATGACTCAGCAGCTCTGCAGATATCACCGCCACAGAGAGAGAGAGGTTTACAAGATGCTGGAGAAATGCTCGGAGGAGGGAGAGGGAGAGGGAGGATGTAAAATGAGCAGTGAGGTTTTGATGCTCAGGGTGAAATCACAGGAAAGTGAAATTTACACACCAAAGCTACAACAAGGTGAGCGGGCAAATTAATTTGATGAGGAAATTGTCTTGTTATGGAAAGAAAAAACTGAAAACAGATGCTGATCTTATAGATAATGAAGAAGAAGGGGGAGCTCATGCTGAGATGTTTAACTCAATTAAAGGGACATGGCAACCTTTTTTTTTTTGGTGTCTTGCTTCACTCCTAAGTCCACGATAAGTAGATAGACACCATTCTTTTGATTATGGTGCAGTAACAAAGAAAAGACGGCAGAGCTTGCCCACGGCTAGTTAGCTTAGCTCAAACACTGGGAGTCAAAGGGTAGTGTTAGCCTGCCTCTGCCTACAGTCATCAGATAAACTCTTCAGCAACTCTACACAGCCCTCTTGATAGCATCGTACATTTCTTTTTTTTTTTTTTTTTTTTTTTTTGGTCATGTTATTTTATCTATTTCCCGACCAAGATCAGCGCTTCATGTAATTTTTTTAAGAAATACATATGAAACTTAACCGCAGGTCTCATGCCCAAATACATGGATGCGCTTGTAAAGGGCTGCTTACATGGCGCCGAAAACGGTCAAATCCGACATGTTTTTGTTGCGTTTTGGCCTTGGGTTTAGATGGAGTGCGTTGCGTTTCCATCTAAAACGCAAACTTTTGAAAACGGGTTCCAGAGTGGAAAGATTTGAATCCGCTCTCCATGCAGCTCCGTGTAAACCCGTATCAGAGTGTTTCAGGGTGAAACGCTGACGTTCCCGCATGCACAGTACCCCTTCACATGAAGGCTGCGCGCATACCAGGAACAAGAAAAGAACAGCTTCGGCCGTCCGCCGAGTAACGTGTGAGCGGCTTACTATGCTCGGTTTGTTATCCAGACAAAGCTATCCAGACAGATTTGTTGTCCGAACTGATTTGTTGCCCATGTCTATTCGCCATTGTTGTTTGTGAAAGGTTTTCTTCTTTGTTCGTGTGTTGTAGCAGCGCTGCCTCTCTGCAGACCTACACCGCCATCTACTGAACCGGCATGCACACTACAGCAGATTTACAGGGGATTAACTCGTCTCCAGCGTTGTCATCTGAACGCAGAAGAATTTGAAAACGCAAAGGAAGAATCTTTGCGTCTTTAAGTCAGGAGTTTCCATGGCCCCTAAGTGAGCCAAAAAAAAAAACAGCACATCCTCATGGATTGTACGTGCACCCTGCAGTTTAGTTTCATATATATTTATTGCAACAATTACATTAAGTGCTAATCTCAGTGTCTTAAGTGCTATTTGAAAGAATGATGTCCATCCGCTTGTAACGGACTCAGGGGGGGGAAATGAAAAAAACAGTTGCTGTATCCCTTTGAGGAACCCAATAGTTTAAGTACCACACATTATGACCTCATTGATAGGGTAGCAAAGTCGGGATACTGCAGGAAACCTCAGCCGACTTTAAACCTCACATGTGGTGCAACAAAAGTTTCTTAGGTGCGTCTTCCAGAAGAAAGTAGCAGCAGGAAAGTGTCAAAAAAGGTCAAAGAAGGTGAAGACTAAACTTGGCTGTAGAAAGAGCATCGTCATCATCAGTTATAAGAACCAAAAGACATTTTCTGCACATGCTCAGTGGGAAATTTTGGCTTCCCTCTGTGAAATAATGAGATCAAGTCAGGATCTAACAGGATTTAACCACACACTGTACTCCTGGCTCTGCTCTGCCTGACACCATGAATCCTCCTTTAATTTGTTCAGAGTGTCAGATCGACTTAAAAAGAGTTTTTCCTGATGCAGGTTATTCATCACAACACCTTAAATAATTCAGTATCAGGGACTTTGGGTTGGAGCTCTGCAGAAAAATGCAGCTTTTAAAAGTCTGTAAAACATTTAGTCATGACTACCATAATGGAGCCTTAAGAATCGACACTCCAGGCCAACGCTGATGTCACGGTTTGATCAACAACTGGCAGCTCGGGGTCCACATCAGGCCCTCCACAGGTGTCATGTCGGCCCCCAGATTATTATCAGAGGTGAGGCAGTTTATTATGATTAAAAGGGAATGTTTTTCCTTTAAATCCTTATGATTATCCACGTGACCAAAGCAATTGGAATTGACGATTTTTACCTGGGATAAATTATTGTTTTATCTGCTTCACCTGAAGCCATTTTCAGGTTTAAAAAAGGAGAGCAGGTAAAGTTAAGCCAAACTAAGTTATATAAACATAACAGCCTCAGAAAATGTGACCAAGAAATGGCATCAGCCTATTAGTAGGGACTGAACTTCATGTTAAAGGCTAACTATAACATAAATTCAAAACGCATGAACATATAATAAATTAGACCAAAATATTTGATTTTTTTCTTTGTAAATATGCCCCCTACAGAGTATGTCAACAACAAACTGTCCCTTGAACAGATGTAGCCAATTTACCCACACACAAATATTTTCTCTCATCTTTGGTCACCAAAACAGATTAATGTGACAAACAGGCAAATTCATTCTCTTACAGAGCTGGTGGGCATGTCATATTTTGGAATTAAACTGGTTTGACACAACATATTTCTGACACTGATATCTGTACATCCTATATCTTTTAGCCATTGGCTGATGTTGGTAAAAAATAAAATGTGTATTAAGTTGTTCAAATGTAGGCAAGTTTACATAAACACTGAAGCGTCAGTATTTTCACAGTTTATTAAAATGGAAATCACTGATCAGTATTTAATTTCATTTAAAAACAAATACTAGCCTAAACATGTGCTTGTGCAAAACCTGACAGGGCTTACCATTGTGAAAACTGTACATTTTCAGTATTTATATTTCCAAACAGTACAACTACTTCCAGTTGGAGGAAGTCAAGGACAAAAAAATCTTGATCTTTGACTATTAAAACTCCTGATGAAAATAATTTGCATAAATCCATTTATTCAAAATATTGTCCAGACCTACAATCAAATAAAGTTCACATGACAGCATTGAACTTTGAGATTTCTCAGAAGTATTAAGCCAAAAAGACCACCACCAGGCAAACAAGCTCTATACAGGCACGAGTAGGACTCATATTTGACATGAAAATGTAAAAAGCTGATCAATTCTTAAACTTCTGTAAGCTGCAATTTCACCTCCAACCTTTAGTGGGAGCTGTAGCTCTGGTTAAAGGACATCTTTTCCTTATTCTAGTGGTGATCCCAGAAATGTGAATATAGCAAAGCCAATGGCGTGGTCCATTTGATCCTTAGCCCTCCTATTATCCTTGGGGTCAATTTGACCCCATTCAATGTTTACCATTCAAAAAATAATACTTGACTTTTTTTTTTGGCTTAATATTTCATGAATTTTCCTAATTTGATGGGTACTACTGATTTAGCATAAAATTATTATGATGATATTTTTTCATTGCGCTGTACACGTATTGCACGCATCAGTGTTCCTCTGGGGTCAATTTGACCCCAAGCTGTTTTAGCTGTGTAAAACTTGTCTGTCTGTGTGTGACCCATGTGTGACCTAATATTCCCACAGCTGCAGAGTTGATACTTTAGAGTTGATACATGACATGGGGGACGGGGAACATGGGGGAAATGAATGTGTGTGTGTGTTTGTCTATGTGTGCATGTGTGACCTACTACTCACACCTGCCAAATAGAACTGAACTAAAGAACTGTACCATGTTCTGACTATCTGACTGATGTTCTCATTATAATTTTCAGTTTCACAAATGGGTGAATTTTCAAACATGTAAACCCCCTCAAACACACAAAAAACTAACAAAAACAAAAAACAAATAGAAAAAGAAACCAATAAAAAAATCATTTAAAAAAAAGGAACAAATAAAAAAAAAAAAAAATCATAAAAAAAACTCTTTAACTCTGCCACTGCAAGAGGAGGGGTGAGTGAGACTTTATAGTGACCACAAATATGTTCTAAAAAAGTAGATAAAAATAAGTAAATAAATATGTTTATGAGAGGAAAGGGGGTTACCAACATCAATCAATAGGGTTCATTCTATGAGAGCCATGAATGTGCACCCCAGTTAGAAAAGATTTGGATCAAAGATTTGAAAGATACACTACCTCGAAAACTGAAAGTTTGACCTGATGGTGGCGCTGCAGGAAAGGTCATATCATCACCAAAACCAATAGGATTCATACTCTTGTGGTCATTAATGTTGTCAGTAAATTTGAGACGATTTGGATGAAAACTTTTCAAGATAAATTATTTCTGATTGAAAAGTTTGGCCTGATGGTGGCGCTAGAGGACAGGTCAAGGTGTCATTATCAAGGTGTTATTTATGTATTCAAAAAATAAACAAAGTTCCTGACACAAAAACTTGGTCAACAATTTTCTGTAAATCATTTTCTGGAGGCAAATATCCCTGGGGTCAGATTGACCCCAAGGGTAAAACGTGTTAGTGGTATTTGAGGATAATAGGAGGGTTAAAGACAGTAAATCTAAGCTGTAATTTTGAAACTGGATCAGAATGCCCTGAGGATGTTGTTCATTCTGAGAAGGTCCAAGGATTCTCAGCTATCCCCATTTACCGGCTCTTTACCATAACCAGTTCCAGTGAAATAACATCCATTGTCACACATACTTTGGGAATCATTTTTGAGAGATTTTCGTGCACTTTAAGACAATCTACCTGCAATATGTTGTGAATCAAAACAAAGAATGGCCTAGTACTGGGCATTACAGACTTCTATTTATATCACTATGACGGCAAACAGGATGTGCCCGCCCTTCTTTAGTGGAAACCCTTTGACTTTTGAAGGATGTGTTTGGAGAGATTAGATCTTCCAGAGGACATCTCGTTCTTTCATCAGACATTACCCTGTCCTCCTGTATAAAGGAGACAATCAGACAATGGGAGGATGTTTGACGTTAACGAGTCCCCCGTCTCTAATGAGCGGTTTAATATAAAGTACACAGAGCAAACAAGACTGTTAAAACAAAATAAATATTAGAAATCAAACAAAGAATTCACTGAGGGTGAAAACAAGGATTTTGGCAGCAGCTGTTGGAGAGACTCCAGGAGATAAAGTGTCTACAAACAAACCAACACCGAGCAGTGAATTGAACCAGTGAAAGCCTTTCTTAACCAGATCACAGGGTGTGACTCAGGCTGCTTGTTCTTACTGTAATAGTCTCTGACTCCTTCTGAGTCACCCTCTCATCTTCTCACTTGAATGATCACCTGTTTTTCTTTGTAGAAAGCCTCACAGATGGGGGGCAGTGACCCCCAAAGAGCAGAGTGATGATATCATACAGCTCAGTAAGACGGGGACTTGATTAATGCACTGATGTGATGAAAGAGAAGGAAATAGTATTTAATCAATATCAATGATTTATTGCAGGAATGAAACTGTGGTTATGAAACGTGATGAAAGACTGAAAGCCGTAAAAGCTTTAATCAAATGAATGCTTTCAACAAAACCCTTGATTGGTTTTTTGAGGGATCACTGGACCAAACTCAATCTCAATTATGCAATATTGTCTGATATAACAAGAGAAAATAATGACTTTTTATTCAGGCTTCCAAAACTGTTAGTAATTTGTTGGAACAATTTTAAGACAATACTGCCATTATTCAAAGATCACAGAGGCTGTCACCTTAATATTCAATTATCCACTCCAACTTGAGGTAAAAGTCAATTTTCCAACTGTAAAAATACATTCAAACTGAAAATACGCTTTGTAGCAGGATTTGGCTTGGAGCAGTGGGCCCTCCTAGCACAACCCAGCCATCTACCACTCCTTAACCTCAACGACAGGAAGTACACCTCGGAAAAAAGGTCAGGCAAAGCCACTCTAAGCAGGCAATATCAAAATCTGAGGAGCAATACGTGGAAACACTTTGACTCCACACTGTGCTGACACAGCTGTGTGACAATAACGTGCAAAGCAGCTGAACCACTCCTCATCCACAACACATCCACCTAACTGCAGAAGGTCATCACGCAACATACATACAATCATTTTTGCTCAATAACTTTCTAACTAATAATGATATCAACATGATTCTGAGTGCTAGGTGCAGGTTTTAAGGGTCAATGAATCATATTATGGTGGTAAATTTATCATGGAACTGTTGCTGAAGTAGCTTTACAGCAATATGTGAGCTCCATTGGCAGAAGTGTGCGCTCATGAACCCAGTGGTTTCTAGTTTGGAAAAAGTGACGGCACACTGACCTTAAAATCAGTACTTTTTAACTCCAGTCCATCAACGTGCTGCATTATTGTATTTTCATTATTGTTGGCAGTAAGTCAGGTAGAGCAATGTGTCGCAAAGTATCCTTGAATTGAGAATATTAGGGTATCTAGTGGATTTAAGTGGACTATTCATGCAGACCTCTTCTTTTGGTTTCATTTGTTTACCCATTGTGTCTTAGTCTAAATGAAAAATCACCTGACCTTCTAAAACAGCAGACATTTCCATAACAAACATAAAAAAGGCTTGGATTACATTCAGAGGTACTTTCATGTTCCACTCTGTCCGTACAGACCCAGCTGTGTTTTTGGGACGTCACAGTCTCCTCTGAACGAGATGTTCGGTGGAGCTGCTGTCGTTGTGGTTATGTAACTTTGATACAAAAGCCTGATCAGGATTTGAGGACGGCGGCACAGAGGAAACAGCTGTTTGGGAGGTTTACAGGAAAGGGGGTCACAAACATTCAAAGCCAACTGGGTCACTATGTGATCTCTAAGGAATCAAATGTTTATCTAACATTCCAGGATCAGATACATTGTTTTCATGCACAAAGTAATAGAGGTTTGCTCGGCATGTTTTCTCTCTAACACACATTTCATATAAAAAAAAAAAAAAAAAAGGAAAAAGGAAATAGGCAAACTAAGGCTTCCACAGCTCATGATTTTGACCTAAAGAAAAATTCTCCATACTAGCATTGATTTACAAACTTAGTTCTCTGGGCACCAAACTTGCAAGGCACACAAAATTCATTCCAAACACCGCAATGGCACTCAAAACATGAGAAACAGAATCTATTTATGCATAAATACTTTATTAAAACTGGCAGATACCTGTATTACTCATTAAATAAATTAAGTTTTTTAATCATCCAAAAAATGGATTTTTATTCTCTTGATACATATGGTACATCTTAATGACAATCTTCAATTCAGGGCCAATTAAAATCCACGATCAGGGAATCACAGAAATGGACATTAAACACATAATTCAACATAAACACAGAATATCACGGAAATGACCAACATTTTTCATAAACGTTGTGTTTTCTAACTAAAAAGGAATGTTCTCTCAGGAAAAAGCTCAGAGAGGGTCACTAATGATGGGGACAATGCATGCTTCACTTCCTGTCCCCCTCCTCTTCCTCTCACACTGATGCAAAATGGGTTGTAGGCAGGAACAAGGACTTCAGCTACAGCCCCAACTAGTGGCAGGAGGCTAGATTACACAACATATGACAGGCTTTGGTCCGCCGGACAAGGTGCAGTGTGAAACCAGACCAAGGGAAAATAAAACAATGCTGCAACTTCACCCACTGATCAGAAAGTAGCTGAAAACAGAAATTTAAATTAAGGCTTAAAGCTTTTAATTCATATTTGCACTTTGCAAGCAGAGAACACAACGCTGCAGGCAGATAGGTCTGTTCTGAGTGAGCACACTGATGGTAAAATCAGATGGACTTTTTGGAAGATAGTCAAGGAAATCAGGAAATGTGCGGTTTTGGTTTCCATTAAACACAGAAAATGGCAGCATAACATGCTTTGAGTTATGATTGACATAGCATGTTCTTTCATTGCAAAGAGGATGGTTGTAAACATATATTCTGAAAACTGTCCATCTCTTCAGCACATCCCACTATTTCAGCTTGAAAACCTGTTTTTGAAAGTTAAAGTTACTATTTATTTTAATCTTTATCACATATAGACTCAGGATACAATCTGATGGATTGTTTGTGTGGAAAAACAAGATACTATGTCCAATCAGGGCATCCTGCTACCTTCAGATTGTTTTGAATTCAGGAGCTCTCTGCTCTTACACAACCCCTCGCAGTCCCCTCTCCAGTGAAATAAGTGCCCGTACTGATGTCTGATTTTCCGTGATGAAGTGTTTGGATTCAGAGGAACGCTGGCAGCCGCAGTCACACAAACAGCAGCAGCATTGTTTAATGATTACGTGTGTTGTGCCTCTTTATAATTTATGGTGCAATCATTGTTGTTCAGTATGCAGTCGGCAGAGTGTAACAAGTGTTTACTGTTAAGATGAAGCCCTCTCTTTTATCACTGAGGGGATGTTTCAAGTTTTTAGTTCTCTTGATTCCCTGTTTTCATTCTTCCAGGTGAACTTCAGCAGAATCTTCTCTCTATGATATTTTGTATCGTTGCCGTGGTCAGAGAGTCACGGTACAGTTCGCCGTGGCGTGCTAAGCTCTCGATGCTCGGTCATTGTTGTCCAAAGCCACTCTTTGTGCAGCTTCAGCCATGTAGATAATGTTCACTAACTCATCCTGTGTCCTCTGCACGGCTCTCGCTGCTTCATTCAACAGGCAGAGCTCTCAGTGGATACACTTTTTCATGAATGGAGGTTTGAGCGTCGGTTTGATACCAGCAGGAAGGTTTGATCTGTTTAATGTGGAGAGGATTCAGCTGAGTAGTTCAACCTTTTATCTCGAACATGAACAAAGTGCTTCAAATCAAACTGAAATTTAATCCAACGTCCACACTCATGAACCATTTCCACTGTTAATATTCCCACTGAGGCAGAAACAGAGCACATCTTTCCAAGTTTTCCATGTCAGAATCACAGGCAGCGGGTTTCTTTTTGTCTCATTCTCTTGTTTAATGATATTCCATCCAGCTCAAAGTCATGGAAAAGTATTACAAAATAGATCAGAAAAAGGAGGATTTTGTCTCCAGCTTTGCTGTGATTTCAATGGAAAACTTAGTTTATTCAGTTGGTTCCTTTTCAAATGGCTCATTACAACTGAAAGCAGGGGTGTCCAACTGCAGTCTAGGGACTGATTGTGGCCATTAGTCTGCTCTGTATTATTCTGAACGTCTAGTCAAATATGGCCTGAATTTGGATATGAACCTGAGCCTAGGGTTGGGCGGTAACAGCCGATATTCACATCTTACATTTTTTTAGATGAATTGTCATTTTTGGTATAAACATAGATTTTTTTTTTTCCCCCAGACAGAAAATTTTAAAAACAAGTTAACAAGGTTAATGTAGGATTGTGGTCAATCAGAGCTGCAAAAACTTGAGGTTTTGGGCTGCAGATTTTTTTCACAGTCATTATATAGAAAATTGTGCTGTTAATGGGAAATATGGATAACAGTCATCATGCTACAGTTCTGGGTTAACAATGTTGGCATTCTTACCAAAAACAGTTTGATACTCATTATAAATGCCCATCCCTGAGCCATTATTAATCATTGAACATCCAGCCTCCTGTAGTATTGGTCCTGTCCTATTTTCCTCCATGTTGCTGACAAGACTTGATGAGAAGGAGATGGCTTCCCTGAACTTTGCTTTTGCCAAGAAGAAAGTACTCATTCAAGGGAATAACCCAAAACAGTGGCTTGCTGATGAACTTCAATATTTAATAAATTATGTCAAAGTTTTAATTTCAGGTACAACACCCTACATCGGCATTACTAATTATATTTTATGGAATAATTCAAAATAATACCAAACTTGAGGCATCATGTATAAGGGGAAGAGGAGGATCAAGCACTGAACCCTGTGGAACTCCTTTACTAACATATGGTGTTCATAACTAACTTGAAATTAACATATTTAAACCAAGATTGATTTCATTGTTGTTTATTGTTAGGGTGAAGCACGAGTTGCCTTTCTCCAATTAATTATGGACATGAAGTTGTCACAAATAATTAAAAGAAAGATCCATTATTACAGAATTTTTTAAAGAGGGTTGTGTCCTCTGTTGGGCTGTTAGCATGACTATTATCATTAGCATTTGTGACTGATATCCCTGTATCACTGTCCAATGGTACACAGTGTTCAATATATACGTATTGCTTTCGTCTACAGTGTTGAGAATCTTTCCAGCCATTCTGATACTGATGGATTCACAGAAACCTACGGCCCCCTGCCCTGCCTGTATCACTCTATCACTGATCGGGTGTCCACCGTCTCAAACATCCCCCCATTGTTTGCCAAAAACCTCCCAGCTCTCTCGTCATTACTCTTTCAGGGCGCTGAAACTCTCCCAGAGTCGGATCCCTCGCCGCCCCGCTGAGGCCTGTTGACGGAGGCAGAAAGGTCCGCACTCACGCCACACACAGGCTTGTTTTGGGAATTGTGTCGGATTACTGTTTGAGTCCAGCGAGAGCGTGAAAGAAGTGACGAGTGAGACCTCATGCAGACAGAGAGGATCTTTGTTGACCTCAGGGGTAACTGGATCCATGGATGGACTCAGCAGGAGGGGAGATTTGAGGAACACTGATAACTTTTTTTTTTCCAATCTCACCCAATGACTGCTGGGATTGGCTCCACACACCCCTACACTCATGAATGAGACAAACAGTATAGGATGGATGGATCAATGGATGATTTGCTCCAGTAATTTTCTACGACAGGAGATTAGCTCATTATCATGAAGTAGAGGCGGCAATGATGACTATAGGGATTCAATGGTTAGGGCGACAGTGTGGCTACAGAATCAACAATAAGGCTCATGGTCCTGTATAAAATCTAAAATAAAAAGGTGACCTTTAAAGCAGTATACTGAGCATAAGCTTTATTATCTTAATTAATCTATTGGAAAATGCCAGTAAGAGTGATGTGGTGATGACGTTTTAGTACAGTCTGGCCTGTTCATAGATAATGTACCTTCAAATTGACAGATTAGCTAGAAAACGCAAAAATATAACATATTTGGAAATTTGTCTTCAAGGTCAGGGGTGGTAGTTGGGCTCAGAGGGATAAGAGAAGGGGCAGAGCAGTGTAGGAAGTAGACAAAGGGTCGATGCCAAAAGACACACAAGACACTGGTGACAATGAGAGACCAAGTTACCACGACTGGAGTGTGGGAAACATCACCATTCCTCAGTATAAGCAGCAGCTTCTTACCCTCAACGAGCAACAACCAAAAACAGCTAAAAAAACAAATTACAATGAGAAACTGGAGGAACTCAGGTGAACCCTCTTTTCAGAAATGGTTCAGAGAGCTGGCAAAGGTGGCATCATGTCAAAAATATCTTTTAGTTGCAATAATAGGACTGAGTAATATTTCACAGTGGGGAGATTATGTGAAATGCATTAACACTAAGGCAAGGGCTTTATCTGAATATTGTAAACAGGATGCTGTGAGAAAGTAATGGATGAATGAATGAATGAGTTATGATGAATATTAATGAAGATACATATATGTTTCTTTATATTATCATTTATTATTTTAATTTCTTTTTTATTATGGGGAGATGTTAAGATCTACGCTTAATACATATGTGTTTATCTTTTTAAATATAGTTTTTGTTATTATAATTGTTACTGTTATATTTCTTTGGTATTATTAATATGCTTTTTTCAGCCATGTAAAAATGTAAAACAGACCATGTGGGTTGCTTGCTGAGAAGTGACACTGATTTGGCTGTTCAATAGTTAAACTAGGTATTTGCTATAAAAAAAGAGAACAAGCAACAACCAGGCTGAATCTGGATGAAGACAAGCAGCACCACAAGCTCAAGGAGGAACCTACTGGCTGCAGCATGGATAAAACTAAGACAAAAAAACAATCCCTTCAAGAAGGAATAGCTTTGTACTTATTTAGGGCGGATTAGGCAATTCTTTCCCATTAAAGACAAAACCCAGGGAGAGGCACTTCTTCATTTAGGGGCTCACTAGACCATGTATTCTACTGCTGGCAGAGCCACCATAACATTAGGACCTGGTTCAGGAGAGTCCTTTATCTCTAACCTTCACCTTGAGAAGAGCTGCTTGTTTCCTGAAACAAGGTCAAAGTTCCCGGCTCTAGATTATTCCCCTGAACCTGCAGAGGGTGAGACAAAGGGAGCTTTTGTGTTTACATCAGTTAATAAATCTCACGTGTGGACAGCTGACATGCTACTCAGGAAAAAAGCCAGTCTGAGATGTTTGGAGGTCAGTTTGATGTGACAAAGCAGACTTTTTCTCCTCTGGTTCTGATCACAGATCCCACTTCCTGCGGCTGGCGGTCAGTCAGCATCATGGAAAATCCATCAAACAGGAGTTTTTATCTGTGTTTACAAGCTGCCACATGTTTTGCTTTGTGTCGCACACATGCACGCCGTATGACAGGATGTGCCCGCAGTCGGGCCGCTCAATTTAAGTCCAATCAGGGGAGACAACTGGTTCCTGGTGCACGACTTCTTCCACTAACACAAAGATCTAAAGCAGATGTGGGAGACAGTTAGGAGCTAGCGGGGCATGGGAGCGAAATGCCACTGGAATGTCGCGAGGAGGGATTTTCACCAATAATATAATAAAACTAAGAAGCATCAGTGACAATGAGAAGAGGTTTAGAGTGCGAAGTAATGTGGACTAAAACAGGATACAGGAGTTCAAGAATCAAGGTAGGGCTGGGTGATATGGACCAAAGGGTATATCATATATCTATATTTTTAATCTGAAGCTTCAATCTTGATCATTTTAACCAGGTAAGCACATTTTAAAATAACTGGTTAATGCATCTTAAAGTAGGATTATTTTGATACGGATGGCTGCAAAAGCTTTAAGATGAAAAGCTGTATTCAATATAAGCACATAGTATCACAGACATTAAAGATGTTTACACATTTTTTTAATAAGGAACATGTCTTGGGGCAAAATGCTCCAAGAGTGTCACTAAGGCTGGGGACAATTCAGGCATTACGTCCTCTCCCTCTCCTTCTGCCCTCATTAACAATGCAAACGTGTCATAGCAGTCACCTGAGACACTGGCTAAGTTGACAAGGAAGCTACAAAACTCCTGGCTAACTCCAAAGTACAGGACAGAGCACTTTTCCAACAATTATTGTGTCAGGCGATCAAACGATCTTCAAACTTTGTCAACACACTGTTGACTGGACCTGTAAAGATCTGTGTGAGGACCACCTGTCTATATTTCATTACTATATTCTGTAACTCAGGTTTAAATTTGTGTAAAAAACTAAAAACAGAATTCTCAAAAAAATTAAACGTAAAAAAACGGAACATGGGAAAAAGTTGAATTAAATTTTGAAAAAATTAAACAGATTTATGTTGCCCTACACTGTACTTTGTGGCGCGTATGTGGAACTGAAAAAGATTCATCAAACTCAAGCTTTTGCCATCACCTGTTGTGGCATTCTCACCATGGACATTCCTGTTGGTGGCTCATTTAATGCTATTTAGCACATCAACAGCTTTTAGGTTATAAACTTATGTCTTATGAAGCTTATGAAAACACATTGTTATTTTTCAGAATTCAATACATCTCCCAGTCCTTAACCAGTGTAGAAATAAAATCAAGATATGAAGATATTTAGACCTTTAAGCACCTCTGTATATTCATTTATATGAGCACAAACAACATTAATGTCCTTTGCATTTAAAATACATACACCAGCTTCTTTAAAGTACAACCATTTACCTGCTAATTAGTGCAAATCCCTCACCTCTCATCAATCACACGGCATTAACTCAGGGCAGTAAGTTGTGCACACATGGTCAAGATGACTTGCTTAAGTTAAAACATCAGAATGGAGCAGAAAGGTGATTTTAAGGCACAAGGCATGGCAAAGCTGTTGGTGCTTCAAAATCTGCTGATCTACTGAGACTTTCACATAGAGCCAACTGTAGGATTTACACAGAACTGTCCACAAGAGAGAAAATACCCAGTGGGCTGCAGGCCAAAATGCCTTCTTGATGCCAGAGAGTCAGAAGTCGAAGGCTAGAGAGTTTCAAGTTGACAGAAGGGCAACTGGAACTCAAATTAGAACCATTTCACAAACTGGTTTCTTCAACATGACAAATAGTTCACTGTTCTCCAGTAGTTTCCACTGTCACCAGATCTCAATACAACCTTTGGGATGTGCTGGAGCAGGAGATATTTATCATGAATCTGCAGCAACTGTAAGATGCTATTATGGAGATATGAGCCAACTCTCTGTGGGATGTTTCAGCAACTTGTTGAATCTATGCCACCAAGAATTAAGGAGCTCTGTAGGTGAAGAGGTCTAACCTGCGACTGGCAAATGTTCCTAAAGAAGTGGCCTGTGAATTTAAACACACAAAACCCTCCTGAAGCACGAGCCGCTTCAATAGAAATTGGCCTAATTTCGATTTTATTCATGCATTTATTATTTAAAGACTCAAACTCCCTTCTTCCCCTATATGAGGCCATAAACTTATCAGACGTTGCTAAAAACTCTTATTTGTCAGGACACCAGTTTTTTTTGCCCCATTATTCTCCCCTCACAGTCGTCCCATTCATGGCAGCCGCTCTGAGTTTGTTGTGCCTCTCTGTGGGAGAGGGGCAGCAGGGTTGGGGGGTTGTATCATGTGAGAAAGTGATGTCTACGTTCACCTCTCATGCCGTGCCGAGCCCCGGAGTATAAATAGTCCCCCGTGCTGTGAAGTGCTGAGCGAGGCAGAGCCCGAGCGGGACAGCCGATCCTCCGTGCAGCGCCGCAGAGCAAGGACAACGGCAGGCAAACAGGAAATGTGATTATGAAGGTCATCGCTGCTCCAAGGATCAGATATTACACCGTTCTGCTCTGAAAAATATCATCACTCACGGTTTCTTTTAATAATGACTCTGGCGTCTGCTCTGTGAAGTTTGTAGTGACGTCAGAAGGTTTGAATGAAAACCTAACAATGATTAATTAAGGAAAATGATATCCTAAAGGCAAAGCTTTCAAAAAGGTAACACTTAATCCAAGTTTGGTTCTATCAACAGCTCAACTTGAGTTATACTTCAGTTTGTTTCCTTAAATCAAGCAAATATTTGGATTTTTGTTATTTTGCCCAACACAACACTTGTTACAGGAACCAGATCAAGATTTAATATAACATTTAACAGCTTTAACTGGTCTCTAAAACATCTAAACGCCTGTTAATTGCATCATTTTATTCTCCAAACTTCCAAAGTCTTTGGGTAACCGAAGCGTACACCAAAACTCAACGGTTGTGGACAAAACACAAAGGTCTTCAAAAAATGTTGTAGATGATACAGCTTAATTTTCTTGTCAGTGAGGCTTTTTTAAGAGCAAGGCAATTCACCAAGCTTCAATTTGAGGTGCAATTAATGCCTCACACAATTACGAATTCTCAGTAAGCAAGATTTAAAGATGTTTTGTGCATGATTTTTTTTCACATCTGTTTTAATGAATCAAAAGTTAATCAACATGTCGAATGGGAAACGTTGTAAAATCCTTGAGTAATACAAAGGGAAGTCAAAGTAGAGCTGCTGCTTCTTTGCACTGAAAAAAGTCAAATAAGAAAGTTCGGAGCCTCCTTGTCCTCTTCCTGTGGAGGTTTTCCAGGCAAGCCAGGCTGGGAGGAGACCCCGGGGCAGACCCTGAACCTGCTGAAAGGATTGTATGTACTATCTGGACTGTGAATGACTGGGAATCCCTCAGGAGGAACTGGAAAATATGGCAGGGGAGAGGGAAGTCTGGGCTGACCTGCTTGGCTCTTGTGATCACATTAACCTCCATCACTTGTTTCCAAAACCGGGGTCAGAACCTCTTGAAGGGCTACAAAACAGTTAAAGGAGTGTCAGAGGACATCTAAACAAACCATTGTTTCTGAGCTTTCCGTAAATGTCAAGAACAAACAGATTGTAGCAAACCTTAATAAGGGATACACGGTATTGGATTTCTACCAATATCTGATATGGTGATATTTCCAAGCTCATGGTCACCAACACCAACGTTGTTCGTCAAGAGCACAAAGTCATTACTGTATGAAAAATGAATTATTGTCTTGTCTATTTGTGTGAAGAACAGATGCAAAAACAAGAAAAAAACATTTAATTCACAATAAAAGGAAACTCTTATTATATAGTTATTTTGTTCACAGACAGACAGACAGACAGACAAACAAACAAACTCTCCCGAAAACATAACCTCCTCGGCGGAGGTAATCACAGAATTAAAAATTAAAGGGGAAATCTAATATCAATGAGGAATATCACAGAAATGGACATTTTTTTTTTTTTTTTTTATTAACAAAAAGGAACATCTCTTGGGAGAATGCTCCAAGGAGCTCACTAACTGACAAAAAAAGAAAAGACTAGAAAAAATCCTGGAGACAGTGTGAACACGTGAGCTGGTCTTCAGTTTCTGAGGTCCATCAAACTTTATGTTTCAGGTCGGCCATGCTTATTATAGTTTACGCCTGCTTCCTTGTTCCACAGTCAGCTCGCCACATCATTGGCTCCATTCTGTTCCACGTCACAGTTCACAGAATCATGACCCCGGAGTCGTCGGCTTTCCCCACATACATGAAGATTTTTGTTTGTAAATCTTGAACAAGTTTAATATTGGTCAGTCCTTACCCGTTTCAGAGTCGATTATCGGGACAAATTCACCATTGACACCTTAGACCACAGAATAATCTTATAGACCAATCCTACGGCTGATCTGAGGGCGCCGCCATTATCAGCAGCTGCCATTACTGCGGTAGTGGATCAGCGCATCTACTCCCACCTGCTGTCTGAGACAGCAGCATGGACGGTTGTAATCAAAACGTTTCAGAACCACAAGAGAACTGTAAACTAAGGGCTAAAACTTTTTATATATTTCAGATACATGATTTTACTAATGCCAAATATATATTTAAAAAAATAATATCTACATTTTACATAAACTATGTTGCTCACCCATTTACGATTTCGATCTTCATTCCCTTTAAACTTCAACGTCCAGCCGTGAGAAATGGGGTCTCTGGTTCAGCTGCAGTTGAGTGTTGTCCTCCGTTTGTTAGTATAGTGCTGTCACTTTGCTGTTTATTCCTCCATCGGCTTTATGTCCTCCCTGCTGTGAGCCTGGATAGCCTTAAGCTAACCAGCTCCTACTCATGAATATTCAATTAGCCATGTGCTGCTTACGTGATGGCACTGAACAGGAGGGAGGATCGCTACATGACAGTTATACAAACGGAGCTGGTCGTATAAAATACAAATAATGAAAGTATAGTAATGTAAGAACAACATAGTATGTAATTAGTTTCCATGTGCGATTGGTTTGTGGGTGTGACCATCTTGTGGTGGATGGCGTCACTACTATTGAAAGTACAGTAGTGCTGTCGTACAGTACAGTCCTGACTGGCTGTGAGAGCAAGATGAATAGTTGGATTGATGATGTTAGACACTACTGTTATGGCAGCCTAAAACAGCACACGTTCTCCCAATCGTCCTGGCACGTTTTTACAGCAATAAAAAAAACAATTTTTGTTCAGTCCACTCTCCTGATCACTCTCAGTCATATGTATGCCAGCTGCCTGACTTACCACCGCAGTAATGGCGGCTCGACAACTCCCGAGTTTGTCAGGATTGGTCTATAGGATAATCTAATAAACACAAGATAATCAGAGTTTGACGTCCTTGTTCAGGCAGGGGGATAAACAGCCTGATAACCTTGTCTGTCTATGTCTGTACTCCGTTTAACATGAGAGCAGAAGTACTGACTCTGCAACTTCAGTTATTTTATTCCCTAAAGTTCTGGAGTGTTGGTGAAAAATATTTTAAAAAAACTTTTCACAGTATGATGTCACTACCAAGAGTAAACTGCAGCGTCAACAACAGCAGTGAGCTTATAAAATAGTTAATTAATCCAATCAGCTCATAATGTCTTAGCACACCATGTTCCTTTGAGTCCACATATGCAGTTTATTGCCTGAGCCATTTTAATGAACTTTTTCTCTTTGTTAGACTTCTTAAAAAGACCCTCTCTCTCTCCAAACTGAACCCAAACTCCTGCTGCAGACTCCTCGTCTTGGTGAAAGTTTTTAGGAAAATGTCAGACCCTGAAACAGTCCCAGTTAAATTACTGCACACTGGAGCGGGTACAAATGGTCCCAGGAAGGGGGGTGGGGGCGACTCTGTGTGTGTGTGTGTGTGGAGGGGGGTTTGGTCTATTTCTGACATCAGCCTGCAATCGTGACGCACTTGGAAGTGAGAATAAGAAGGAAGCCGGTCCTTGGCAGTCAAAAGGCAAACACACTCACACACTCCTGCACAGACGATTACGAGCTGCTTGAGAGCCAAGGGGGTGTGTGTGTGTGTGTGTGTGAGGTAGGGCTAAAAACACACAAAGACCTTAATACCTACTACCTCCACTGGGTTGATTATGGTTTTCCCCATATCTGCTAGTTTTTTTAGTTTGTTAACATGATAACTCAAAAATTTCTAAACAGAATTAAAAGAAATTATATGGGCGTGTTGGTCATGGCACAAGGAAGACATGATTTGGTTCTGGCTGTGACCAAAATCTGGAGATTCAGGATTTTTTCTGGTGGTACTGGTGCTGGAAATGCTCCGTAATATCATAGTTACAGAGCATTTAGATCTGAATAAATAGTGAACACTGATTTTTGTTCACTTTTTTTTGGCAATCGAGCACTTTTTCATACAACTACAACATTCTCAAAAAAAATTAAAATACACATCATAAAGTATAAAAAGTATTAAAAAAACAGGAAGAATGTACCATTTCATGTAATCATGTAAGCTCAGCAGGTGGAGAGAAGATGAATCATGCTCAATAAAGTTAGAGCAAGTGACTGACAATAAGGAGATACTAAATGCTGAAAGTTTCCTACGCTGCTAGCTGTGCTTCCCTTCTTGGTAAAGGCAGTTGGCTTAAAAATGCTGAGATTTTTTTCTTGGGGAGATTGTTCAGTTAGCTTCTGGTCATCCATTAAGGTTTGTTTAAATAGGGATGGGAATTGATAAGATTTTATCAATATCGATGCTGTTAACGATCCTGCTAATCGATCCAATTCTTTAACGATTCCCTTATCGATTCCTGCAGATTTTCCAATTGAGCAAATGGTGGTCTGATTTTCGTGGCAACAATGTCTAACACATGTCACATTATGTATAACTGCCTCTGCAAATTGCAGGTGTGTCCACTCACTTAAGGTTGTGTAGTAGGTGCAGTTAGGATTAAGTCACAATTCTGATGCTTCTGAACCCTGTCAGTGGATGGAATTGATAAGGGAATTGATAAGCAAAAAAATTAATGATATCGATTCTTTGATGGAGTTGTTAACGATTCTGGAATTGGTTTTCGATTCCCATCCCTATGTTTAAATTGTTATTTTTTTTACCCTTATGGTCGCTCCTTCCTCCGCTGCCTGAGTGTGAGTGTGTATGTGTCTTTATACTCCCATTCACACTGCCGCGCTGCAACGCGCTGCCTCCAGTCATTTCAATGAGGGGCAGGCGGCAGACAGCAAGCAGTTTTGACCGCGGCGGTAGGACCCAGAAGCGGTTGCCGCCCGAGAGCACACACACAGATTTTGCCCTGCTGCTCAGAGTCCAGAGTGGCTCTAAATTAGTATGAAGAGAACCAGGAGAAAAAAATGGACTTGGGAAAGCATTTCTACTGAATTGTTTTTAGGGAAGGGGGTGTTGTGAGACACTTTTAGGTGGGCCCTGCTCTGACGTTCGCTGAATCACCGCTACGCCTCGGCCCGCGGTGGCAGCAGCCGCTTGAAAAAAACTGCATGTCGGGGGGGGACTCAGCCTGCAGAGAGACGGTTTGGTTGCCGCGCGGCTTATCGGTGTTGCGCGAGAGGAGCGGGGGAGGAGGCGTTTAGTACAGCGGAGAGGAAAAATGCATTTTATGAATGTTGGCAAACTATAGTGACACAACTTAGATGCTAACGTTAGACTCCAGTTGGCTTTTTTTTATTTGCTAAGAATCTCTGTCATAAGAACTTTGATCAAAGTAAATAAGATTTTTAAAAATCTACATCTGTCTGAATCCCGTAAGCAGGGCTGGTGTGTCTGTTGGGGGGGTGGGGCGCCCTCCCAAATACACTACAGGGGAAACACTGTATGATAACGTTTTTGTGGAAAAGTGGATTGCCACTTCCATTGCTGCAACTCTTTTTGAAAAGCAAGAAGACTCCAAACTCTTCCTCTCTTCTTTGGTTAAAGCATGACTGAGGATCAATTAGTTTCTGATCTTTTTAAAGCAACAAGTCACTTGGAGAGCAAATAACTGTTTGACCACAAGAGCAAGCACGGTGGTACAGCGGGAAGTGCACATTCCTCACAGCAAGAAGGCCGCTAGTTTGATCCGGTGTTGTTGGGGCCATTTTCTGTGGAGTTTGCATGTTCCTCCCATGCATGTGTGGGTTCTCTACGGACAGTCAAGCTTCCTCCCACAGACAAAAGATGTTTAACATCTCTCTATGTGGCTCTGTAATTGGCTGTTGACCGATTCTGGGCGTACCCCACGTAGCACCCTCACAACTTTAAAAGGGATCAGGGTATAGATAAGGGATGGATGTTTCATAGCAAGGCACAGGATTCCTAAACACTCCCGATTAGGTAATTTTTCAATTTTATTTAGAACAAAATGGCAGAAAACCTTCCATTCAGAGCCTAAATTGCACAACATGTTGGCAACATTTGAAAAAAATGGTTAGAGCTGCAGTGCATGGAGGGTTTCCTTTCCATCTCAGCCGACTCTTCCAAAAGTTTTCAAACTGTTTGGCCAGTTTGTTCTCTCTCCGTTCTTTGGTTAAAAACTCAACTGATCATAACTTTTCATAGCTTTGTGTTATCATTTTGAAACTATTTAAGAACTAAAAAAATGTTTGAACCTCAATGAAATAATGCCAATATTGAGGAATAATGCTTTTGGAGTTTATCCTTAGATGTTGATAACATAAAACTAGGGATATGAATTGATAAGATTTTATCAATACCAAATCTATTAACAATCCTGCTAATTGATCCAATTCTTTAGTGATTGATCCAATTCTTTAGTGATTCCCTCATCGATACCTGCAGATTTTCCATGTGGGCAAATGTTGGCCTGCAGATTTTGTGGCAACAATGTCAAACACATGTCACAGTACAGATAACTGCTTCGGTGAGTTGCTCACTCACTTTAGGTTGTGCAGTAGGTGCCTTTTGTAAACAATTAAGCTACAATTCTGACACTTCTGAACCCTATCAGTGAAAGGAATTGATAAGGGAATTAATTAACAAAAAGACTCATGATATCGATTCTTTGATGGAGCTGTTAACGATTCAAAACTGGAATTGATTTTTGAATCCCATCCCTACATAAAACAAAGACATATCAAACACTGGATGTCTTAGACTTTTATTTTTGCTGTTTAATCGTATCACTTTTGTTTGATTCAACCAGGATTGTATTAAGTTTGTCATTCTGATGTTTGGACACATTTTGGTTTTCTTTCCTGGAAGAAAATCAGATCACCTCATAAAGCATCAGGATCATGAAATTGGTTCAGTTTTCTGGCTTGTGATTGTGTTCCAACAGCTGTACGGCCGTGAGTCTGATGTTGAGACAAAAGGACCCTCTCTCTCTCTCCTGACAGAGCCCAGGGCGTCCAACACTTCCTGTTTCTGTGTACAGCAAACAAAGGGGGGAGAGACGGGGGGCACGGAGGGTGAGGGAGAGGGGGGCATCTGACTCCACAAAAACAGTGGTCCCGTCAAACAGAGGTTCCTTTGTGTGAGCTTTAACACCTCATGTAGGAGCAGGAGCTGAACCCCAGCACCTCACCGAGAGCTCTCGGCGGGCTGCTTTTCCTCATGAACAAATTAAAATTAATAATGTGTCCTAAATTCAACAGTCACCTCTTTCAGAGTTTGGAGGGTGTGGGGCTCCATGTTGAGCTGAGCAGTGATTTCAGAATCAGAGCTGTGTTTAAATGTCAGGGCGGGATGTTCAAACTTTGACAACAGGAGCATAAACCTGAACTCTCGGGTTTCAGACAACAAAAACAGGCGAGGACATCCTGTTCTCCTGCTGGTGATGTTACAGGAGAGGCCCGGGAATACTGGACTGGTCTGCTTCAGATCTGAATAAAGGGTAAAAATCAACCAGCCAACTATTTTTACCTCCGCCAAGGAGGTTATGTTTTCGAGAGAGTTTGTCTGTCTGTGAACAAAATAACTTAAAAAAGTTATGGATGGATTTTGATCAAATTTTCAGGAAATGTTCAGCATGGGAAAAGGAAGAACTGATTTGATTTTGGTGTTGATCCGGATCATCATCTGGATCCACCATGACGAAAAATGTGATTTTCATGAATAACTACTGAACTAAAATAGATATCATTATGAATCCTATTGAATGGTATGTTTTCATGGTCAAAAATCTAAATATTTAAATGAATAAAAGGTAGGACTAATATTTATGGTGAAAATCACAATATGGGAGAGGACTGTGGTGTTGGCGGAGGTCTGCACTCTGAGTGCTTTCCTAGTTAAATCTTTATCACAGACACAGATGCTGGCTCACATTCATTTCACACCCCTCTTTATCACTTTGTCTCCCTCTATTTCGGCTACCTTCAGCTCTTCTGTGACTTATGGGCCGGCCACACACTCATTGATTTTCAGCCTGGTTTTGGGCCAAGTGACACGGCCTAATTTAAAGCTCATAGCAAACAAATTAATTGTCCAAATAGTTAGGGATGACAAATACTGGAGTTTTGCCGCTTAGGACATGCAGATGATTCCAAACCAAAGTCTGATCTGCAACCTCAAACAAATGTTTTTGAGCTTCAGTAGTTGTTCCAGTTGATTAGAATAACAGACTGTTAAATCTATAACATGTTGCCTCAAAACTATTTCAGGTTTAGCAAAACGTTCCGAAAGCTACACTAACTCCCAGAGGACGTCCAGGACAAGCAGCAGATACGATAACAGCGTTCATGATAGTCTAATTTCCGTCCAGCTGTGGAATGAGAGAATAACGTTAGTCGAGACGAGGCGTCGGACATCGTCCACATTCCTGCAGAGCGTGTGATATCTGAGAACGGCCTGTGATCATACGGATACACAAAGTCAAGATGTTTCCTTCAGATCAACGTCCTGCACGCACTCATGGTTGACTGCTTTAATTACACAGAAAACTCAAAACATCAGGACCGTGATGTTTCTGACGTCAGTAGGGAAATGACAGACACAGCAGGAGGTAAGAAACCTGCTCACAGGTCTGATTCTGGAGGTACGCATGTGTTATTGAGCATTTACAGTGCTCCTGCTGTTGAGACAAGCCGAACACATGTGCACACACGTGGTGGCTTCCTGTGGTGTCCATGGAGATAGCGCGAGAGTGAGGGATGAATCCATCAGAGGAGACAAACAGACGCAGTAAACAGTAGTCCCTCTCATTATAAGACCCCGAGAGACGCTGAGGTGACACTATGGCAACTGTGCAACACAAAAACGTAACAGTCCTGATCATGACGACATGACTGCAGGTTCTCATTGGTACGGATGATAAAGAGACAAATATTATTCAATATCTGCATGGAGAACAGGAGGCAGGAAAAACTTCAAATTAAACTGTAGCTTAAGAAAATCACTTGATCTTGCAATAAGTAACACTGCTGATATTATTAAATACATATGCTTTTACATTATCACTATTTTGTTCATGTGTAAAGACAGAAAATGGGAACATCAGGGCTGAAAATACTTCACTTAAAGATTAAAATGCTGACATCACCACAGCCTGAAACTACTTTATCGTCCAAAAGAAATCATGAAAACTTTGGCCAAATCTTTACATAATACTTCACATAAAAGCCTTGTAGCCGCCCTGGGATAAAACTTCATCAAACTGGAGACTGATTAGTGTCAGTTTAAGTCGGAATGACTCCCAGAAAAGAAGAACATACTTTCACTGTGAGCCTCATGTCGATCCAGCGCAGGAACAATGAATGTGCAGCTCTACAGCCTCACACACAGAGTCACATCAATATTTAAGCAGAACCATCTCTGCTCGACCACTCCGGCCTGAATCAATCAATCAGCCCTGTCACCGTTTGTTTCCCCTGCGGCTCGTCGATACGACATACAGCACAGAAAACACTGCTGCTGGCTCGTTAACAGACAAATACAGCAGGACAGAGACAATGGAGTACAATATTCAGACCCCTACATACGACATAAAGAAGATAAAACACTGCCTCTGTCTCATTAACAGATAAATACAGCAGGAAAGGGACACAGGAGTACAATCGTCTGACCTCTAGATACAACAAACAGCACAGAAAACTTGGCTGCTGGTTCACTGACAGAAAATGCAGCAGGATAGGGACAAATAAGTACAATATTCAGACCCATTGTTTGGATATATAGAAGATAAAACACTGCTACAGTGTCATGAATGGACAAAAACACTAGAAAAGGGACATTGGAGTACAATATTCAGTCCCCTGGCGATGATGTTACACAGAAAAAACTGTTGCTGGTTCACAAACAGCCATTTACAGTGGCAGGGGCACGTAAGTACAATATTCACACCCCAATGTGAATATGACATATAGAAGATAAAATACTGCCAATGGCTTGTTTATAAAAAATGCACCACAGCAGGGATACAAGACTACAGAAATTAGATCCCTTAATATGAAGCATAACAAAGAAAAACACTGCTCTTGGTTTGTTAACCAACAAATAAAGCAAGACAGGGACAAAGGAGTACAATATTCACACCCCAAAAAATGACATATATGAGAGAAAACACTGTCACTAACTTGTTGAAAAATAACAGAAAGGGGACTCTGATCACAAAATATGTTAAATCGAATAGGGGTGGGAGAAAAAATTGATTCACATAAGTATTGGGATTTTTTGTTTGATGATTTTTAAATTGATTTTTTTGTTCAAAATCAATTTCTTTTCCAAATTTAAATGCTTCAATTTTAGTCTGTGTTAATAAGCCACTTTTAAATGTAATCCAGGCTTTTGAAGAGAGAGCATAAACAGCTGGTTAAAATATATTGCTGAATAAATCCTAAAAACGAACTCACATCTTTTTCACTGGTGTCACAAAAGCTAACTAAAGATTGCAAAAAATGGCAATATCGTAGTATCGCAATTTAAATCGTATCAGCACCTAAAAAAACGGTGAAAAATCGAATCAGGAGCAAAGCTTATTGTCACGGCCCTAATATAGAAGGTTAAACACTGCTGCTGATTCGATTCAGGACAAAAACAGCTAGATAAGGACAAAAGAGTACAATAGTCAGACTCCTAAATCTGGCATATTAAAGATAAAAACCTGCTGCACTTGAACTTGACTGAATGTGATAAGAAACTAAGTTTAGAAATATGGACCCAAAATCTTGATTTGCAAGAACATCTGAATCCAGATGCTGATACAGGCCTTTTTAAAGGATTTGTTAGCATTGTGACAATATCATAAATCAAAGAAGTTCTATCTCATCTAATAAATCTAAAAAAAAAAAAAAAAAAAAGGAATTTTCCACATTTTTGTAACAACTCTGCGAAAAATAACAAGAATGCCTTGGTGAAGGTTTGTGCACTCGGATCATTTACTGTAAATTATATAGTTTTGAAAACCGCACTAAAAATATTTATTTTTCAATTGATAACCAGTGGTGTTAACATGCAAAGAGGCCCTTGATCTTTGCCAGTTCGAACCAGCTCTCAAATACTGCCAACATATTTGAGAAAATTAGACAGTATGCAAGAGTTTGCCTGATTTTTTTGGTAATTACAACAAAAAAAATGAACATACCCTTCAGTACTGGAAGACATGGATTTGTGTTTTTGTTGCGGTGATATCAAACAGGTATCACTGTTGTTATAAAGGCAATTGAATGCATCTTAAGAAAAAATTAAGAAAAAAATACTCTCCATTTAATCTATATATATTAAGTAGATTTGTGCTCATCTTCAATAACTGCTGGTGGTTCTTCATTCAACTTTAACCGAAACCTCACTGGCTACATATTTCAGGTTTGAAAAATGTACAGATATTTCTAAAAAAAAAAAAAAAAAAAAAAAAGTTTTTTGGCAAATTATCTGGAGTTAAATCCTCAAATTTGATTCTAGATGACTGACATTAAGTATATTTCCCGTGCTGTGACCCAAAGGCTTACATTAAAACATTAATCTGACAGTAATGCTCTGCTCAGCGCCTCGATCTGCCCTCAGAGTACACTGAATATAACTCATTGATTGCTGTCAGTCCATGAACATCAGTCGATGCTTACAGTGGAATTTCCATTGTGTGCTTCGATCAGAGCACAGAGAGCGAAACTCTTCATCGTTTGGTGACATACGAGGAAACACGAGGTCGCTGCGACCTTCAAACCGACTCAAACGTTCTGATTTTAGAGGCGACTCTCCGATAACAGAGGCGACTTTATGAAGCTCAGAGGATAATTAGATCCTGCCGCCAGTCTGCGCTCAGATTAATGCAGAGGCGATGAAAAGGCGATTCCTCATGACATCAAGTGCCCTGATACTCGGTCTGTCAGCGAGGTGACCTTGAGGAGATATGAGGGACACTTTTCATCACAAACTACTACATGTTCAGGATAAGGGGAAGAGAGAACGCTGTCAACGTGCTTACTGAAATCAGCCCTTGAGTTAAATGGAGTCATTAAAACACTTAAATGAAGTCATTTGAGTCTAGGTACAGTCAAGAGCTGACATCTTTGTCAAACTCTGTATAATTAGCTAAAAGTCAGGCAAACAGTGGCATCAGCAAACCATGAGTTTTTAGGAAAATCTCATATGGCTTAATTCTCTAACAATAAAGACACCGTCTCTCGTGTTTGATTTAGAGTTCAGCAGGTCATCATCTGACACACCAGAGGGACCGTTCAGTATATTTCACTGGTCCATCTAGCCCACAGAAAGTGTTTGTGGAGGGCAGAACATTTCAACAGCATATCCGGAAAATCAGTCTATTAATCACCCTAATTATCAATCAGGTAATAGGGGTGGGAGTAAAAATCGTTTCATATAAGTATTGGGATTTTTTGTTTGATGAATTTTAAATCAATGTTTCTGTTAAAAAATGTTTTTTTTTTCCAAATTAAAATGCTTCATTTTAGTCTGTGTTAATAAGCCACTTTAAAATACAATCCAGGCTTTTGAAGAGAGAGTACAGCTGGTTAAAATATATAGCTGAATAAATCCTAAAAACGGACTCACATGTGATGTGTATTTTTCCTGAAATAGTCTGTAGGCATCATCATGGTTCACCCTTTTTCTGGAGTTAAAAAAGCTAACTAAAGATTGCAATATCGTAGAATCGCAATTCAAATCGTATCGCCTCCTAAAAAGAAACAAATCAGGAGAAAAGTGCATCATCACAGCCCTATCAGATAACGTGGTAGGCAGACACTACTGCTGTGGTGTAATTTAACTAAGATGAGCCAGTTTTCAAACAAAATATGGCCAAAACATGTCTGACGTGGAGTGAAAATATCCTTACAGTGGAGAAATGCTGTCAGTGTTTGTTTGGTAGCAGTTTAATCAGATCTAGATTCTTTATTAATTAAATTAAAAAAAGCAGTTAAGATATTTTAGCTCCACTTCAAACGTGTCTTGTCCTGAGGTAGTTTTATGAACTGGCTCACATTGTGTACAGCCGTACTGCCCATCTGACTGGCCCATAATGAATGTGATTGACTGTACGAGTCAATCATCTGCCGGATATGCTTCCAAAATGTTCTTCCCTAGGCTACAATATTGTAAATTAAAATGTAAGTTCTCAACACTTCTAGTCTAAAAAATGCACAGTTGCTGCCCCACTTCTGTGCGTAAATTATGAAGCTCACAGGGGCAAAAAAAGGAGGCAATTAATGCAACTCAAAAAATGTATGCGTTATTTTTGGAGCTTAACTTCATCACCGTAAATGCTTTTAAACTAGCAGCCCTGATTTATCTGGAAAGAACAAGCCTCTGCATCTTTAATTAGAAAAAATCTGCTACACCTAGATTTCGCTAGGTGCTGGTCATAAATTCAAGATTCCCGGGCAGACTTTCTGCCGAGGCCGTCCAGGGCTCACTTCTGCAAAAGGCTGAATGCTGATCAACCTAGAAATCTCCCTGCAAAAAGTGAAAGTATCTCAACAGCTGTTGCCTTAATGTGTAATAAAAATGATATGATTTTATTACAGTGCTGCAAAGGTTATTCAACTGTCTTATTAAAGAAAAGAGCGCAGTGACATAGGAACACAGCCTGTGTGATTATTATAGTGATGCAGAGTTCATGGACGTTCAGTGAGGAAAGAAACAACATGCTGGATATGCAGAAAATTATACTATATTAAAATTATATCTCCGTTATCATTTGTTTTTAGGTCTAAAATAAGTAAGAATGAGCAAAATTATACTTCATGTTCTTTATTGCTGATTCATGTGACTGTTTTAAGGCTTCCTCTTCAGTCTCTGTCTTTTCGATGACGCCGTAGATAAAGCTGCACGACAGGAAGGAAGAGCAGTAAGAAAGGAGCAATGAGTGGAGGTTAAGGACACGACCTCCATGACGCCCAACAGTCACACAAACTACATCCCTGACCTTACTAACATGACACATGACACATTCATGATGAGAGCTTTTATAGGATGGACCTGCAGCCGCACAGAGCAGGATCATCTCACTGATGCACACGCAGACCGGGTTATTACCATCTGCTGTTGCATCACTTCCTGAATATTGATGAGCTAAAAGTTCATCAGCGCACTCTCCGTTAAAAGCAGTAAATCCATTTAAAGATTGGTCAGCATGTGTGGAGCAGCTTAGACCAGTTACAGCACCACAGCCATGGGTTTCCCGCCTCATTAACGAGTGTTTTTAGGATGTCCCGATCGATGATTGGCCCCAATCTGAGCCATATGATGAAGAAATGCCAGCACTGTTCTGCACAGACAAAGACTTCAACCACATACTTATATTTAAGAAAACAAACACAGCTGCAAGGTGCAAATTAGGACAGATGTGATTCTATATAATTAACCTGACTTTGTTGCACACATGCATCAAGTACTGAGGCTAGGTTAGTCAAAATATGTTGTTGCCTCGCTCCCTTTTGGAAGCGATTGAAAATCACTCACTTTTTATTTCACTTTTATTGCTATTTTATATGCTATTTATATGCTAAATAATTTGATTCGTATGAAACGTTGGCCCAGGTGAGAGAATTTAAAAGAACTTTGGTAAATCATTGGTTTATGGTGATGTTTTAAACCTGCATGCTTCTTCTCAATGCCCTAAATCATTGGATACTGTTTATCATGGAGCTCTAAAGCTCATAACAAATCATTGGCTCATCACTGTACTCTGTATGAGCCAGTTGGATGGCCCTCTCTGACCATCCGCAGACTGAAGCATTGGCACATCCTGATTTACATGGCTATACTTGGCCTGCTTCCATCTTACTTAAGTACCTGCATTCATGTGAAAAGTTCTTTAAGCTACAGCCTTCGCTCTGTGTCTCAGTCACAACATCCCTTTTGCTCTCTGTCCCCAAAGTTCGTCTTGAAATGGGTAAAAGAAGCTTCAGACATGCTGCTCCTGTTACAAGAAAGACCGTGTCTTAGAGAACTGGTCTTTTAAATATTTTTAAATGCAGATTTAAGGTTTTAGATGAAGATGGAGTAGGCTGTAAAAGTGAAACCACAGCTTTGACTGAAAAGTTTTCTGTTCTGTGACTCTGAATTAACTGGCTGATGTGTTTGTATCTGTGTCTGAAATTGTTTCATGTCTGTAACTTTGTAAATGTGCTGCTGCCTGTCTTGGCCAGGACATTCTTGCAAATGAGATTTTTAATCTCATTGAGGCTTTTCTGGTTAAATAAAGTTTCATTCATTTCAGAGACTGAAGAAAATTCAAAATATAAATCTGAAAAAATAAAAAATAAAAAATACAGTGCTCAGCATAAATGGATACACCCCTTCAGATTTGTCAGAAAACCTTTAGTTTCCTTTCAAAATCAACATTTTCTATGGCATACTATATCACAAAACATTTCTCCAAATGTGGACCATTCTAAACAACATTTAAAGTATTTTTCTCATTTCAAAGATGAAAAAATGGGTACATCCCAATCAAAGGGCTGGGAGCAAAGCTAAATTTTAGTTATCATTTTTACCTTATTTTTATCTTATGGTCAAACTTAGCTTTGTGAAAACTTTACAAATTGTTCTTTTGTTCAATTAGATAATGATGAATACAATGCTTTTGAAAGGGGGGTGTTTATTTATGCTGGACACAGTATCTGTCAAACAGCATCAGTGGTTTTACCCAACATAGGTAGTTTGTTGTTTACATCAACAAAATGCTTTTATCGCTTCTGCTGAAGATTCCTAGAGGTGTAGTTTCATTAGTCATATCAGTGTTTTCTCTTACCATCAAGTGAAGATAAGTTATCTGTTCTCAATGTTAAATAAAAAAATAAGATAACAATTTCACCAATACGTATGAAAAAGACTCTGCCAACAGAGATTGTGTGTAAACAGCAACGACTGCTTTGAGATCATGTAGTAGGGCTGGGAAATATTCAAACATCACCCCTCAGTATTTTCTAAGATAAATGATCTACATCTACATGTTTTCTCATTTCTTAACCTCTAGTTTATGCGCCTATGCTGTGGTTTCACAAGAAATCAGGAGCCAACCTTGTTACTTCACTGATTGAGGTCATTAATTATTGGATAACAAGGTATCTGGCTACCATAAGGGTAGAAAATGAAAGAGCAAATCAGATGGTTGCCAGAATTCAAAGGTTTGAAATTCTGATAAGATTTTAGTAAGAATCAAATGGCCTTGACATCAGTTTGATATCACAAAAAACAGAAAACACACATTATATATTAGGAGTGGGAGAAAAAAATCGATACACCTAAGTATCGCGATTTTTTGTCTGCCGATTTTAAAATCGATATTTTTATTGAAAAATCGATACCTCCCATCCCCTACACACACGCACATGCACACACCATAGGCGCTAAAGTCGCCAAACTGAGGCAAGCGACATTGCTGGATAAAACAGGCCATAGCTCTTAAAATAGTGCTGAGTAGATTTACTACTTTTCACCAGCAGATAGTGGACAGGTGACAGGTTTCTATTCAAAATTTTGGCGATATTTATTTTAAAACACACACACCGGACCGAGGGACGCGAGTGTGGCTGCAGAGGCTGTGGCGCTGGAGCAGAGAGAGAGAGGAAAAGAGAGACACACAGAGTGATAGAGTCAGTAAGAGTACATAATGCCGAGAGTACTTTGTCAAGTACTCTGACTCTGAATCTGAGGAATATTTACTCTCTGAGGATGACGGTCAGTCGTCCAGTGAGGACTAAACTGACAGCGAAAAGTGCCAAGAGCGGAGCGGCTCCGCGCCATTACAGTCCCGGAGCAGTAGATACCGAGTGCTTTTCCTCTCCATAGCCGGGCGACTGCCGAAGAGGGTAGGCCTACATGGTCTGGGATGCAGGGAAGCTCAAAACACCGCGAAAAGTGACGATGTTAGCGGAGAATGAGAAAGACCGCGGAGCTCTGGTCAGACGAGGGAGAAGCCGGGGGTAAACAGTGCAGGCAGCAGAGGCGTTCATGCTCGGCCCGTAAATTACAGTGATGATGATGGCTGGGAAAGCTAACCACTCTGAAACTATAGCTTTTTTAAATCTTGATAGCAAAATTGAATATTTCTTGAAAAACCTCTGTTGGCTGAATGGATAATAAGCCACTTTTTATATGCAATCCAGGCTTTTGAAGAGAGGGAGCATAAACAGCTGGTTAAAATATACTGCTGAATAAATCCTAAAAACAGACTCACATGTGATGTGTATTTTTCCTGATATAGTCTGTAGGCATCATCATTGTTCATCTTTTTCACTGGTTTTAAAAAAGCTAAAGATTGCAAAAATCGGCAGTATCGTAGAATCGCAATTTAAATCGTATCGGCACCTAAAAAATCGCAATAAATCGAATCGGGAGAAAAGTGAATCGTCCCAGCCCTATTATATATATATATATATATATATATATATATGTATATATGTATATATGTATATATATATATATATATATATATACATATACATATATATATATATATATATATATCTCAACAAAACATCAAAAGTTACCTTAAAATGAAACTATTAAGTCTTCATTAAATGAGCTAAAAGAATTCACGCCAATTAAAACTCACATCTCAGTTCAATAACTGAGTCCTTTTATACTGCAAAAATACATCAAGCGATGAATATATATGTATTTTCAGGGCCACAACATGTCAATGATGTTTTTTTATGTGCAAAGAACTTAATGTATCATGCAACAAAGACTATTATTGAAATATTTTGAGGTTTTAATGTTTTAATGGCATATTTTCTCTTTTTTGTTCATGCTAACAATTATAAGATAATTTAAATTAATTTGTGGGCCTCACTGAGTTAAGGAAGTCTGCATGCCCATCCCTTTCCTTGACAGTCAATATTCATTCACTGATCATTTTTCAACCTTTATTGTTTAAAACAAATCAAATTGTCTTACTGAACACAAACATCTATAATATTTTCTTGTATTGATGCAAGAAATGCAAGATATTATTGGTCTGATATCAGTATAAGCAGAGGTTTTGACACCTCACAAATAAAACCAAATGTACCTTAAATTTAGGAGCTTTAATCAGAAATACTGGAGTAACACTGATTTTTTCAATAAACAAAAGTAAAATATAAACACTGAAGGCTAATTTGTGTCAATAAGGCCCCTCCTTTATCTTTTTATAGCCCTAAACTGACTATTACTGCATATGAAAACCTTTAATGCCATGTCGTGGTGTCTATGCATTATAGAAACAACTAAAAATATATGATATTTCTCAGCACAGCAGTGTTAGACTTTTATTCACAGACGCCTCGGTGACCCTGAACCAATCGTCTCAGAAATCCATTCACTGAAAGGCAACAGCACCCTTTGCTCTCGATGGATTTGATCTTTTATTACAAAATAATGCAAGAAAACTCCTACCAAAGTGTTCTTATTTACGCAAGTTAAATAAAGCTTTCACTCTCTTTGGTCAGCTTCTGACTGAATATAGGACTTCAGATCTGAAGTTATTTCTAAATTTTTAAAGTTCATGAATGATCAACAAAATAACAGATTTTACTGATTAAAACACAAGATATCCAGTAATGACTGATAATCAATGTCCTGACACCTTAGTGGAGTCCTGATGATGGTTTGTGAGGACCAGGGACCAAACTTCACTCTGTGACTGCTGCTCTTCTGCATGTCCTTTGGGAGCTAATGCACAGCATGCGGCCTGTTGGGTTAATGCTCAGGTCCGTGACTGTGGTGTTTACCGGAATGTGAGCCATGTGGATTCAACCATCATGTGACCTCAGGCGGGTAAACTGGCCTGTGACTGGGTCAAAGTGGGCAGATTGCAAATAAACAAATCCCACTACCACACCAACTTTGTGGTAGCATTTTTTTTATTTCCCAGTTCAAGATATTCCCTGCAAGATTCATTTTCCTCAATCACTTCTTGACCCATTTCTGGCTTTTAGTTTCAATTAAACATGAGCTTTTTCCCTTTTTAGCACTCTAAAGCTAATTCTCCACTGAGGGGAACTTTAAAAAGTGGTTTTATTTATTGGCTGATGATAAAATCCCAGTCCTGTGGAGCTTAAGAGCACGTTATTCAGATCACTAACAAGAGCAGCATGACTTGAATCTCCTTCATGCTCACTGTGGCTGAAAACATGCACACATAAAGACGCCTGTTGTTGTTGTTGTTGTTTTTGAAGGGTGTACATGAACTGAAGGAAGTTACTTAACTCCAGCACAGGATGTTTGCAATCAAATGGCACAGTAGCACGCTAAATGCGGCAAAGAGCTGAAAAAGGAGAACCCAGCTGGTAGTTTGGGTAATGTGCTTGCTTGCAGTCATGATTGAGGGTTGATAAGATGATTTTATCTCTTCAGCCGTCTGAGTGCAGAGTGAAGTAAACATCACATACAGGCATCAAACTCACTACCTTGATTCTGAAAGCGGGGCAGGCCCAGTCAGGGCTCCCCACCCTGGCTCCCTTCCTGTCGGGCAGTCCTGTTCGGTTCACTAGTCTGTTTGTAGACCCAGATGTTGTTGCATTTCTACAGCAAACAGTGGATTTGTTAGTAATAGTTCCACCTGCGGAGTCAGTTAGGAACACTTTGTGCCCCCACAGCAGGGTGACAGAAAGGTGGGACCATAGCTTTGATACCATCAGTCTAATTTCCACTGAGGGGTTTGGTTTGGTTCAGTACAGTTTGGTACTGTTCGGGCAGGATTTCAGCACTCTAGGACTCTGGAAAGTTGTTTGGCGCCTGACATTCTTTACAGCAACAGCAGTGAACAAATCACTCAAAATCTACGGCTTAGTTTTAAAATAGCAGCTTTGTGTTTTGGTGTTTCAGTTTACACTGTGGTCAAATGAGAATTATAAATTTTTGTGACCAATTGGGATGGCATGGATTTGTTATTTAGGTACCTTCAACCCTCAAAGGGATACACCACCATTTTTTTTCTTTCTTGTCCTCTTGAGTCCATGACAAGCAGAAAGACACCATCCTTTTGACTGGGTGTGCAGTGCATGCACTGTTGGGTGCACCCAACACTGCCTACTGTTATCAGATAAACTCTTCAGCAGCTCTGAATGGCTGTGTGTGCTTGTTGTGTCTCATTTTTCTCTGCATTATTTTACATTATCTTTTACTATTGTCGTATTATTAGAGACTCTGTTTTGCTGACCTACTTACAAGCATATAGGGAGTGGTTTGTAGGTTTGTAGATGTGACGTAGCGAACATGTCAAGTTCTTTGAATGATTCTTTGAACTGAACGATGAGAACCGAGTGGCGTTTGTCAGTTTTGCTGGCAATTTGTATTTAAGAATGGCTCGCAAACCAACAGCTCAATCACCACTGCAAATCAGTTCTTATTGTTCACTTTAAAGAAACGTTCAAAAGATTAAACTTTTTTACTGTATTACAAATTTTAGACCAGGTTTAGCACTTTATCTATGCACAAACCACCTCAGACGTGCTTGTAAGTTTGCACATGCCCCTTGCAGTTCAGTTTCTTTATGTTTCTTTCAAAAATTACAAAAAGGGCTGATCTTAGTCTAAAAATAAACACGGTAAAAAACAAGTCACAACAAGCACACACGATCATTGACTGATGACTGTGGGCAGAGGCAGGCTTACACTACTCATTGACTCCCAGTGTTTGAGCTAAGTAAATTAGTGGGCAAGCTCTGCCGTCTCTTCCTTGTTGTTGCATGCACAGTTGAAGAATGGTGTCTATCTGCTTGTTATGGCCTCAGGAGTAAGACAAGACAAGGGAAAAAAAAGAAAAAAAAGTTAACCAACAGTGGAAACACCAGTAAATGTGTGCCGTATCAAGTTGAACTGAACCGGATTGACAGCAGAAATTCAAATAATTGTGATTCAAACAGGCAAATGCATGAGACTTTGCTGTTCCTGCTCATTCTGCTTGTTGCCTCCAGAGAAGGTTCTGGTTTATTTGTGGGGGTCATGGAGCTTGCATGTTTGGGGCCATGGTCTCCTGAAGGTGACAAAGCTGTTTGGGCTATGATGGCCATGTGGTAGAGTGGGTAAGATAAAGGAGGTGTGGCACTGTAGGACAAGGTGGACAAATCACCAGTGAAGGGACGACAGAAAAAGGCTCGCAGTTAATCACACAGGCAACATATAGAGCCTGATATGAACCCAAAGGAACAGAAATCTGCTCTTATGGAGCCAGCATCACAACTTCTCAGAAACCTTCATGATTTGATCCCCAGAAAAAACAATCAGGAACACTATAATCAGTATTTTTATGACAACAATGCTGCCACACGAGATAAACATGATATGAAGGGCATCAAACATCCACACTGGTGAAGCAAAGACTTCTGTTATAGTCACAGCTGTAAAAGCCCTGAGTGACGACCCATTGACAAAAATGTGTTCTAATTTAGTCCTAAATGATGGTGACTATCTGTGGACCCCCATCAAAGAGCTGCAGTTTAATTTAGTAAATGACTCAGGGGATATTAAGTTAAAAAAGGGGTCTGATGTTGATGGCAGATGACTGTAGACGTGAATGTCGTCTATTCAGAGCTGCTGCACAAACAGAAACACATTCAACCAAGGCTGAGCAGCATGGTCCAAAACCATGTATTAACTGTATTTAACTAAATTCAGATACATAATATTTGGTCCCTAATAGAAATTAGGGTTGGGCAATATGACAATTAATTCAACTTATTTTCTGCATAAGATTTAAAAATGAAAAATCAAGATTTTTTTCAAGCTTACTCCAATTATAAGTGGTTGAAAAGTTTGAAAATATAATTACTGAAAATAGACAGTTTTCATGATGGTTGGCCTTTTCAGGTTTTGAACGTTTTTTAACTGTTTTTAAGTAGATAAAATATCAGATGTTTCCATGTGACTGTACTGTAAAAATAGCTCATTCTTCAGTGTTTATACAGGTCTCCCAATGTTTGGACTAAATAACTGACATTTATGACAACATCTACATTCATGTAATTTCTGTGTCATTTGGACAGGGTTTTTTTATATGGTGTAAAAAAAAATAATTAAAATAGTAAATCGAGTTTAGTGGGGAAAAAACAGGGATTTCATTTTTTGGTCAAATCTCCCAGCCCTAACAGAAAAAAAAAACAAAAGATTGTGACAGCAATGCCAGAATTGCAAAAATTTGACGATGTTGATTCCTGTTTGAAACCATGTCAAGAAAAATCAGCGTCCTCAAAATGATTTGTTGTCTTTAGTCATCAAAAACTACAGAAACACTCCCTCAACACATGTTGGCAACGTCTGCACAATCAAACAGTCTCAGTGTGATTTCATTTTCACTAGAATGAAATATTTTGTCACCTCGAAGTTTGGAGTGCAGAGCTTCTAACAGGCTGAATGCTTTTTTTAAAAGTTGCTAATATTTTGGTGAAATGTTTAGTAATCAGAAGCATTTAAGTTTGCATGACTGGGTGTTTAGAACTTTTATACTCCTTAACAGTCAATTATTTGACTTTTTTAATTGCATCATTTTTACCTCTACCAAGGAGGTTCTGCTTTTGCAGGCATTTGTTTGTTACCAAGAACAGCCAAAAACTACAGCATGGATTTAGCTGAAATTTTCAGGAGTTGTTGGTAGTGGCCCAACTTAGAAATGCTTAGAATTCGGAGGGCATTCCAGGAATATAACACTTCACTTGGGAACTGTGGGCTCTCTTCTAGGGCTGGGAAACTAATCGAAAATAATCCAAACTGACATCTAGACCCTCTAATCCAAGTAACTAAAATTTGGATTATTTCCCCTGTGTAACTCATGTGACCACGCCCCCTCCACACAGTCTACGCTCACTTTCGCTAAAAGCAAAGACCGCGCTGCCAGCATGGAGGAGACAAGCACCAATCTATCAGAGGATCTTGTAGCCAAGGAAAATGCCATCTCCGCTGGTCTGGGCACATTTTGGATTCTGTGCAGAGGACATCGAGCAGAGAGAAGTTATGCCTAAGTCACACATTCCCGTTTCTCACTGCGACTGTGCACGATTGAGGAGGCTGGTGTGATCGTTATGATACGGGATGAAATTACTGTCTCACCCCTGGACACACCCCGTAAATACACCGTCAGTGGCGGTGCTTCAGCGCTACAGGGGGCGTTTGTCCCGCTCCAGTTAGGTTAATGCAGCGATATGAGGAGGATTCCATCCCGCTGACAGGACGTCAGCTCCGCTCGAGCTCAGTTCGCGTGACGTAAGCCCCGACTGAGCCCCGCCGCTTGCGCCGTCTTGAACGGGACACAGTCGGGGCTCATACGGATACATCCTTGTCAGTCGTCCTCATAAAGCTTTCAGGATTGAGCCACGATTGGGCCACGTTCAGCCCGACTGAGCTCCGTTAATACCGCTCGCATTAGGTCTGCATTAGGCTTCCATCCCGCTCCACTGAGAGCGCCGATTCTCCACAACAGTTTTGAACAGTTCAAAACTGTCGTGGAGCTTCCACGTTCCCCTCCGTTCATCCACGACTATACAACAGTGATCCAGACCAAGTAGCGCATGCACCACGACCAAAGCACGCTTTATCAGGATTATGACAATCGTGCACAATCGCCATGAGAAACGGGAATGTGTGACTGGGGCTTTAAGTGTGAATACTGCAGGAGGACCATTTCGACGACCATCGATAATCATAACATCGTAATTTGTTCCGGTATAGCATAAAATATTTGTCCATGAATCATAATCAATGTAAGAGCTTCAATTAATCATGATAGTGAGATTAGGTAATATCGCCCAGCCCTACTTTATTCTAGGGGGAGAGGGGACATTTTCAGAGTGCTACCCACACGGTCAGTTGTGTTGCTCATTCAACAAATACACATTCCTTACAAGTTGTACTCTGTTGTAAAAGGTGACTAATCAGGCTTTCCAGTGACACAGAATACAAAACCAGTTGGTTTTACTTAAGGAGAGAAATAATCAAAATAGCCATTCCATACTCTTGTGAAGTATTTAAGCCATTTAGGCAAAACATCAATAATCCTTAATCAAAAACTCCAGTCTCCTGCATCCCCACTAATAATCTAACCCTTCAGTATCTTGCCCAGCCCTATATGAACTCCATTAAACGTAACCCTGAGTACTAACACACTACGTTCTTGCAGGAACACCAGACCGTGTCACCTTGGGTCACTTAAATCATCTTGAAGAGAGCGAGCTGTCACCGGTCACATGCTGCAGTGACCTTCAGAGCGAACAAACACGGTGGTTGAATTCAGTGAAAACCACGTCTGCAGAGGAGAAACTAATCAGGCCGGTCTGCTGCGTTCGCCTGGAGGAAGAAAACGATACATGACGGGACACGGCGAGGATCATCAGAGTGAGCTGGAGAGACGGAACAGGCGAGAGATAAGACAGAGAAATGTGACATAAGGATGTTTTTTAAGAATCATATCTAAAGGACGGCATCGAGAGCTTCCTGTGCAAACATCTGACAAGTTTAACGTCTTCTAGAGACTGTTTTAGGGGCTGTTTGAGGTAATTTACCTTGGGGATATCAATAATAAATCACAAGGCCACTCAGCTAAAAGTATGTAGACTCAAAGATTACATAACACTTGCTTTCTGAGCTGCAGGAGGTTTTCAATCATTGCAAACCAAGAGGAGCTTCAATGTTTAAAACAGCAAATGTTCTTACTTTTAAACAAAGTTGATCAAATTTCTGAAAATTAATTAACTCTAACCTTTTCTTGGTTCATCTGTTTCAGTTTTGAGCCATTATTTACCCAAATTAGCTTTTTTAATTAATCCTTTTGTCTCTAAAAGGTCATGACTAGAACAACTTTTTGCCCCTCGATACCAGGGGTGTCCAAACTGTGGCTCAGGGGCCAACTGTGGCCTGCTGCACATTCTGAAGTGGCCCCTGAAACAGTTGAATGAATAACGACATTTCAATTACAGCAGCAAAACATATCAAGTTCTCGTTTAAAAAGTTCACTGCAATATTCATCTCAAGCACCTACATTCTTGCAGTTTTTTCTTGTTTTGTGTCTGACAGCAAAGATAATCTGTCAGTGTCTCCCATCTCTGCTGCTCAGAAGGTCTTTCTCACCCTGAATAGGTATGAATCCAGTGATAGCCTGGGGTTATTAGGGCCCTCTGACAGGTGATAACCCTAAAATTTTAACTTAAATATAACAAAAGTGAGGTTCAGCAAGTGGCTCGGTCGTCATTTAATCCTCTTTACGTGGCTCTCAGTGTAAAAGGTTCGGACACCCCTGATCTATGCACAAACATAACTCTGAAAATGGCAAAACAGGATCATCAAATCCCTAAATAACAACATTATTTATTCATAAGACCCTTTGCTGGTCAAATGTCAACCACTCAGAAGTCTTTTTAAGGCTTGATAAGGCCACACTACCCATAATGCATCCACACTTACAAACTCATTCCTGGAGTTTTTGATCAATTTCATGGAGGATAAAGTGAGACGTAGTTCTCGGAGGCAACAAGGATTCTTCTTATCTAACAAAGAGTGGCAAAAAAATAATAAATGGCCAGCTGTTTGGAGAATGAACATTTATGCAATTTTGATTAGTTCCAGCTCCTTCAGTAGGAAGACATGCAGCTTGGAGCGTTTTCAAGAGCTGCCGAGTTCTTCATTCTGTCTTTATAATCCTTCCTTTGGGCTCTGGGAGGTTACAAAATGCGACAAAGATTAAACTATCAACAACAAAATGCTTAATGAAAATATTGTTGCACAGTCTCTTAGTTACAAAACACCAAACATCCTCTTCTTCTGTAAAGAAGTCTTGAGGCCATGCTGCACAAAAGCAATCTAAAAACCACGTCTATAAAAAGAAATATCATTTTTATCCAGAAAGTTCTTGTCACTTTTGTGTCCAATCAAGTCAAACATAGTTTGCTTTTCATAAATAGTTACAAAATTAATTTACTGCCAACTTCTTGGAAATTCAAGCCATTTTTCCTGCTGTATGTTGACCTGCTGTTCTTTCCTATCACACTTCTATGGCTGTAAATCAGTGTTTTGGTTTTGAGCTTTTTTATGCATCATTCCACTTTATCTTGTCAGTCGGATTATCCAATAAATAACAGATGAGCTACAGTCACCACAAGTTGACCAGCTTATGACTGGAATAGGCTGATGCTAATTAATGATGAATAACTGTTGTGTAAGTCCTTCTGATGGCAAATGTCGACACATTTCATTCTCCTTCAACATTTAGAAGTGTTTGGAAAAAAATAGAGCTTCAATTAATTTTCTGTCTCTTCCTGCAAGTTTTTAAATCACTGTTTTATGCCAAATAAAGTGACACTTAATTCTTCTGTACAACATAAAAATGGCACAAATTCTGCAAGCAACAACAATCATCTCTCGCCTGATTTCCAAAAATCCTTAAACAGACCAGTCCTCAGCATACATCCATCACCAAGACACATTTTTCCTCAAACTCTGCAGCAACAACAAATTGTGGGTGATCCCTCTCCTTTTCACGACATGACAATACCCCCCGTGTACAAAGACAGCCCGACAAAGAGGGACCCGACCCCAACCTCGACATGCCAAACATCCTTTTCTGCTGGAAAACTTCCAAACAAGAGCGTCAGCAGCTTATTAATGCCCACAGTGTCGGAAAAGACATTCAATTAAAACATAAAAGGGCACGTTTTCAGGAAGACTTCCTCCTGTAAGGCTGACGAACAATGGAGGAAAATTCCACAGGAGAAAGAGCTGTGGTGGGGCATAGGGCTGGGTAACACAATACGTTTCTAAGTCGACATCTCGTCAGACTACGGGGTATGACAACACACCTCATGTGACCTTTAGTGAGAGCAGAGTTGAACATAAGATGTCAGGCCGTAGTTTAGAAGATATAATAAAGTGCTTATTGATATCAAGATAGTTTATTTAAATGTTAATTTTAGATAAGAAATACCTTAACTCACTTATTTTTCAAGCATTTTGTCCATATCAGACAATACAACAAAAACAAAAGTCCTCAACACACAGAACAGAACACAGTATGAATCATGAACCACTTCAGCTTCAGTTTGATCATTCGAAATGGAAAATAGTTGTGTCAAGAGCCATTACTTACAGGAAAAAGCTTTTCCTTTTCTGTAAAAAATAATCCTGCTCATACATAACATTTTCATTTTCAGATTAATATCTTTCAAAATGAAAACACATAAACACATATATGAGCTGCAGAATGCTGTCTATTAGCATGCAACGGTGTTCATCGTTTAACATCTTTCTCACAGTCTTCCTGTAAACAGCTGTTTAATTTTCAGAGTTACTACAACATGAAGTCTCACTGGTGTTGTGGTTAGCTCAATAAGGCCATTTAAAGCAGGGTACACACAAAGATAATTGGGCTGTTTTTGTCCTGACTAAGGATGGCAAACTCCAGATTATTTAATGTTTTATAAGATTATCCTATAACATTATCCTGTGGTCTGAGATGTGTTAAGAGTGAATATGTCCTGATATTTGGCAGGGGTGTAACGAAATTTCGCGAAATAAAAAATGACGAAATAAAATTTAAAGACGCACGAAATAAAAAAAAACGAAGAGGCATGCGCATCACTTTTTACCCTCCTCGCCTCAGAGCAAAAAACACTCGCTTCAAAAAGGGGCGAGAAGAAGTGGAGGAATTAGCTGACGCTCCTTCGTCAAATAAATCGGTTGTGTGGACCTATTTTGGCTTCCCATGTAAAAGACGAGAGAACGGTGAGAAGTTTGCAGACAAAACAACAACCGTGTGCAAAATATGTTGCTACAGTTCGCCGTATACTGCGGCGAGTACAACTACCAACTACTTTGAACTGGAGACAGGCAGCAACTGTACGTTTGTGTAAGTTTGCATAAAAAACAATATTTGATTTTTGCATCTACTGTTGAGTTGACAGAATTTGATCATACTTGAAGATCAGAAGTATATGCACTGTTATAGGCTAAATATTATAGTTCACAGTTCAGACATTTATAGGTCTAAACTGCAGCTCTGAGGACTGCTATTTGTTTTCCTTTTCATTCAAGAATGTACTTATCCTGATTGTTACATCAAAACACTTTATTGAGATTTTATGTTTGTATTTGCACTGTAGTCTAAATAAGGGGAAAAACTTCAATTTTGTTTTTTTTTCAAAGAGCATTTATTTTGTACTGATGCCGCAATATTTTTGTATGTCTGCATTAGGAAGAAAATAAAGAAAATGACATTTTTGCACAACTTCCTACGGTTGGGGATTTTCTATAATCTTTATTTCGTATCGTGAGCCCTGTTTCATATTTCGTATCGTTTCGTGAGTTGACCATTTCGTTACAACCCTAATATTTGGCTGTGAAATAGGTCGGGCTGACAACCGTGTATATAAAACTTTTCAATATTTAAAACCCAAATTCTTCATGTGTTTGGGGAAAGCCAACAACTCCCAGGTCATGACTCTAAATTGTGACGTGGAATAGAATGTAGCAAAACAAGAAGTGAGCTGACTGAGGAATCAAGGAATCAAGGAAGCAGGTGTAAATAAAACAAGCATAGCCGACCTGATAAAATAAAGTTCGATAGACCTCAGAAACGAAGGACCAGCTCATGTGTCACAGTCTCCAGTCTTTTCTTTATTTTAGTTCAGGATTTGTCAAAAACAGTCCCAACACCACCATCATTCCCTTTTCTTACATCTCCTCTTCCAAGTTGCATGGTGTATTTTTCGTTTTTACTCTGTTTCTTCTTCTTCTTCTTTGCTTGATCACATTGGATCAGACTTCTGTCTTTGAGGACTAGATTCTAGATCGGTGGTGGGACAGAATGGTTCTGAGTGAGGTGTGCTGTGCTGAGATTACACCACACACAGAACGATCCAAACTGCTGAATGCCTGATTAATCGTTTATGTTTGGGTCTCTAAGAGATAAAAACATCTTCAGATTTAGAAAATCCTGAGTGTATTAACCAGCTGCTTTTTGAAGTACAGAGATGAAATCCCTAATCCAGAGGAGATCCAGCCTTTGTGGTGGCCGCTCCCAGGTTTGAATCTCCCTTAGACTGTTTTTTATTATCACATTGGACTTTATAGGTGTAGCTTTATCTTATCTCCTCCTAACTGCTGTCCCATTTATCCACTTCAGTCAGTTTGTTTAAGCCATCTGTGAAGCTCACAGTTGCTCTGTCTTATCTGGTTTGTCTCTCTGTGGATGTACAGCACTTTAATCAACATATGTTGTTTTAATGTGCTGTACAAATAAATTCTGACTTGAAATGTCAGCTGGTGTTGGTCAGAGTTTTGATCAAATATCTCTTCATTCATTTTTGATTCAGAGACGTATCGGATTAGCTTGATCTGCTCTTGTAATTAAAAAGCATTCATGAGCTGCCATGTTGGTTTCGACATCTGTTATGGCAACCACAGACACAGGCAGCTGTGGCTCGCTGCTACAGACGGTTACTCCTTAAATAGAAACACTTGGACTTATTCAAAACACTGGCACTGGTTGATTGTCATCTGGAGGGTCGTTTGAAGCAACATCAGTGAAGGTGTTCAAGGACGTCAAAAGGCCACTCTGTGGTGATTCCAGTATAAGAGTATGAGAGGTCTGGGAGCATCAACTATAGGGATGGGAACTGATACGATTTTATGAATATCAATGCTGTTAACGATCCTGCTAATCAATCCAATTCATTAACGATTCCCTTATCGATTCCTGCAGATTTTGCGAGTGGGCAGATGTTGGTCTGATTTTCAGTGGCAACAATGTCAAACATGTCACAGCATAGATATCTGCTTCTGCAAGCTGCTGGTGTTTCCACTCACTTAAGGTTGTGTAGTAGGTGCAATGAAAATTAAGCTACAATATTGATGCTTCTGAACCCTATCAGTGGAAGTAATTGATAAGGGAATTGATAAGCAAAAAGATTAATGATATTGATTCTTTGATGGAATTGTTAACGATTCTCAACTGGAATTGGTTTTCGATTCCCATCCCTAATCAACAACCGTAATTTTTCGACTATAACACGCCCTAATTTATAACACGCACCCCATTTTTTCATACTTTTTCCAGGAAAAATGCTGTACTCAAATGTAACGTGCGCCGACATTTTGCCCAAACATTACTCTCTCTGGGAACTCAAAAATTACCTTTATTCAAAGTTTTAATCAATAAAAATTCAGTATTCTAAGACAAGTTATGATATGCCTTTAGTAATCCCACCGAGAGAAATTCCAAATTTAAAGCAGTAGCAGGATACAAGAAAAATATAAAAATAAACTTACAAATGAAAAATTAAGTGATTAAAATAAAAATAAAAACTAAAGGAAAAAAAAGAAAAATATGTAGTATATAGTCAGTGGTATTTACAGTGGTTATATACATTTTTGGTATTCTACAGATGGGTAAACTGAGATATAATAAATACAGTACTGTGGTTGTAAACATGTTAGATATTTTACAAGTGAAACATTTGAGGTATTATAAATATAAATATGGTTTATTGCACACTGAAGAGATATTTTCACAACAACTACACAATTCTCTCTCAACCTGATGTAGAAACACACTTTATACCTCATGCAT
>JAZDUH010000226.1:4492500-4528594 GCA_036419115.1 Scarus forsteni | reverse complement strand
AACCTTTGCCTACCGTAATATTTGGGCAAATTGCGCAACAGAATCACGGAAGCACGGATGGTGTGACCGCAGTCATTTAGAGCTGCCGAATTAAGTGTCTCTTGCTAAGAATTACTCCATGCATAATTGCAAGTGATTTAAGAATGTCATTGTAGTTCATTCCCAAATTAAAATAATGAGAAATGTATTCAAGCTTGTCCATACTGAGAGGCTACAGTCTCTGCATTGCTCTGAAACTGACAGATCTCAATACTAAAGGTGAATTTTGTCGTGGTCACGCATTAACTATCTCGTGGCCACGCATTATTTATGTCGTAATGACATAGTTAATGCGTACACGCGATAACCGTCTCTCGTGGCCACGCATTACTAGCTCGTGGCCACGCGTTATTTATCTCGTGGCCTTGCCTTACTTCCTCATGGCCACGCATTATTTTTTTTCTATCCAATGTCACCAGGGGGGCTCCGTAGTACGTGCTAAACTTGAAGAAGTAATAAGTATTTTGTGTTGTAGTACTGTGTGCGTACACTTTATTCTAAGAACATAAATTGGAGGAGTAATGCTGCGTTCAGGGCAACCCGTAACTCGTATATTTCCCAGTTGAAATCTCCGAGTTCACCTGAAAGCCGCTTCTAGGCAAAATACGACTTCAGTTTGAGTGCCAGGAGTTCTTGTATGTAAATTAACCAACATGGCAGCCATCATAATATTCATTCTTTATCAACTTTCTCATTTGAGTGAAACAAAAGCGGGGAAACAGCGCATAATGTAACAGAAGTTTACTTTACAGTGTTTGTCATTATTAAGAGGCTGCCATATTATTTAGGCAGTGATGTGACGTCACAAGTCGTAACTCGGAGTACATCGATCTGGTACGAAGTTCACGGGTCGAAGTTACGAAGTTCGACTGCCGCTCCAGTGCATTTTCACGAAGTTACAGGTGGTAAAACACAAGTTACGGGTTGCCTAACGCAGCATTAGTTCCTTGTGTTGAAAAACTGGAATTTTTATTCGTCATAGAAATTCCTGCATCAAAGCTACACTTTGAGGTTTAAAAATAAAGTCACAATACTTAGCTCCCTATCCCTATATCCCAGCAAGTTATGATGTGTTTTTATGTTTATTTTAGTTTACTTAATCATTATTATTTAAAGCAATACCCCTCCGTCATTAATCCCAGCTAGTTTTGGTATGTTTTAAGCGTAATTTAGGGCGGGAGCACATTTTCTTTGTTTAATTGCATCCAAAACATAGTAGGTCCCAGTACTCAAAGTGTCAATAAATCATTAATAATCATCTATTTAGCCCTCTGTCATTTATCCCAGCTAGTTTTTATATGTTTTAATCTGTTATTTAGGATGGGAGCATATTCTGATAGTTCGGTATTACCCCATCAGAAAATGCTACCCGTACCCGAAGTTCAATAAATCATTAATAATCATCTCTTTAGCCCTCTGTCATTTATCCCAGCTAGTTTTATATGTTTTTATTGGTGCTTTAGTGTGTAATGTGTAATTTGCTTTTTCATTCAGTGGAACACTGGAGCTTCAGGTGGTGCAGGGTCGTCAAACGGCGGCTGGTTACGTGCAGATGTTGCAGCGGGCATCCCCATGACTGAGGGCCCTCGTCTGTGTGGTAACAGCTGGGTTTTTCAACAGGACAACGCTGCAGTTCACAATGCTCGCTTGACCAAGGACTTCTTCAGGGAGAATAACATCAGTCTTTTGGACCATCCCGCACGTTCCCCTGATTTAAATCCCAGAGAGAACATTTGGGAATGGATGGCAAGGGAAGTTTATAAAAATGGCCATCAGTTCCAGACAGTTGATGCCCTTCATGAAATTAATGCGTTAAAAAAATTAATCGCAAGATTAATATTAGCTCACAAACATTTTGATATTGTCCGGCTGGAGGACCCAGCTTCACACATGCGTCTCTAGTCAGACCAAACAAAACCAGGTGACAACAGAATGGCATATTTAAGACTTAGTCTTATTTTATTTTTGAATTTATTTATCTATATTTGTACTACATTCTTTAATAATGCATCAGGCCTAATTGGTTTGCTGGATGTCCTCGACCTTTTTCTTATTTTGAATTTGATTTATAAAACATACTTAAAGTGTAATTTGAGTTGACTGATTGAGCTTAGAATTTTCTGGACAAGTTGCCCTGACTTTGGTTTTATTTAGTCACCAATAAAAATGTGGATTTACAAATCTATACTTCTTAGTGTATTAATTTGATTAGTCCATGCACCACAATTTTATAATATCCTAGAATTCAAATTCTTTTATTTGGGTATTTTAAACAGATATGAGATTAAAATGCGATTAATTATAAATCTGGTAATTAATTAGATTGACTTTTTTAATCGCTCGACAGCACTTATATATACACATATATGTATATAATTGTGTGAATATATATATATATATATATATATATATATATATATATATATATATATATATATATATATATATATATATATATATATATATATATATATTTATATAATTGTGTATGTATGTATGTATGTATGTATGTATGTGTGTGTGTGTATATATATATGTATATATATATATATATATATATACATATATATATATTTATAAAGACAGGGTGATATATGTGTGTATGTATATATATGTTTATGTTTTATATATGATCAAATGCTACCATTTGTTTTTGATTTCTGTGTTTATATCATATTTTAAGCAATTCTGTAAACTGTCATCCATTGCCTATAATTAAAGAAAAATATTTTCATTCAAAGAAACATGCTTTGGTCAATATGACAATGAATGTAAACGTTTTACCCTTATTGACAGAAGTTTTTACTCAAGACTAAAGCACCAATAAAAACATATAAAAACTAGCTGGGATTAATGACAGAGGGCTAAAGAGATGATTATTAACGATTTATGGACACTTTGTGTACAGGTAGCATTTTCTGATGGGGTAATATTGAACCATCAGAATATGCTCCCAGCCTAAATAACAGATTAAAACATATAAAAACTAGCTGGGATTAATGACAGAGGGCTAAAGAGATGATTAATAATGATTTGTTGATGAACTGAGTACGGGGAGCATTTTTTGATGGGATGCAATCGAACTTTAGACTATGCCCCCCCACACACACACACACACACACACACACTTCAATTTTGATTAAAAATCAGAGGAAAACGGTAGAATGTCTCTTGCTACATGTTAGCACGATTAGATAAACACAACAATAACGTAAGCAGCTGTTGGAAACAAAGCAGCAGAAGCAAAATTTGACAAGGCAGCAAAAATCGATAGACGAGTCTATCAGAAAAGGCTCGGTAGCAAAATCTGACAAGGCAGCAAAATCTGACAGACCACCGGCGATCATAGAAAATGAATGGCAGCTGGACGCCACCGACGCTCAGACCGCTTCTGGTGTGAATGTAAGAGTTATCTGCCACAAGGCTTTATGGGGCGCTCCTGCCCTTTAGTAAAGGATGGTCCAGTGTTTCCTAAGCTAAAGGAGATAATAAAGGAAGCAGCAACCCTCCTTTCTTTCACTTTTGGAGAATCTGAACAGCCCTTATAATGGCTGACACTGAAATGCTTATCGATGGTTCCTAACCAAAAAAGGACTTTTCAAAATAAAACAGGAAATAGGAGAGACAAGGGGAACAGAAGGTCACAAAGACAAAGAACAGAAGGAAAAACCAAACTAAATAAAACAGAACTAGGTATCAGGTAACTTAATCATGACCTTTTGTTTACAGATGCAACAGCAATATGGGAGCTGCCTCAGTGGAGGTTCGAGCTCCTCACCTGCAGCATCTCACCTGTGCTGCTCTGCATGTCGAAGGCTCACAGCATGATTCAGTACTGTAGACCCGGGCCACACAGGCGGGTTAAAACCTGCATCTTTGAGCTCAAGGGTTACTGAGGGATGGTGGAGACAGCTGTTCACACTGAGGGGCCTGGTCCTGGGGCCTCACGTATAAAGACGGGTGGATTTCCTACTAAAACATGGCATACGATCAAATCCAGAAAACGTTGCATGCACAAAAATACAAATGATGAAATGGCTAATGGATGAAATGCAATGTGTTAGAGATGCTGTTTGATAACTAACACAGAAACTCAGAACCATCAGTGAGTGAATGGGTGTGAGTGGGTCAGTGTGACCTGTGGTGTAAAGCAGCTTTGAGTAGTCAAAGACTAGAAAAGAGACACATGAGCTGAAGTCCATTTACCATTACCATGTGTATCCAACCATGTAACGTGGGTGTGTTAATTGTTAATCAGTGATAATAGTTCACGTCTCTGATGTGCACATCGCTCAGTCTGACGACTAATTGTCTTCACATTTATTATTATAACAGTTTCCTGCATCACCTCTAAGTGTCACTGAAGGACCAACAGCTGTGGAAACGTGCGTATGGCAGCCATGAAGTTGGTGTGAGGCCCCACACATTTCCACGGTCATTTCACTCTTCACTCTTGATACATCTGAACCTTGCTGTGAAAAAGAGCGTAGGCCACGACTTTGTGCGAACACACCCTTGGAACATGAGGCCCCTGGTCTCCTAATTTCAGAGTACAGGTCCAAATGTTAAGCAGATCAGAAATGGACACACCATCAGACGGCCTCCAGTGTTTATGTGATGAAGACGTTTGTCTGATGATGTGATGCTGAAATAAAAAGTCTGTCACACTGCCGTCCCTCCTGCTGAGTCCCAGACAGACCTCAGATCTGCCTGAGTTTGCCTGGAGGTGGTCTGGGATCCTTGGTGGAGACTTCCCGCTGCTGTGGAGTCACGAAGCCTCAAAAACTACAATTACAAACATGACACATATTTGGACATTTCATTAGGAACATTCCAGTTCATAATCACTATAGCTGTTAATGTAGATATTAGCATGATCTCCCTATCTATGGTTGATACATCTATAGTGTCTATTTTTATCACCACATAGTCATGAGGTCCCTCTGAAAATGGGATGTCACATCCCAAGAGGCCTTTAACACATTCATACTTAACAGAGACAAATATGGTAGGGATGACCTTGTGGTCTGGGCACCATGAGTTTATCACTACCATAAATTCTTATTTTCAGTAAGAATATCATATCTCAATATTCAAGATTTCCTGCTGCTTAACAGAAGGTTTTTTCTTGAGCCATGATGGAGAGATTCATGATTAGCTATATGGATTCATGTTGGTGTTGGATGGATATATTTGTATATATGTTTATGTGTGTCTAATGTATATGTGTTTATGCATATATGTGTATCCATAAAATTAAGTTCTTTATGCTCTATTGTAAAATATGTTGAGATAACACTTGTTATGAATTGGAGCTATACAAATAAAGACTGATTGAGTTTCTTTGACATCAAACTTCATTCTGTGGTTTGGGACGGCTGTGCTTCTTCTGTTATCATAGAAATGACCATTTAGGCTGTGTGTGTGTTTGTGTGTGTGTGTGTGTATGTGTGTGTGTGTGTGTGTGTGTGTGTGTGTGTGTGTGTGTGTGTGTGTGTGTGTGTGTGTGTGTGCGTGTGTGCGTGCAGGTCACTGCAGATAACTCGGTCCATTCAGCAGCCTTGGCTCTGAGGACGTCCAGATGAATGTGCTGTGACTCCTCTGAAATGTCAGCCATGCAGGCTGGAGCTGGAGCAGAAGGACGGCTTTATGTCACCAGATGCTAATAAGAAGTCACAAACAAAATGTCCTCACAACTTTGTCCTCAGAGGACAACAATCAGGCAATATTGTTCCACCAAACTTAAACTCTGGACACTCCTCAGAGCCTCGCTGATGCTCACACCAGCTCAAGGACTTCAGTCTATAGATGTACACGCTTAGATGCAGTAAGAATACAAGTTTAGATGCTGAAATCATTAAATCTATCTCTGTGGAGAACAGTGATACTCAGGTCACTTCATGAGGGACACCTATTCAACTACTCAGCAAATCACATGGCAGCAGCTCAGTTCATGTAGACATGTTCAAGCAGACCTGCTGGAGTCCAGACTGAGCATCAGAGGAAGGTGATAGAAGAGACTCTGACCAGGGCAAGGAGCTTCAGATCTACTGAGATCTTCACACACAACCGTCTCTATGGTTCAAAGAGCATGGTCTGAAGAAGAGAAAATATCCAGTGAGCAGCAGTTCTCGAAGACAAGGACATGATACAACCAAGTTCTGCAGAAGAACACCTCTGAACACACTACAGGACAGGAGGAGACCACACCTGGGGCCCCACCTGTCAGCTAAGAACAGAAACTGAGGGTCTGCCTCTCATAAACTGGACAACATAAGACCAAAAATGTGTCTCCTGGTCTGATGAGTCTGGATCTCTGCTCCACAGTTTGGTGTGAACATCATAAACATGGATCCATCCTGCTTTGGATCAGCGGTTCAGGCTGCTGCTGGTGGTCCCTCAGTCCCACCTGAGCATGGTTCAAACCCCACAGCCTACCTGAGGATTGTTCTGACCATGTCCATCCCTTTATGACCACAGTGGACCATCTGAAGATGGAGACTTCATCAGCGCCATGTCTCAGAGCTCAGCTCACACTGCTTTATTCACTCCAGAGGCTCCACAGTCACTAGATCTCAGTCCAGGAGAGCAGCTTTTGGATGTGGTGGAGCAGGAGATTCTTTTCATGGATGTTTGGCAGGTCTGATCCACTACATCTGCACCCTACATCCACCTGAGAGACTCCTCCTCACTCATCCATAATTCAGCTCTCAGAGAAAACCACACACGTGTGGAGAGGTGCTCGAGCAGAAACCACCCACAGGGACGACATCACGGCCTCTGCATGTGCACACACATGCACACACACGCATGCACACACACATGCACATACACATGTCATGACTCAGTGGTGTGTGTTGTCTTGTTAACCATCCTCACTTCCTGCTCCTGAAGCAGGCAGCGTCTGATTGGACGACACCTGCCTGATTCATGAAAATGTTTGTTTGAGAGGTTCATTCATAACACCCTGGTCCAGACTGTGACCCAGATCATGGGAGTCCTCCAGGAGCTCTGAGCCTGCTGCAGATAACAGAGGGGAAAAATACAAATAAGAAATACAACAAGAAAAAAACAATTAAAGGGCCAGTCCACTAAATGGGTGCCTTTTTCAGTTCCTCGGAAACAATATGTATAAATATTCATGAAAACTGTTTGTAAAATATATTTTCTTACACAGGAAAGTGTCCTGCACAATAATCTAATTGCAAATGTAACATATAAGATGTGAAGGATTAGTAAAAAGGAATTTGAACACTGAAAACATGTATTTTCCATCTTTCCCCATTCTATAACATTGAATAAAATATAATTGATAAATCCAAACTATATGTTAATATTATTAATATTTGTGTATTCCAATATCCCATCTGTGCTTCGCTAATATTTCTTCAGTTTAAATGTCTAATTATTTTGAAAAATAATCATTAGTCGTGCCCTTGTCCTCACCCTAACACGTTATCCCATCTGATATATTTGGATCATTGCTCAACTCACATGAGCAACAGGAAGTTGCATCAGTTGGATCTTCTAAAGACCATGAGAAGACAAAAACTAAGTTCTTTCATTCATTTGTCTGTATATTTATATTTACAAGGTCAATCTCAACAAGCTGGCCTGTTACTTAAGTTATGTCTTTGTCTTTAAAACTCACATTTTTGGTGAATCACTGGATGTGATTATCAAGAAGGCCATGAGGCTATATTTCATGTATTTGCTAACTCTGTGTCAAAACTAAATCCTGTTTATCATATAAAGAGTAACACGACTGAGTAGATTCTACCGTTTAAATAATTTATTTAGATGAAAATGAGTTGATACCACACTATTCAGCTGATTTTAAGTTTTGATTTAGAAATTACTCAATCCTTTAAGTTGCTTAAATTTATGACCTTTTGAGCTTGTCTGAAGACAAAAATGTCTAAACTGTTTTAGAAACATCACAGATATTTATTTTTTCTTTTGTCTCTAAAATTAACTTCAGCCCTAATCAAAAAGGTCAAATATCCAACTAGAAAAGCACTCGGAGAGCGCAGACCTCCGCCAAGCAGGTTATGTTTTCGGGTTATGTCCGTCTGTGAACAAAATAACTCAAAAAGTTGTGGATGGATTTTGATGAAATTTTCAGGAAATGTTCAGCATGGGAAAAGGAAGAACTAATTTGATTTTGGTGTTGATCCGGATCACCGTCATGACACCATGATGAAAAATGCGATTTTCGTGAATAACTACTGAACTAAAATAGATATCATTATGAATCCAGTTGCTAATGGTATGTTTTCATGGTCAAGGAATCTAAATATTTACATGAAATAAAGGTAGGACTAATATTTATGGTAAAACTCACAATATGGGAGAGGACTGTGGCGCTGGTGGAGGTCTGCGCTCTCTGAGTGCTTTTCTAGTTTGTTTTATTTCAATCCTTGCCAGTTTGATTACATGATTTCACTGTGTTTATTAAATAAAAACTTACATTAAATAAGTTATTATCAATATAATTAATGCTGGAGGACGGAACACAGAAAATATGAAGAAGTGATGGAGAGCTCAACACTGGAGAACAAAACTCCTGTTGTGGGTCTGTGCACGTTCTCTGTCAGAGTGTGTGTGTCTGAAGTGGACAGACTGACCTTTGACCTTATGTAGAACCTATGTCTGATATGTCTTTAGCAAAGATATGTCTTTTGTGTTCGAAATCGCTCACTATCACGGATATAGTGCACTATATAGTGTGTTCGCCATTTTGTAGTGTTGTTCGAATTCTCAGCAGTTAATTTCATCCACTATATAGTGCACTACAAAGTACCCACAATGCACAACAAATCTGAGTGCACATACGATGTACACTATACCGTACTCCCGTATACCACAATGCAATGCGGTCGTTTTTTTCCATAGAAGAAGAAGAGAACGGAGGCTGTTAGGCGCTGCTTTCATTCATGAATGTAAATAAATGTTGGAGGATCTTTAAAACGTTCATAGCGTAGCTTTTTAACGTCTTTTAGCGTCTGTAAACAGCTTCGAAATTTGCTACTCATCCTCCAGAGTGCCCGGTTTGTTTACGTGAATTTCGGCGCGTCCACTTCCGTCACAGGAATAACCGGCTCATCTGCTGACGCTACGATATTTAGAAAATTTCAGTGTAGTGTCCGAAATGTCGTTTGGTCATTCCCTATGTAGTCCACTATTTCATTTACACGACATAGGGGATAGTGAGTGAGTGAATGAGTGGAAGATTTCGAACACAGCTATAGTCTCTGACATCTCTGATGTAAACCAAAGTGTGGCCTTGCTGTGAAGTGGACACAAACCTGTCAGGACTTAACTTATGATTATATGACTGATCGTTTTATTCCCTGGAGGTGCTTCTCTGCAGAGCACAGGTCACCAACTTTTAGAGCAACATCACGGCTCAACACAAGTTAATTTATTTAACACAAAACACCCGTATTGACACATTCACATCCACACGTGCATTGGAAAACTCATTCCTGTTCTGTCATCATTTTTCTTTTGAAGAAAATATAAATAACTTTTTACATTATGTTTGGTCCATCATTTATCATGTTGTTTAATAGTTTACATGATAATACAATCATCTAAATTGAGGTTTGGGTCTCGTGGAAATTATTAATATGGTTTTGGATGTTTAGAAAAACACAACCTTTGTTTAAAAGTATCATTATTTTAGCATCAATCATTAATTATCTGAACATATAACCCACCATTCCATTAAAGGAGATACTTTCTTGAAGGTAAAATGAATTAGCTGACATGCTTCTAAACGTGCTTTTTAAATGTAACATGACTTTTGGCAACAGGACTGAAAAAATGCAACCATCTTTGTCCTAGAACTGTGTAAAAAAATTATATAAAGCACATAAGATCGACCAAGTTCATATTAAATAGTAAAATGTGTGTTGCAAGATTCAGTTTTGAAAAATACATTTTTAAAATTAACTTGGTGGACTTTCAATAAGGAAATGGCACCAGAAACGAAAAAATAAAACAAAAAACAAATCCAAAATAAAATAAGAATATATTAAATAAGACAAAGAAAAAAAAACTATAATGAATAAATCAAATAAAAGAGTAAAAATGAAAAAAAAAACATAAACAAATTAATAAAATAGACATAGGACGAGAGCAAACTGTACAAACATGTCTTTATAGAGAGTTAAAGCTAAAGAGCTGCTGTCCGAGTCCTCATCAGGACCAGAGAAGGGGGTCACATCAGTCCAGGTCTGAGGTCTTACTCTGGTCTCCTGTCTCTCAGGAGGTGGATTTTCAAAAACTCCTGGAGAACTGACTCAGACCACAGGTCACACCTGCACAGGTCACACCTGCACAGGTCACACCTGCAAGGTCACACCTGCACAGGTCACACCTGCACAGGTCACACCCGCAAAGGACACACCTGCACGGTCACACCTGCACAGGTCACACCTGCACAGGTCACACCTGCAAAGGTCACACCTGCACGGTCACAACTGCAAGGTCACACCTGCACAGGTCACACCTGCATAGGTCACATCTGCACAGGTCACACCTGCACGGTCACACCTGCATGGTCACACCTGCATAGGTCACATCTGCACAGGTCACACCTGCACGGTCACATCTGCACGGGTCACACCTATACGGTAAAACCTGCACGGTCAGACCTGCACAGGTCACATATGCATGAAGAGGAGTGAAGAGGAGGATTGATGAGGAGTGAAGAGGAGGAGTGAAGAGGAGAAGTGATGAGGATGAGTGAAGAGGAGGAGTGAAGAGGAGTGAAGAGGAGGAGTCATGAGGAGTAAAGAGGAGGAGTGAAGAGGAGTGATGAGGAGCAGTGGAGAGGAGTGAAGAGGAGTGAAGAGGAGGAGTAATGAGGAGTGAATAGGAGGAGGAGTGAGGAGGAGTAAAGAGCAGTGAAGAGGAGCAATGAAGAGGAGGAGTGATGAGGAGGAGTGAAGAGGAGGAGTGAAGAGGAGGAGTGAAGAGGAGTGAAGAGGAGGAGAGAAGAGGAGGGGTGAGGAGGAGGAGAGAAGGGGAGGAGTGAAGAGGAGGGAAGAGGAGGAGTGATGAGGAGTGAAGGGGAGGAGTGAAGAGGAGGAGTGATGAGGAGCAGTGGAGAGGAGTGAAGAGGAGTGAAGAGGAGGAGTAATGAGGAGGAATAGGGAGGAGGAGGAAGAGGAGTAAGAGCAGTGAAGAGGAGCAATGAAGAGGAGGAGTGATGAGGAACGAAGAGAAGTGAAGAGGAGGAGTGAAGAGGAGAAGTGAAGAGGAGATGTGATGAGGAGGAGTGAAGAGGAGGAGTGATGAGGAGGAGTGAGGAGGAGGGATGAAGAAGAGGCTTGAAGAGGAGGAGGAAGAGGAGAAGTGGAGGAGGAGGGATGAGGAGAGGAGGAAGGAGGGAGGAGGAGGAGGAGGGAGGAGGGTGAAGAGGAGGAGGAAGGAGGAGTGAAGAGGAGGGAGGAAGAGGAGGAGGAAGAGGAGTGAAGAGGAGAAGTGAAGAGCAGGAATGAAGAGGAGAAGTGATGAGGAGGAGGAGGAGGATGGGCGAAGAGAAGGAGGAAGAGGAGGAAATTGAAGAGTGAAGAGGAGGAGGAAGAGGAAGAGGAGGAGGATGAGGAGGAGGATGAGGAGGAGGAGGAGGACGAGTGAAGAGGAGGAGGATGAGGAGGAGGATGAGGAGGAGTGAAGAGCAGTGAAAAGGAGCAGTGAAGAGGAGGAGGAAGAGGAGGAGGAGTGAAGAGGAGCAGGAAGAGGAGTGTAGAGAAGTGAAGAGGAATGAAGAGGATCAGTGAAGAGGAGGAGGAGGAAGGGATGAAGAGGAGGAGGATGAGGAGGGGTGAAGAGTAACAGTGTAGAGGAGGAGTGAAGAGATGTGAAGAGGAGGAGGATGAGGAGGAAGAGGAGGTGTGATGAGGAGGCGGAAGAGAAGGAGGATGAGAAGGAGGAAGATCAGTGAAGAGGAGCAGTGAAGAGGAGGTTGAGGGGAGTAAACAGGAGGAAAAGCAGGAACAGGAGGAAGAGGAGGAGGATGAGAAGTGAAGTGGAGGAGAGAAGAGGAGGAGGAAGAGGAGGAAGAGGAGGAGTGAAGAGGAGGAGTGAAGAGGAGGAAGAGGAGGAGGATGAGGAGGAAGAGCAGGAGAGATGAGGAGGATGAGGAGGAGGAAGGGAGCAGGATGAGGAGAGGAGGATGAGGAGGAGTGAAGAGGAGGAAGAGGAGGAGAAGAGGAGTAAGGAGGAATGAAGAGAAGGAGGAAGAGGAGGAGGAAGATCAGTGAAGAGGAGCAGGAAGAGGAGGATTGAAGAGGAGTAAACAGGAGGAAAAGGAGTGAACAGGAGCAGTGAAGAGGAGGAGGAAGGAGGAGGAAGAGCAGGAGAGAAGGGAGGATGAGGAGGAGGAAGTGGAGCAGGATGATGAGGAGTGATGACGAGGAGTGAAGAGGAGTGAAGAGGAGGAGTGAGGAGGAGTGATGAGGAGGAGTGAAGAGGAAGAGTGCAATGGACTGAAGAGGAGGAGTGAAGAGGAGCAAAGAGGAAGAGTGAAGAGGAGGAGAGAAGAGGAGGAGTGATGAGGAGGAGTGAAGAGAAGGAATGATGAGGAGCAGTGAAGAGAGGTGAAGAGGAGGAGGAAGAGGAGTGAAGAGGAGGAGGAAGAGGAGGAGGAAGGAGGAGGAAGAGGAGGAGGATGAGGAGGAGGAAGAGGAGGAGGATGAGGAGGAGGAGGAGGAGGGATGAAGAAGAGGCTTGAAGAGGAGGAGTGAAGAGGAGAAGTGATGAGCAGGAGTGAAGAGGAGTGAAGCGGAGGAGTGAGGAGGAGGAGTGATGAGGAGGAGGGAGGAGGTGGGGTGAAGAGGAGGAGTGAAGGGGAGAAGTGAAGAGGAGATGTGATGAGGAGGAGTGAAGAGGAGGAGTGATGAAGAGGAGTGAGGAGGAGGGATGAAGAAGAGGCTTGAAGAGGAGGAGTGAAGAGGAGAAGTGATGAGGAGGAGTGAAGAGGAGTGAAGCGGAGGAGTGAGGAGGAGGAGTGATGAGGAGGAGGGAGGAGGTGGGGTGAAGAGGAGGAGAGAAGGGGAGGAGTGAAGAGGAGGGGTGAAGAGGAGGAGTGAAGAGGAGTGAAGAGGAGAAGTGAAGAGCAGGAATGAAGAGGAGAAGTGATGAGGAGGAGTGAGGAGGATGGGCGAAGAGAAGGAGTGAAGAGGAGTGAAATTGAAGAGTGAAGAGGAGTGAAGAGGAAGAGTGAAGAGGAGGAGTGATGAGGAGGAGTGATGAGGAGGAGTGAGGAGGACGAGTGAAGAGGAGGAGTGATGAGGAGGAGTGATGAGGAGGAGTGAAGAGCAGTGAAAAGGAGCAGTGAAGAGGAGGATAGAAGAGGAGTGAAGAGGAGCAGTGAAGAGGAGGAGTGTAGAGAAGTGAAGAGGAATGAAGAGGATCAGTGAAGAGGAGGAGTGATGAGAAGGGATGAAGAGGAGGAGTGATGAGGAGGGGTGAAGAGTAACAGTGTAGAGGAGGAGTGAAGAGATGTGAAGAGGAGGAGTGATGAGGAGTGAAGAGGAGGTGTGATGAGGAGGAGTGAAGAGAAGGAGTGAAGAGAAGGAGAGAAGATCAGTGAAGAGGAGCAGTGAAGAGGAGGTTGGAGGGGAGTAAACAGGAGTGAAAAGCAGTGAACAGGAGCAGTGAAGAGGAGGAGTGATGAGAAGTGAAGTGGAGGAGAGAAGAGGAGGAGTGAAGAGGAGTGAAGAGGAGGAGTGAAGAGGAGGAGTGAAGAGGAGTGAAGAGGAGGAGGAGGAGGAGGAAGAGGAGGAGAGAAGATGAGGAGTGATGAGGAGGAGTGAAGTGGAGCAGTGATGAGGAGGAGAGAGGAGGAGGAGTGAAGAGGAGTGAAGAGGAGGAGAGAAGAGGAGTAAGGAGGAATGAAGAGAAGGAGGAAGAGGAGGAGGAAGATCAGTGAAGAGGAGCAGGAAGAGGAGGATTGAAGAGGAGTAAACAGGAGTGAAAAGCAGTGAACAGGAGCAGGAAGAGGAGGAGCGAAGGAGGAGGAAGAGCAGGAGAGAAGATGAGGAGGAGGAGGGGAGGAGGAAGTGGAGCAGGATGAAGAGTGATGACGAGGAGTGAAGAGGAGGAAGAGGAGGAGTGAGGAGGAGTGAAGAGGAGTGATGAGGAGGAGTGAAGAGGAAGAGTGCAATGGACTGAAGAGGAGGAGTGAAGAGGAGCCAAGAGGAAGAGTGAAGAGGAGGAGTGAAGAGGAGTGGAGAGGAGAGAAGAGGAGGAGTGATGAGGAGGAGTGAAGAGAAGGAATGATGAGGAGCAGTGAAGAGAGGTGAAGAGGAGGAGTGAAAAGGAGAAGTGAAGAGGAGGAGTGAAGAGGAGGAGTGATGAGGAGGAGTGAAGAGGAGGTGTGATGTGGAGGAATAAAGAAAAGGAGTGATGAGGAGTCAAGAGGAGCAGTGAAGAGGAGGAGTGAAGAGGAGTAAAGAGCAGTGAAGAGGAGCAATGAAGAGGAGGAGTGATGAGGAGAAGTGAAGAGGAGGAGTGACGAGGAGGGGTGAAGAGGAGGGGTGAAGAGGAGTGAAGAGGAGTGAAGAGGAGGAGAGAAGAAGAGGAGGAGGAGGAGGAGGAAGAGGAGGAGGAAGAGGAGGAGGAAGAGGAGGGGTGAAGAGGAGGAGGAAAAGGGAGGAGGAGGAGGAGGAAGAGGAGGAAGAGTAGGGAGTAAAGAGGAGGAGGAAGAGGAGGGGTGAGGAGGAGGAGGAAGAGGAGGAAGAGGAGGAGGAGGAGGAGGAGGAGGAGGAGGAATGAGGAGGAGGGGTGAATAGGAGGCGTGAAGAGGGGGTGAAGAGGAGGAGGAACAGGAGGAAGAGGGAGGAGGAAGAGGAGGAGGGAGGAGGAGGACTGTAGAGGAGGAGGATGAGGAGAAGGAAGAGGAGGAGGAAGGAGGAGGGTGAAGAGGAGGTGAAGAGGAGGAGGAAGAGGAGGAAGAGGAGAAGTGAAAAGCAGGAGAGAAGAGGAGGAGAGATGAGGAGGAGTGAAGAGGAGGGGCGAAGAGGAGGAGTGAAGATGAGTGAAATGGAAGAGTTAAGAGGAGTGAAGAGGAAGAGGATGAGGAGGAAGAGGAGGAGGATGAGGAGGAGGAAGAGAAGGAGTGAAGAGCAGCCAAAATGAGCAGTGAAGAGGAGGAGGAAGAGGAGTGAAGAGGAGGAGTGAAGAGAAGTGAAGAGGAGGAAGAGGAGGAAGAGGAGGAGGATGAGGAACGAAGAGAAGTGAAGAGGAGGAGTGAAGAGGAATAGTGAAGAGGAGACGTGATGAGGAGGAGTGAAGAGGAGGAGGATGAGGAGGAGGAGGAGGAGGGATGAATAAGAGGCTTGAAGAGGAGGAGGAAGAGGAGAAGGAGGAGGAGGAGAGAAGAGGAGTGACGCGGAGGAGTGAAGAGGAATGAAGAGGAGGAGTGAGGTGAGAAGAGGAGGAGAGAAGATGAGGAGTGGTGAGGAGGAGTGAAGTGGAGCAGTGAAGAGGAGGAGTGATGACGAGGAGTGAAGAGGAGTGAAGAGGAGTGAAGAGGAGGAGTGAAGAGGAGTGAAGTGGAGGAGTGAAGAGGAAGAGTGAAATGGACTGAAGAGGAGGAGTGAATAGAAGCAAAGAGGAGCGAAGAGGAGAAGTGATGAGGAGGAGTGAAGAGGAATGAAAAGGAGGAGTGAAGAGGAGTGAAGAGGAATGAAGAGGAGGAGTGAAGAGGAGGAATGATGAGGAGTGAAGAGGAGTGAAGAGAAGGAGTGAAGAGGAGGACTGAAGAGGAGGAGTGAAGAGGAGGAGAGAAGAGGAGGAAGAGGTGAAGAGGAGGAGAGGAGGAAGAGAGGAGAGAAGTGGGGAGGAAGAGGAGGAAGAGAAGGAGGAAGAGGAGGAGTGAAGAGGAGGAGGAAGAGGAGGAGAGAAGAGGAGGAAGAGGAGAGGAAGAGGAGGAAGAGCAGGAGAGAAGAGAGGAGGAGGAGGAGGAGGAAGTGGAGCAGGATGAGAGGAGGAGGATGAGGAGGAATGAAGAGGAGGAAGAGGAGGAGGAAGGGAGTGAAGAGGAGGAAGAGGAGGAGTGAAGGTCAAGAGGAAATGGACTGAAGAGGAGGAGGAAGAGGAGGAAGATGAGGAGGAAGAGGAGGAGGAAGAGGAGGAGGAAGAGGAGGAGGAAGAGGACCAGTGATGAGGAGGAAGAGGAGTGAAAAGCAGGAGGAAGAGGAGGAGAAAGAGGAGGAAGAGGAGGAGGGGGAGGAGGAGGAAGAGGAGGAGGAGGAGCAGGAGGAAGAGGAGGAAGAGGAGGAGGAAGAGGAGGAGTGAAGAGGACCAGTGATGAGGAGGAAGAGGAGGAAAAGCAGGAGGAAGAGGAGGAGGAAGTGGAGGAAGAGGAGGAGGAAGAGAGGAGGAGGAAGAGGACCAGTGATGAGGAGTGAAGAGGAGGAAAAGCAGGAGGAAGAGGAGGAGGAAGGAGGAAGAGGAGGAGGAGGAGGAGGAGGAAGAGGAGGAGGAAGAGGAGAAGTGAAGAGGAGGAAGAGGAGAAGTGAAGTGGAGGAATAAAGAGGAGGAGTGATGAGGAGTGAAGAGGAGGGGTGAAGAGGAGGAGTGAAGCCGAGGATTGATGAGGAGTGAAGAGGAGGAGTGATAAGGAGTATTGAAGAGGAGTTGTGAAGCGGAAGAGTGAAGAGAAGTGAAGAGGAGTGAAGAGGAGTGAAAAGGAGGAGTGAAGAGGAGTGAAGAGGAATGAAGAGGAGGAGTGAAGAGGAGGAATGATGAGGAGTGAAGAGGAGTGAAGAGAAGGAGTGAAGAGGAGGACTGAAGAGGAGGGGTGAAGAGGAGGAGAGAAGAGGAGTGAAGAGGTGAAGAGGAGTGATGAGGAGTGAAGAGCAGGAGAGAAGTGGGGGAGTGAAGAGGAGTGAAGAGAAGGAGTGAAGAGGAGGAGTGAAGAGGAGGAGTGAAGAGGAGGAGAGAAGAGGAGTGAAGAGGAGTGAAGAGGAGGAGTGTTGAGGAGTCAAGAGCAGCAGAGAAGATGAGGAGTTATGAGGAGGAGTGAAGTGGAGCAGTGATGAGGAGGAGTGATGAGGAGGAATGAAGAGGAGTGAAGAGGAGGAGTGAACGGGAGTGAAGAGGAGTGAAGAGGAGGAGGAAGGTCAAGAGGAAATGGGACTGAAGAGGAGGAGTGAAGAGGAGTGAAGAGGAGCGAAGACGAGGAGTGAAGAGGAGTGAAGAGGAGGAGTGAAGAGGAGGAGTGAAGAGGACCAGTGATGAGGAGTGAAGAGGAGTGAAAAGCAGGAGTGAAGAGGAGGAGGAAGGGAGGAAGAGGAGGAGGATGAGGAGGAGGAAGAGGAGGAGGATGAGGAGGAGGAAGAGGAGCAATGATGAGGAGGAGGAAGAGGAGGAGGATAAGGGCAGGAAGAGGAGGAAGAGGAGGAGGAAGAGGAGAAGTGAAGAGGAGGAAGAGGAGAAGTGAAGAGGAGGAAGAGGAGAAGTGAAGAGGAGGAATAAAGAGGAGGAGGATGAGGAGTGAAGAGGAGGGGTGAAGAGGAGGAGGAAGCGAGGATTGATGAGGAGGAAGAGGAGGAGTGATTAGGAGTATTGAAGAGGAGTTGTGAAGGAAGAGTGAAGAGAAGTGAAGAGGAGGAAGAGGAGTGAGGGGAGCAGTGATGAGGAGGAGGATGGGGAGCAGGATGAGGAGGAGTGATGAGGAGGAGGATGAGGAGGAGGAAGAGGAGGGAAAAGGAGGAGTGAAGAGAAGTGAAGAGGAGTGATGAGGAGGAATAGGGGAGGAGGAAGAGGAGTGAAGAGGAACAGTGAAGAGGAGAGTAGTGAAGAGGAGAAGTGAAGAGGAGGAGGAAGAAAAGTGAAGAGGAGTGAAGAGGAGGAAGTGGACAGTGATGAGGAGGAGGATGAGTAGGAGGAAGAGGAGGAAGAGGAGGAGGAAGAGGAGGATGAGGAGGAGGAAGAGGAGGAGTCATGATAAGTGAAGAGGAGGAGGATGAGGAGGAGAGAAGAGAAGTGAAGAGAAGGAAGAGGAGGAAGAGGAGGAAGAGGAGCAGTGATGAGGAGGAGGAAAAGGAGGATAAGGAGCAGTGAAGAGGAGGAAGAGGAAGAGGAAGAGGAGGAGGAAAAGGAGGAGTGAAGAGGAGAAGTGAAGAGGAGGAAGAGGAGAAGTGAAGAGGACGGAATAAAGAGGAGGAGGAGGAGGGAGTGAAGAGGAGGGGTTAAGAGGAGGAGTGAAGCAGAGGATTGATGAGGAGTGAAGATCAAGAGTGAAATGGACTGTAGAGGAGGAGTGAAAAGGAGCAAAGAGGAGCGAAGACGAGGAGTAATGAGGAGGAGTGAAGAGGAGGAGTGAAGAGGAGGAGTGAAGAGGAGGAGTGATGAGGAGTGAAGAGGAGTGAAGAGGAGGAGTGAAGAGGAGTGAAGAGGAGGAGGGATGAGGAGGAGTGAAGAGGAGCAGTGATGAGGAGGAGTGAAAAGGAGCGATAAGGAGCAGTGAAGAGGAGTGAAGAGGAAGAGTGAAGAGGAGGAGGAAAAGGAGGAGTGAAGAGGAGAAGTGAAGAGGAGGAAGAGGAGAAGTGAAGAGGACGTAATAAAGAGGAGGAGGATGAGGAGGAAGAGGAGGGGTGAGGAGGAGGAATGAAGGGAGGATTGATGAGGAGGAAGAGGATGAGTGAAGAGGAGGGAAAAGGAGGATGAGTAGGGAGTAGAGGAGGAGGAAGAGGAGGAAGAGGAACAGTTAAGAGGAGCAATGAAGAGGAGGAGGAAGAGAAGTGAAGAGGGGTGAAGAGGAGTGAATTGGACCAGTGATGAGGAAGAGGATGAGGAGGAGGATGAGTAGGGAGGAAGAGGAGGAAGAGGAGGAGGAAGAGGAGTGAAGAGGAGGAGGATTATAAGTCAAGAGGAGGAGGATGAGAAGGAGTGAAGAGGAGTGAAGAGAAGTGAAGAGGAGTGAAGAGGAGCTGTGAAGAGGAGGACTGAAGAGGAGTTAAGAGCAGTGAAGAGGTGGAGTGAAGAGGAGGAGTGAAGAGGAGGAGTGAAGAGGAGCAGAGGAGGAAGAGGTGGAGGAAGAGGAGGAGGAAGAGGACGAGTGAAGAGGAGGAAGAGGAGGAGGAAGACAAGGAGTAAGGAGGAGTGAAGAGGAGCAATGAAGAGGAGTGTAGAGGAGTGAAGAGGAGGAATGAAGAGGAGAATTGATGAGGAGGAGTGAAGAGGTGGAGTGATGAGGGAAGAGGAGGAATGATGAGGAAGAGTGAAGAGGAGGAGTGATGAGGAGGGGTGAAGAGCAGGGAAGAGGAGCAGTGAAAAGGAGGACTGAAGAGGAGGAAGAGGAGCAGTGAAGAGGAGGAGGAAGAGGAGGAGGAAGAGGAGGAGGAAGGGAGGAGGATGAGAAGGATGAAGAGGAGGAGGGTGAGGAGGGGTGAGGAGTGAAGAGGAGAGGAAGAGGAGTGAAGAGGTGTGAAGAGTAGGGAGGATGAGGAGGAAGAGGAGGAGGAAGAGGAGGAGGATGAGAAGGGGTGAAGAGGAGGAGGATGAGGAGGGGTTAAGAGTAGGAGGTAGAGGAGGAGGAAGAGGAGGAAGAGGAGTGAAGACGAGAGAAGAAGAGGAGTGAAGAGCAGTGAAGAGAAGGAGGAAGATAAGCAAAGAGCAGTGAAGAGGACTAGTGAAGAAGAAGAGGATGAGGAGGAGTAAAGAGGAGGAGGAAGTGGAGGAAGAGGAGTACGAGGAGGAGGACGAAGAGGAGGAGGATGAGGAGGAGGAAGAGGAGCAATGATGAGGAGGAGGAAGAGGAGGAGGATAAGGGGCAGGAAGAGGAGGAAGAGGAGGAGGAAGAGGAGAAGTGAAGAGGAGGAAGAGGAGAAGTGAAGAGGAGGAAGAGGAGAAGGAAGAGGAGGAATAAAGAGGAGGAGGATGAGGAGGAAGAGGAGGGGTGAAGAGGAGGAGGAAGCGAGGATTGATGAGGAGTGAAGAAGAGGAGTGATTAGGAGTATTGAAGAGGAGTGAAGCGGAAGAGTGAAGAGAAGTGAAGAGGAGGAAGAGGAGGATGGGAGCAGGATGAGGAGGAGGATGGGGAGCAGGATGAGGAGGAGGATGAGGAGGATGAGGAGGAGGAAGAGGAGGGAAAAGGAGGAGGAAGAGAAGTGAAGAGGAGGATTAGGAGGAATAGGGAGGAGGAAGAGGAGGAAGAGGAACAGTGAAGAGGAGTAGTGAAGAGGAGAAGTGAAGAGGAGGAGGAAGAAAAGTGAAGAGGATTGAAGAGGAGTGAAGTGGACAGTGATGAGGAGGAGTGCTGAGTAGGAGTGAAGAGGAGTGAAGAGGAGGAGTGAAGAGGAGTGATGAGGAGGAGTGAAGAGGAGGAGTCATGATAAGTGAAGAGGAGGAGTGATGAGGAGGAGAGAAGAGAAGTGAAGAGAAGTGAAGAGGAGTGAAGAGGAGTGAAGAGGAGTACATAGGAGTGAAGAGGAGCAGTGATGAGGAGGAGTGAAAAGGAGTGATAAGGAGCAGTGAAGAGGAGTGAAGAGGAAGAGAGAAGAGGAGGAGTGAAAAGGAGGAGAGAAGAGGAGAAGTGAAGAGGAGTGAAGAGGAGAAGTCAAGAGTAAGAATAAAGAGGAGGAGTGATGAGGAGTGAAGAGGAGGGGTTAAGAGGAGTAGTGAAGCAGAGAATTGATGAGGAGTGAAGATCAAGAGTGAAATGGAGTGTAGAGGAGGAGTGAAAAGGAGCAAAGAGGAGCGAAGACGAGAAGTAATGAGGAGGAGGAAGAGGAGGAAGAGGAGGAGGAAGAGGAGGAGGAAGAGGAGGAGGAAGAGGAGGAAGAGGAGGAGGAAGAGGAGGAAGAGGAGGAGGAGGAGGAGGAGGAAGAGGAGCAGGATGAGGAGGAGGATGAGGAGGAGGATGAGGAGGAGGAAGAGCAGTGAAAAGGAAGAGGAAGAGGAGGAGGAAAAGGAGGAGGAAGAGGAGAAGTGAAGAGGAGTGAAGAGGAGAAGTGAAGAGGACGAATAAAGAGGAGGAGGAGGAGGAGGAAGAGGAGGGGTGAGGAGGAGGAATGAAGCGGAGGATTGATGAGGAGGAAGAGGATGAGGAAGAGGAGGGAAAAGGAGGATGAGTAGGGAGAGAGGCGGAGTGAAGAGGAGTGGAGAGGAACAGATAAGAGGAGCAACGATGAGGAGGAGAGATGAGAAGTGAAGAGGGGTGAAGAGGAGTGAATTGGACCAGTGATGAGGAGGAGTGATGAGGAGGAGTGATGAGTAGGAGTGAAGAGGAGTGAAGAGGAGGAATGAAGAGGAGTGAAGAGGAGGAGTGAAGAGGAGCAATGAAGAGGAGAATTGATGAGGAGGAGGAAGAGGTGGGAGGATGAGGGGAAGAGGAGGAATGATGAGGAAGAGTGAAGAGGAGGAGTGATGAGGAGGGGTGAAGAGCAGGGAAGAGGAGCAGTGAAAAGGAGGAGTGAAGAGGAGTGAAGAAGAGCAGTGAAGAGGAGGAGTGATGAGGAGGAGTGAAGAGGAGGAGTGAAGAGGAGGAGTGAAGCGGAGGAGTGATGAGAAGGGATGAAGAGGAGGAGTGGTGAGGAGGGGTGAAGAGTAGGAGTGTAGAGGAGGAGTGAAGAGGAGTGAAGAGGTGTGAAGAGTAGGAGGAGGAGGAGGAAGAGGAGGAGTGAAGAGGAGGAGGATGAGAAGGGGTGAAGAGAGGAGGAGGATGAGGAGGGGTTAAGAGTAGGAGGTAGAGGAGGAGGAAGAGGAGGAAGAGGAGGAAGAAGACGAGTGAAGAAGAGGAGGAAGAGCAGTGAAGAGAAGGAGGAAGATAAGCAAAGAGCAGTGAAGAGGGCTAGTGAAGAACGCGAGGAGGACGAAAAAGGAGGATGAGAAAGGGTGAAGAGTAGGAGGTAGAGGAGGAGGAAGAAGAGGAGGAGGAGGAAGAGGAGGAGTGAAGAGGAGGAGGATGAGGAAGAGGAAGAGCAGTGAAGAGGAGCAGTGAAGAGGAGGAGTGAAGAGGACTAAAGTGGAGTGAAAAGCAGTGAACAGAAGCAGTGAAAAGGAGGAGTGATGAGGAGTGAAGAGAAGTGAAGATGAGGAGTGAAGAGCAGTGAAGAGGAGCAGTGAAGACGAGGAGTGATGAAGAGGAGTAGACGAGGAGTGAAGAGGAGCGGTGAAGAGCAGTGGAGAGGAGCAGTGAAGAGGAGCAGGAAGAGGAGGAGGATGAGGAGGAAGAGGAGGAGGATGAGGAGGAGGAAGAGGAGGAGGAAGAGCAGGAAGAGGAGCAGTGAAAAGGAGGAGGAAGAGGAGGAAAGAGCAGTGAAGAGGAGCAGTGATGAGGAGGAGTGATGAGAAGGGATGAAGAGGAGAAGTGAAGAGGAGGAGTGAAGAGGAGTGAACAGGAGTGAAGAGGTGGAGTGATGAGGAGTGATGAGGAGGAGTGAAGAGGAGTGATGAGAAGGAGTGAAGAAGAGGAGTGATGAGGAGCAGTGAAGTGGAGGAGTGATGATGAGTGAAGAGGAGGAGTGAAGAGGAGTGAAGAGGAGGAGTGATGAGGAGCAGTGGAGAGGAGTGAAGAGGAGTGAAGAGGAGGAGTAATGAGGAGTGAATTGGAGGAGAGGAGATGAGGAGGAGGAGGGAGGAGAGTGGAGCGGTGAGGAGGAGGAGTGAAGAGGAGGAGTGATGAGGAGGGAAGAGGAGGAGTGAGGAGGAGGAGTGAAGAGGAGTGAAGAGGAGGAGTGAAGAGGAATGAAGAGGACTAAAGAGGAGGATTAGGGAGCAGGAAGTGGAGGAGTGATGAGGAGGAAGAGGTGGGAGGAAGAGGAGGAGGAAGAGGATTGAAGAGGAGGAGGAAGAGGAGGAAGAGGAGGAGGATGAGGAGTGAAGAGGGAGGAGGATGAGGAGCAGGGAGAGGAGGAGGAAGAGGAGGAATAATGAGGAGGAATAGGGAGGAGAGAAGATGAGGAGGATGAGGAGGAGTAAGTGGAGCAGGATGAGGAGGAGGAAGAGGAGGAAGAGGAGGAGGAGAGGAGGAAGAGGAGGAGGAGGAGAAGGAGGAAGAGGAATGAAGAGGACTAAAGAGGAGGATGAGGAGGAGGAACGGGAGGATTGAAGAGGAGGAGGAAGAGTAGTGAAGAGGAGCAGTGAAGAGGAGGAGTGAAGAGTAGTGAAAAGGAGAAGTGAAGAGGACTGAAGTGGAGGAGAGTTGAGGAGTGAAGAGGAGGAGTGATGAGGAGGAGTGAAGAGGAGCAGTGATGTGGAAGAGATAAGAGGAGGAGTGATGAGGAGGAGTGAAGGGGGTGAAGAGGAGGAGTGATGAGGAGTGAAGAGGAGTGAGGGGGAGGAGTAGAAGAGGAGTGAAGAGGAGGGAAGAGGAGCAGTTAAGAGGAGGAATGAAGTGGAATGAAGAGGAGCAGTGAAGAGGAGCAGGAAGAGGAGGAGGAAGAGGGAGGATGAGGGGAGGATGAGGAGTGAAGAGAAGGAGGAGGAGGAGGAGGATGAAGAGGAGGAGGAATAGCAGTGAAGAGGAGGAGGAAGAGGAGGAGGATGAGAAGGGGTGAAGAGGAGGAGGATGAGGAGGGATGAAGAGTAGGAGGTAAAGGAGGAGGAACAGGAGGAACAGGAGGAAGAGGAGGAGGATGAGGAGGAGGAAGAGCAGGAAGAGGAGCAGGAAGAGGAGGAGGAAGAGGACTAAGGAGGAGTGATACGCAGTGAACAGGAGCAGTGAAGTGGATGAGTGATGAGGAGTGAAGAGGAGGAGTGATGAGGAGGAGTGAAGAGGAGTGAAGAGGAGGAGTGAAGAGGAAAGAAGAGGACTAAAGAGGAGTGATTAGGAGCAGTGAAGTGGAGGAGTGATGAGGAGTGAAGAGGTGGGAGGAAGAGGAGGAGTGAAGAGGAGGAAGAGGAGGAGGAAGAGGAGGAGTGAAGAGGAGGAGGATGAGGAGGAAGAGGAGGAGTGATGAGGAGCAGTGGAGAGGAGTGAAGAGGAGGAGTAATGAGGCGTGAATAGGAGGGGAGAAGATGAGGAGGATGAGGAGGAGTAAAGTGGAGCAGGATGAGGAGGAGGAAGAGGAGGAAGAGGAGGAGGATGAGGAGGAGGAAGAGGAGGAGGAAGAGGAATGAAGAGGACTAAAGAGGAGTGATGAGAAGGAGTGAAGAGGAGGAGTGATGAGGAGTGAAGAGGAGTGAAGAGGAAGAGTGAATAGGTGGAGTGAAGAGTAGTGAAAAGGAGGAGTGAAGAGGACTGAAGTGGAGGAGTGATGAGTAGTGAAGAGGAGGAGTGATGAGGAGGAGTGAAGATGAGCAGTGATGTGGAAGAGTTAAGAGGAGGAGTGATGAGGAGGAGTGAAGAGGGGTGAAGAGGAGGAGTGATGAGGAGTGAAGAGGAGTGATGGGGAGGAGTAGAAGAGGAGTGAAGAGGAGTGAAGAGGAGCAGTGAAGAGGAGGAATGAAGTGGAGTGAAGAGGAGCAGAGAAGAGGAGCAGTGAAGAGGAGGAGTGATAGCAGGAGGAGGAGCAGTGAAGAGGAGGAGGAAGAGGAGTAAAGAGCAGTGAAGAGGAGCAGGAAGAGGAGGAGGATGAGGAGGAATTAAGAGGAGGAAGAGGAGGAGGAAGAGGAGGAGTGATGAGGAGGTGTTGGATGAAGAGTAGGAGTGTAAAGGAGGAGGAACAGGAGGAACAAGAGTGAAGAGGAGGAGGATGAGGAGGAGGAAGAGCAGTGAAGAGGAGCAGTGAAGAGGAGGAGGATGAGGAGTGAAGAGGAGCCAAGATGAGGAGAGAAGAGGATAAGTGAAGAGGAGTGAAGAGAAGGAGTGAAGATGAGGTGTGAAGAGGAGTGATGAGGAGGAGTGAAGAGTAGGAGTGATGTGGAGTGAAGAGGAGGAGTGAAAAGGAGGAGTGAAGAGGAGAGAAGAGGAGGAGTAGAAGAGGAGGAAGAGGAGAGAAGAGGAGAAGTAAAGAGGAGGAGTGAGGAGGAGGAGTGAGGAGGAGCAGAGAAGAGGAGCAGTGAAGAGGAGGAGTGATGAGGAGTGAAGAGGAGTCAAGATGAGGAGAGAAGAGGATAAGTGAAGAGGAGTGAAGAGAAGGAGTGAAGATGAGGAGTGAAGAGGAGGAGTGAAGAGGAGTGATGAGGAGGAGTGAAGAGTAGGAGTGATGAGGAGTGTAGAGGAGGAGTGAAAAGGAGGAGTGAAGAGGAGTGAAGAGGAGGAGTAGAAGAAGAGTGAAGAGGAGTGAAGAGGAACAGTTAAGAGGAGGAGTGATGAGGAGGAGTGAAGAGGAGCAGTGAAGAGGAGCAGTGAAGAGGAGCAGTGAAGAGGAGGAGTGAAGAGGAGTGACGAGGGGGAGTGATGAGGAGTGAAGAGGAGGGGTGATGAGGAGGAGTGAAGAGGAGGAGTGAATAGCAGTGAGGAGGAGCAGTGAAACGGAGGAGTGAAGAGGAGTAAAGAGCAGTGAAGAGGAGCAGTGAAGAGGAGGAGTGATGAGTAGGAATTAAGAGGAGGAGTGAAGAGGAGGAGTGATGAGAGGTGGTGAAGAGGAGGAGTGATGAGGAGGGATGAAGAGTAGGAGTGTAAAGGAGGAGTGAACAGGAGTGAACAGGAGTGAAGAGGACGAGTGATGAGGAGGAGTGAAGAGCAGTGAAGAGGAGCAGTGAAGAGGAGGAGTGAAGAGTACTAAAGAGGAGTGAAAAGCAGTGAACAGGAGCAGTGAAGAGGAGGAGTGATGAGGAGTGAAGAGGAGTCAAGATGAGGAGAGAAGAGGATAAGTGAAGAGGAGTGAAGAGAAGGAGTGAAGATGAGGAGTGAAGAGGAGGAGGAAGAGGAGGATGAGGAGGAGGAAGAGTAGGAGGATGAGGAGGAAGAGGAGGAGTGAAAAGGAGGAGTGAAGAGGAGTGAAGAGGAGGCGTGAGGAGCAGTGAAGAGCAGCAGTGATGAGGAGTGAAGAGGAGGAGTGAAGAGGAGTAGTGACGAGGAGCAGTGGTGAGGAGTGAAGAGGAGTGAAGAGGTGTGAAGAGGAGGAGTGAAGAGGAGTGAAGAGGAGCATTGAAGAGGAGGAGTGATGTAAGGGGAGTGAAGAGGAGCAGTGAAGGGGAGGATTGAAGAGGAGGAGTGAAGAGTAGTGAAGAGGAGCAGTGAAGAGGAGGAGTGAAGAGGAGCAGTGAAGAGCAGGAGTAATTACGAGGAGTGAAGAGCAGTGAAGAGGAGCAGTGAAGAGGACTGAAGAGGAGGAGTGATGAGGGGGAGTGAAGAGGAGCAGTGATGTGGAAGAGTTAAGAGGAGGAGTGATGAGGAGGAGTGAAGAGGGGTGAAGAGGAGGAGGATGAGGAGGAAGAGGAGGATGGGGAGGAGTAGAAGAGGAGTGAAGAGGAGTGAAGAGGAGCAGTTAAGAGGAGGAATGAAGTGGAGTGAAGAGGAGCAGTGAAGAGGAGCAGTGAAGAGGAGCAGTGAAGAGGAGGAGTGAAGAGGAGTGACGAGAGGGAGTGATGAGGAGTGAAGAGGAGGAGTGATGAGGAGGAGTGAAGAGGAGGAGTGAATAGCAGTGAAGAGGAGCAGTTAAGAGGAGGAGTGAAGAGGAGTAAAGAGCAGTGAAGAGGAGCAGTGAAGAGGAGGAGTGATGAGGAGGAGTTAAGAGGAGGAGTGAAGAGGAGGAGTGATGAGAGGGGGTGAAGAGGAGGAGTGATGAGGAGGGATGAAGAGTAGGAGTGTAAAGGAGGAGTGAACAGGAGTGAACAGGAGTGAAGAGGAGGAGTGAGGAGGAGGAGTGAAGAGCAGTGAAGAGGAGCAGTGAAGAGGAGGAGTGAAGAGGACTAAAGAGGAGAGAAAAGCAGTGAACAGGAGCAGTGAAGAGGAGGAGTGATGAGGAGTGAAGAGAAGTCAAGATGAGGAGAGAAGAGGATAAGTGAAGAGGAGTGAAGAGAAGGAGTGAAGATGAGGAGTGAAGAGGAGGAGTGAAGAGTAGGAGTGATGAGGACTGAAGAGGAGGAGTGAAGAGGAGGAGTGAAGAGGAGTGAAGAGGAGGAGTGAGGAGGAGTGAAGAGGAGGAGTGATGAGGAGTGAAGAGGAGGAGTGAAGAGGAGTAGTCACGAGGAGCAGTGGAGAGGAGTGAAGAGGAGTGAAGAGGTGTGAAGAGGAGGAGTGAAGAGGAGTGAAGAGGAGCATTGAAGAGGAGGAGTGATGTAAGGGGAGTGAAGAGGAGCAGTGAAGAGGAGGATTGAAGAGGAGTGAAGAGTAGTGAAGAGGAGCAGTGAAGAGGAGCAGTGAAGAGCAGGAGTAATGACGAGGAGTGAAGAGGAGTGAAGAGGAGGAGTGAAGAGCAGTGAAGAGGAGCAGTGAAGAGGAGCAGTGAAGAGGAGCAGTGAAGAGGAGGAGTGATGAGGAGGAGTGAAGAGGAGGAGTGAAGAGCAGTGAAGAGGAGCAGTCAAAAGGAGGAGTGAAGAGGAGTAAAGAGCAGTGAAGAGGAGCAGTGAAGATGAGGAGTGAGGGGGGGGAGTAGACGAGGAGTGAAGAGGAGCAGTGAAGAGCAGTGAAGAGGAGCAGTGAAGAGGAGGAGTGATGAGGAGTGAAGAGGAGGAGTGATGAGGAGGAGTGAAGAGGAGGATTGAAGAGCAGTGAAGTGGAGCAGTGAAGAGGAGGAGTGAAGAGGAGTAAAGAGCAGTGAAGAGGAGCAGGAAGAGGAGGAGGATGAGGAGTAGTGAAGAGGAGGAACAGGAGGAAGAGGTGGGAGGATGAGGAGGATGAGGAGGAGTGAAGAGGAGGATGAGGAGGAGGAAGAAGAGGAGGATGAGGAGCAGTGAAGAGGAGGAGGAAGAGGAGGAGGAAGAGGAGTGAAGAGGAGCAGGAAGAGGAGGAAGAGGAGAGAAGATGAGGAGTGATGAGGAGGAGTCAAGTGGTCACTGAATCACTTCCTTTTCTCCTTGATTGAAGTCCCAACCCCTCCAGATATTGATTGGTCAGAGTAGATGTGACGTTGGTGAAGGGGGGCGCTGTCCCAAAAGTTGAACGGTGTTCAGCAGAGTGCTGGTGCCTGATCAGAGAGAGGCTGTTACTGCTGCTCCTCCTGGCTGGTGTTAAATGTGGGCTTTACGCGAGTACTAATTTGTAAGACTTCGGTAAAATAATCAATCTGGTGATATTGACACACGGAGACGCGTTTTTGTCCATGACTCCGCATCTTTTTTGAAAACGGGTCTGCAGGTGGATATTTGGGTCTTCATGCTGTAGTTGGTATAAACAGATAAGTCCGGACAAGACGAAGACCTCATAGCACCCCTCCTCCTCCTCCCCACGCTGTCACACACAACACCAATAACAACAATGGCGGCAGCCGGGCTGATTCTGATCTTGTTCCAGCAGCTACAAATAGGCCTATAGCTACGACTTTTATACCAACACTTGCTCACAGAACACCAACAACACCAGCTACAGCAACAACAGCAACAAGTGCTCATGCAGAGACGCAGCAGGTTACGCGTGCATGAGCACTTGTTGACGTGGATTTTGCCTTATCATGTTCATTAATGCATAAGTCTATGTACAATAGGATGTGTAAACATGAGGAGGGCCAAAGTCATTGAAGGACAAACAGATGCTGCTGTGGACACAAGGTTGGTCCATATCACAGATGATCAGGTATTCAGATGAGCAGATGTTTAGGTGATCAGGTGCAGATCCTCAGGTGCAGCTAACGTGGCAGTGGATGACCAGCTGTGGCGGTGGTAGTACTACAGATCATCAGGGAATGATCCAGAAAAGCTGACTGTGTCTCCGAGACAGGATCCATCTCCTCACGCTGAGTTTGGGGCTGCAGCCTGCGGGAGGAGGGGAGGATGTCGGAGGATGTGGGAGGGCTGAGGAGTTCAATGCCCTGCCTGGCCTTCCTCTTCATCTCACAGCCAGCCCACGGAACTCTGGGAAATGTAGTGTCTGTGCATTTGGAGCATGCGTGTATCATTGTTGTTGTAGTTTTCAGTAGGCGCCATGAGACGGGACCATCTCACACACTTTAATACCAAAGACGAGGTGATCCTAAAACCTAAACCATCATGTTTCAGTAGATGATGTCAGAGCGCTGATCAACTGAACTACATCTCCCATAATGCAGCTGTATGTTCGCGCATGCGCAGTGAGCGTGGGGTACAGAGTCGGGAGTGTGGAAAATGACTGGAGGGGGGCAGTTATCGGATGCTAATGTGCCTCTCTGTGCCCATGAAATGAGTCCGATACCCGGTCAGGTCGACCTTCTGCCGCTGCGAAGCCGCCGCCCTGACTGCTGCTGACCCCGGACGTCCCAAAGTCGGTTCATCGGTCCCTCTGCCAGGATGCCCCGGGACAATAAGACCCCTCTGATCCAGAAGATCGCCAGGCAGGCCCTCCTCACCTTCAGGGGCCTCAAGTCCGAGTCCAACGGGACCAACAACCTGCTGCCGGACCGGCACAACGAGCTGCTGTCCTTAGTGACCGCTGTCAGGGCCGCGGACCTCAAAATCCCCCCCCGGATGACAAAGCCGAGCCCTGGGGCCGCGGGGCCCCACAACTCCCCGGTCAGCTACATGCACATCAGCGAGACCGAGGTCTTCAGCATGGGGGTGTTCCTGCTCCGGGAGGGCGCCTCCATCCCGCTGCACGACCACCCGGGCATGAACGGGATGCTTAAGGTGTGGTGTTACGGCTCAGACTGCGACCGTGCAAACTGGTGATCTCAGCTGAGGGGTTCGGTGGGGGCGGGGCGGCGCGGGGGAGACCGAGCAGAAACTTTCTGAGCTCTAATCAGAGTTCATAAATGTGATTGAACCAAACATAGAAAAGTTAACTCAGCAGTGTCCTAAACTCTGACCTGCCGCAGTGAAAACTGTCCACACCTGTGATGGTGGTATAAACATTAATATTGATCAGAGACACTGAAGCACATCACCTCAGAGCAAAACCTGCTTCAGTTCATCCTTAGATCTGCACCCACGGCAGGCTCAGAAAAGTCTGGATATCACAGAACATTAACACAGACCATCCTAACAACCAAACACCTGTTATTCCTGAAAGAAAAAGTTAATTCTCTGTATATACATATATATATGTCTACACAGGCATGTGCAACATTTTTGGTAGCCTGCTAAAGATAACCCACATGGTCACTAAAATAACTTGAAACTCACAAAAGTAATAGTAAATAAAAATGTATTAAAAATAAACTAATGAAAACCAGACATTGCTTCTTAATTGTGGTTCAACAGATCATTTTGAAAACAAACTAACGACCTGGACAGAAGTGATACCACCCTTAACTTCAAATGGTGTTGCACCTTTGAGTCAATTACTGCAGCGAGTTGTGAGCATGTTTGGGTTTTAAAAAGCTGCTCTGGTTTCCTCCCTCCCACCAAAGACATGCTTGTGAGGTGACTCTAAATTGAGTGTGTGTGGATGGTTGTCTGTCTCTACATGTCAGCCCTGAGATTGCTTGATCACCAGTGGTGGACAAAGTACTCAACTACAGTACATGAGTGAAAGTAATGATACTCTTGGTCAAATATTTCTCCAATACAAGCGAAAGTTGTTCAGTAACATTTAATTTAAAGAAGCTATGAGGGGTTTCTAAGTAATTACAAAAAAGTCTCCCTTTTAGATATATGCCTGATGGAAATACACACTTTAAGATGAGTTTTATAGCATCAAAATAGGTTATCTATAAATGCTACTCCTTAGCTTCACGGTTGGGTCGGACAGGGCTGGACTGGTCTGGATACTCAACTTCAGGAACAAGACAATTAAAACTAGAGTAAATTTATATTATTCAGTCTTAGAGCACCGGGCTGTAAGTAGCCATATATAGCCGGCTACAAAACTACAATACTAAGTTTTCCAAAAATTGCTTGTTGTCTCACATCAATAACTACCGCTACGTAACTAGAAAGAGATACATTACCTCGTCGCTTTGCATCCTGTAAGTTGTTGAAAAAAGAAGTTGTAAAGCAACGCAGAGTTCTGAGGAAGGTCCGAGCTGCATTCATTAGCATCACAACAAACACACGCTTTGGCTTGGGTCACGTCTTTGGTGCGTTCCAGTTGTAGTCAGAAGTAGGAATTTCTGAGTTCCGAGTAGGAAACTGCAACTGGATCATCCCCTGTAGTCGGAATTTCCTACTGGGAACTTGGTGAAACCTCGCCACCCCCAAATTGACAGTTGAAGATAGATGCCCCCAGTGTGAACAGTTATTTAGCTCCTGTAATAATCTATTTATTTGCACTTCTGACTGGGGTGTGTCGCTCTAGATCAGCTGTATACATAGTATTGTTAGACTTATATTGACAAAAATGCTGCCATAGTGATAATCACATTCTTCATGTGATATTTGTGAACAACAACGCAGGGCGTGCTAACAACAGCTAACAATAGCCTGGTAGATTGGCTTATTTTTTTCCGACTTCAACTGGAACGCCGATAAGTCGGAGATGATGTCACTCCCAGTTCAGAGGTTACATGAACGCAGCATTACGACGTCGCCGCGTGTACTCATGGGTAGCAGAGTCTTTATGTCCCCGGTAATAGATTCTCCTCATAGCACCTTTAAGTTAAAGTACTGGAGTACCTGCTTTTGAAAATACTTCAGTATTTAAAAAAAACATTTTTGTTTTAATGTCAGCTTTACTGAACCTCATGACTGAAAAAATACCTGTGTATAGAACCTGCAGAATATAAAACTTTAAAATATGTTACGAAGCCTGAAGAAATGCCTAATGATCCACAAATGATCGACAAAACTACACCTGTGTTTTTATGTAACAACCAGCGTGTACCTGCCTGTTCTGAGCAGCACATGTGTGGAGTACAGGTACAGGTACGGCGTCACCACTTAAACAAACAGCAGATCAGGTTTTGGAGCAGAAAAGAAATTCCATCCTCTGACTTCAGAGCTAAACTTAACAGTACTGAGACCCTTCACAGAAACGTAGTGGAGTTAAAAGAACAGTATTTGTCTTGAAGTGGAGCAAAAATCACAAGTTTCCAAAAACTAAAACTCAACTAAAGTACAGATACTCAAAAAGTGTACTTGGTTACTGTGCACCCCCGCTGTGATCTGTCAGCTGACTCTGAACCAGGAGAGCAGCTCAGAAAAGATGTTGACTCAGATTTATGATCCTCAGATCAGAGGTAAAGATGGCCGCCTACCTTCAGGGTCTCTGGCTGAGGGTCAGCTGATCAGGACGCCATGCTAACCTCTCTCCTCTGTGACCTTCAGGTTCTGTATGGAAAGGTGAGCGTCCGCTGCTTCGACAGACTGGAGGACCCCCTGCCGGTCAGCCCGCCTCAGTTTGACCCTCCCCTCGGCCCTCCTCAGACGGCGTCCGTGCGGCGCTGCTTGCTGCGCTCTGTGGCCGAGTACTCGGAGAGCAGCGGGCCGTGCCTGCTCACCCCTCTGAGGGACAACCTCCATCAGATCGACGCCGTGGACGGGCCCGCCGCCTTCCTCGACATCCTCGCCCCTCCGTACAACCCGGATGACGGGCGGGACTGTCACTACTACAGGGTCCTGCACGCAGAGGGCGGGGCGGAGGGGAGGGGCGAGGAGGGCGAGGAGGCGTGGCTTCTGGAGGTTCCTCAGCCCGATGACTTCTGGTGTGGAGCGGAGGTGTACCCCGGCCCCGCCGTCTCCGTCTGACCCCGGCCTGAAGTGACAGCCGACGTCAGGCCTGTCCACAGGGGGGCGCTGCGCCGGGCCCGACGCCCCAGAGAGCAGAGAGAATGGTGGTTCTCGGACATAGGACCCTCCTCCTGGACTCTTCAGACTGTGACGGTCCAAACCTTCATTTATCTTCTTCTCCTCTGAGAGCCTCACTTTGGAGTGGGCGGAGTTTCATAGCTTCTTTAGCCGCTGTCTCAGGCGCCTCCACAGGTCTGGGGGTCAGGGGTCAGGTAATGACCCCAGCCTTAGTGACCCCCCCAGAACCCCTCCTCAGACAGGCTCCTGTTTATCCACTAAAGCTTTTCTGTCCTCGTGGTCCAGTGATGGTTTCATGGACACTCCAGTCTGCCTCGTCCGTGATTCATGAATGTAAACTCCTTTAAATGTTTTTTTTTTTAATTCACGACGTTCTGTTTCTGTTTTTAAGGCGCTCTGCTCTCTCAGGTCTCTCAGGGTCTTTACTGGTTAATCTGGACTCAAAGGTCTCTTGGGGGGCAGAGGGTTTGGGACTGATCAGGCTCACCTGACAGGACCTGCAGTGTAGACCACATGACCCCGTCCGTCTCAGGTGGTCTCTGTCTGATCATGTGCCTTGGTGGTCATGGTCTGACGAGGCCCTCAGGACTCAGTCCACCTTTAAGCCTCAGGTTCAGGCTCTCACCCGAGGACTCACGTCAGCCGGTCTACATGTAGACCAGATGGAGACTCTCTGAGCCCTGAGGGACCCAGACATGGATTAGATCTGAGGATGATGAGGATGATGATGATTTTGATAGTGATGATTATAATGATGGTGATGATGATGAAGATGAAGATGATGATGCTAATGATGATGATGATGATGATGATGAAGATGAAGATGATTATAATGATGGTGATAATGGTGATGATGATGAAGATGAAGATGATGGTGATAATGATGGTGATAATGAAGACTATGGTGATGATGAAGATGATGATTTTTATTAGGGGTGCAACGGTTTACGGTTTAAAACCGAACCGTACGGTTCGCCCTACACAGCTCAATTCGCCTTTATGAAGCGCGCTTTTTCGGTTTTGAAATTTATTCATTTCTTACAGCTGTGAGACAGATTTCCCTAGCCAGCGCCTGCTCTGCTCTTTGGCTCTGCTGACAAGCCCTCCCTCCTCGCACAGTTCTGTACAAAACCCCGCCCCACTAGTAAATATCCAATCGCTACTGTGTAATAGGAGCCGAGCACATGGCTGAGTGGGCGGCGTCTCTCACTCTGGAGCTCGGCTCCATAACGTCTATGCTCGGCTCGGCTCGGCCTCACAAAAACTGAGACGAAGACGGAGAAAAACTCTGAGAAAAGTTATGGCAAGTGGAGAGGTGGAGAGACCGGAGTTTGAAGAAGCACTTTCTTCGTTCAGTCTGCGGTGTGGGGACATTTCGGTTTCCTTATGGATTATAATGACGAGGGAGAGAAAACATCTCAGACTGCAGAAGTGACGCGCATGCTCAGTTTTAAGGCTCATTTATGCTCGTCATACGCATGAAAAAGTATGCGTCCATTTCAAACGATGGTTCCGTCACTGCGCACATGCTCCCATGCGTCTTTTACTTTTGCAATGGATGTTGACCATTGCATCCACCAGGGGGCACAAATCTGTCTCTCACCGACCTCCACTTCTCCTTTGCATCCAACGAGCTAACATTTAGCTCCCTCCCGATCTCCTCCCAGCTGTTTTGGAGTTTGATTTTGTCGTGGTGTCCCGGACAAGTAACATCGTATATATGTTTGTGATTTCGCACCAGCACACACAACTTTTCTTTGAAGAGCCCCGCCATATACTTCTTCGTTTCTCTCCAGAGATGAGTATCAAAGTGACAGTAGCAACACTGCCCACACGGTTTCCGGTGGTACTGCTCCGTCTGGTCCGTATCCGTAAGCTTCAAGGATACGCGCAGAAATACGGATGAAAAGAACGCCAAGCACGGACAGAGAGCTCTGTCCGTATCCGGATCCGTATTTAACGTTGAGCATAAATGAGCCTTAACAGTAATGACAACAGCACAGCACGGTGTGCTGAGAGACAACAAACACAGAGCAAAAGTGAGCTTCACAATTAGGGGTGTGCATTGGTCCTGCTCGAACCTGATGTTACAGCAGCTCACCTTGAGTGAACTCTTATTAAAAGCAATAGATGCATCTAATTCTATATTACTGCAAACAACATGGTTCATTTTTTATCAGTCATGAGTAAATACAAGTAGTCAGATATACTTTAAGTTTATTAATAGCTAGCCTCTGTGGAAAGGAAGCCACTTAAAGTGAGGAATCAGGGCAGAGTATGGAAGAAGGAAGAATTCTCCTTCAGTGTACTGTTGCTGTGAAATACACTTACAAGACAGTTAAATCAGCTGCAAACAGCAAAACATCAATTTGTAATAAAATGAATTATTCCGTTTATTAGTTCTAGTCATGATTAAAGAAATTCAAAGTGGATGGCCAGCACTCTGAACTAAGTTTCAGAAATCATAATACAAACATGAAGGAAAATCCCCAACAGTAGGAAGTTGTGAAAAAATCTCATTTTCTTTATTTTCTTCCAAATCCAGACATACAAAAAATATTGCTGCATCAGTACAAAATAAATGCTCTTTGAAAAAAAAAAACTAAATTGTAGTTTTTTCCCCTTATTTAGACTACAGTGCAAATACAAAGATAAAATCTCAATAAAAAGTGCTTTGTTGTAACAATCAGGATAACTGCGTTCTTGAATGAAAAGGAAAACAAATAGCAGTCCTCAGAGCTGCAGTTTAGACCTATAAATGTCTGAACTGTGAACTATAATATTTAGCCTATAACAGTGCATATACTTCTGATCTTCAAGTATGATCAAATTCTGTCAACTCAACAGTAGATGCAAAAATCAAATTGTTTTTTATGCAGACTTACACACATAGCGGAGCAGTTCTACAGTTTGTTATGTGTTCAATGTGGATTTTAATGTTTCCTATGAATTGACGGTCAGTGAATGGAGCAGGAGGGCGGGGCGAACAGGTCAGAGTTCAGAAGGGGAGTTTTGTGTGTGTTTGAGCGAGGAGGGGCAGGAGGTGTAGAGATTACTACTCACTGTTCTGTTTGGGAATTAAAATTGAAGTTGGCGTGGTCACAGCTCACAGTGACTGTTAAATAAAAGCAGGTATTCGCAAGCTGCAGGTGGTCTGTCACATGGAGTTTAAGCAGTAAACAGTAGACGGCATATTTTGCACACGGTTGTTGTTTTATCCGCAATTTTCTCACCGTTCTCTCGTCTGTTACATGAGAAGCCAAAATAGGTCCTCACAACCGATTTATTTGACGAAGGAGCGTCAGCTAATTCCTCCACTTCGTCTTCCTCCTTGTTGAAGCGAGTGTTTTGCTAGGAGGCGAGGAGAGTGGAGCACAATGGGCTGCCT
>JAZDUH010000226.1:4427500-4487500 GCA_036419115.1 Scarus forsteni | reverse complement strand
ACGTGAGACAGACCAGAGACGGACCAGAGACACGTGAGACAGACCAGAGACAGACCAGAGATAAGAGAGACAGACCAGAGACAGACCAGAGATAGGAGAGACAGACCAGAGACAGACCAGAGACAGGTGCGCATTAGCGTTAGCATGGATTTCTGTCTGATTTGTGAGTCTCTGTGCGTCTGCCTGTTGTTGTCTTTGACATAAAGAAGTTCCTCCTGAGGTCACACCGTTATCGTCTGTTCGTCGATCGCCGTGTTCGTCCATCTCAAACTTTGTAGAGTCCATTACAGACATCGATCAGACGGAGCAGGAGCTCCCACATTGTGTCAGCTGCTCTGATAAAGTGATGCAGCCGGGCTCAGACTGTTAAGGGGAGCTGCTCCAGTCTGACAGCCAATCACACGCAGGCTGAGAACAAGTGAGCGCTAAGGTAACATCATGCTAACATCTGACCACCAGGGAATAGACATGAAATAAAAAATGAACTGAGGTTTCCTTCCAAAAGTCAGTGTGTACGATATGGCAGATGTCAGATGTATTCTTTATGAAAACAAATCCTGACTCTTCTGCACGAGTGTCAGAGTCTGTCTCTGAGCTCAGGCCTTCAGCCTGCTGCTGAGTCCACTCTGGATGTTTAACCCCTCTGTTTCTGACGTGCTCTCTCTGCTGTTGTTTGTGATGACTGCCTCTCATCAGTGTTCACTTTTTTACAGGTTAATGTTTGAATGTAAAAACAGAGAATAGATGGTTATGAATCATCCTGAACTTTCCCTCTTAGACTAAGGCCTGTGTCCTGTCTGAAGTGCTCTGCTCTCTCCTGCAGATCAAGTCCTGACTCTCTGAGTCTGCCTGAGACCGAGCAGGGCTCAATGAGCCTGAGTGGGTGAAGGTGAGTCAGAGGAAGAGATGAGGCGTCAGACGGGGTTTACCCGCCGACTTTCCAACATCAACACGTTTACTCAGCTGAGATAAACACTAAGGTGCAAACATTTACCTCACACAGGGGGATGATTGGGTTATTAATGTTTCTATTCAGTTAAATGTGTGCTGTTGTTTGATTGTTTGTTTGTTTGTTTGTTTGTTTGTTTGTCTGTTTGTTTGTTTGTTGCTTGAAAATTGAGATCAAGCAAACAGGAGACCCATAGTTACCAACATGTGGGTCGGTCCCGGTAGGTTCTGTGGAGATCGAAGACTAAATCAAAAGCTGTTTCTGCTTTTATTTGCTCATCGGTGTGAAAATCTGTCACTAACAAAAATGTAATAGTTTAGATGTTTGACATAGGAGGTGGTACGGTGGTACAGGTGCCTCACAGCGGGAAGGTTGCTGGTACGATCACCAGCTCAGCCAGGCCTTTGTGTGTTTGCATGTTCTCCCTGGGCACACTGGCTTCCTCACACTGACCAAAGCAAACTGATTAGCTTGACTGCCTGCAGGTATGGCTGTATGTGTGATTAGTTTTCTGTCTCTCTCTGTGTCTCTGTGATTGGCTGATGACTAGTTTAGGGTGTTCAGCGGGGTCAGGCTACAGCACCCTGAGCCCAAAAGGAACAAGTGGTCCAGAAACTGAATGAATGTTTGACATCAGGTGGGTCAGCATCCTCGTGTCCATTCTGTTGAGATAAATTGGACTAATAGGGATTGTAGGGATTGTAGGATGGGATGAAATATCGTTTGACAATATATCGCGATACAGTACGTGACGAAACGCATCGAGTTTGAAAAAAATGGATCGGGAAATAAAGACGTCACATCTGGTAATAGCGCATGTGACCAGAAGTGACGACAACAAACATTAGCACCAACTAGCTTGCCTCCAAAAAGCCGAATGATGGAGTCGAATGAGGTCGAAATTGAGGACCTGGATACAAGTCATCTGTCTGGCAGTACTTTGGCTTTCTCATTAAAAAAGACGAAGACAGTGAAAACAAGCCTACCCCTCATTGGCATACACTCTCTCTAACCCCTCTAGGGTTAGAGAGAGTGTTATTGTTTGTGTTTGGCCTGTTAGGTCTTGTGTTTTCCTGTGTGCAACTCAAACAAAATCAAATAAGTTGTAATTACATAGTAATATTTTTCATTTTTTACTTTTTTGATATTGTATCGTGACGTATCGTGACCCGGGCATATCGAGGTGCAGCGTATCGTAAGTTTAAGTGTATCGTCCCATCCCTAGAAAATCGTCCCACTAGACTTGCCTTAGAGCTGTGCATGCGCAAATAAATGCTTGATGCGGCAGAACCAACCCACTGGAGTAGGAGACGATAATCACCACAGTGGTCCTACACTCTGCAGTGGGAAACTTTAATATAAAAAATGCAAAGCTAAACCGACAAAACTAGATTTTTTCCACACCAAACAGGAAGTTTTCTTTTCATGTATATATACTATATAAATGTATGTGTGTGTGTGTTTATATTTGTCCAGAGCAGTCTAAGGGGTCTGAGCCTCATGGATCAAACTTAATCTCAGGACATGTCTGTCCCTGCAGTGGTCTAACGATGAGGCCCTTAGAGGCCCCATGTGCTGTCAGGTATCAGCGAGTGTCCGTACGTCTGTCCCTGCTCATCAGATGATTTATTGGTGATTATATTCAGTTGAGCCATGAGCCTCCAGCAGCCCCACTTCATAGACCAGAACTTTCCTTTTAGCTGAAACTACTGATGGAGGAGAAACCAGGACAAATTGACCAATCAGAGAGCAGCGTGAGATTATCAGAACATTTAATAAAGAGGCAACACGTCACAGCCAGATGAGATCAACACGGTTAGTACTGTACACACAGAACACTGGAGTTACACATGAGTACAAAAATAAACTTTTATGTACACAACCCTCACACATAGACACACAAACACACACACACTAATACTCACAAAGCCATACTCACAGCCTGGCACTCTGTGTCTCAGCATGTCGTCCCGTGTGAGGACACAAAGACACAGCGAGGCACTGCGGCTCAAACACTCAGGTTATAAACATTTTGTCAATAATTTAAAACTTTTTAATTTTGTTTTTAATCATTATTGCAGTTTTTTATTTCACACCATTACTTTATTTTCCACGAGAAAAAAGAAAGTGCATCTGTGACCGAGTCCATCTCGGAGCGGGACATCGTCTCTGTGTCCCTCATGGAGCAGGACATCATCTCTGTGTCCCTCATGGAGCAGGACATCATCTCTGTGTCCATCTCAGAGCGGGACATCATCTCTGTGTCCCTCATGGAGTGGGACATTGTCTCTGTGTCCCTCATGGAGCGGGACATCGTCTCTGTGTCCCTCATGAAGCGGGACATCGTCTCTGTGTCCCTCATGGAGCGGGACATCGTCTCTGTGTCCCTCATGGAGCGGGACATCGTCTCTGTGTCCCTCATGAAGTGGGACGTCATGAGTTTGTCCCTCATTAAGGAGGACTTTTTGTGTGTCCACGATGACGCTGGCCTGTTGTCTTCATGTCTCCTGAACCTCAGAGCTCATCATTGTCTCTCAAGAGTCCGTGTCTCAGTTCTTACTGGGGGTCAGTGTGCGTCCTGTTGCCACAGCCCCTCTGTCCCGACACTATGAGCAGATGCTGCTGTTTGCTCCGGAGCTGCTGGACGAGGACGAGGACACAGTGGAGGACTTCCTCTCCTTCTGCCTCAGGTGGATCTTGGTGTGCCTCTTCCTCTCGTCGCTGCGGGCGAACTTCCTACCGCAGAAGTCGCAGGCGAAGGGCTTCTCTCCAGTGTGCGTGCGGATGTGCGTGGTCAGGTGGTCGCTGCGGCTGAAGTTGCGCATGCAGATGCGGCACTGGAAGGGCTTGTGCCCGGTGTGGATGCGGATGTGCCGCGTGAGTTCGTCGGAGCGTGAGAAGCGGCGGTCGCAGCCCTCGGCGGGGCACGGGTACGGCCGCTCGTGGATGGGGGTCTTGCTGGGTCTGTTGGGGTACTTGCGGGGCCTCAGGATGGGCCTGAGGGGCAGGTTCTGGGGACTGTAGGCCGACGGGAGCCGGGGAGGGCCGCCCTCAGAGGAGCCCGGGGCCCCCAGGGTGAAGTTCCTGATGGTGTTCAGAGGGGTCAGAGGAGGGGGGCCGCGGTAAGACTCCAGAGGACACGGGTTGAAGGGTTTCCGATCCTGGATCCCAGGCAGGTCTCGCTGGCAGGCAGGGGGGAAGAAGCCCGGGTAGTCCGGGAGGAGCGGGAACAGACCGGGAACCTCCTGCTGCTTTGGGGACGAGTAAGACAGGAACGCCGAGGAGTCCTGGAGACAGAAGAAGAAGACGGACGGTCAAAAATCCACTGAAGAGAAATCAGGGATAAAAACATTCAACATGTCCAACCCCAGGGGTCAAAGGGCATCAGTCTGTGACCTTATGGATCAAACAACAGAAGGAGACGGGACTGCAACTGTCCCATCAGACACACAGACAGACGGACAGACACACAGACAGACAGACAGACACACAGACAGACAGACAGACAGACAGACAGACAGACTGACGGACAGACAGACGGAGCTCAGCCTGTGCTGCACAGGTATTTTGTCACTTCTGGAAAAGTAAAAAATCATTCTACAAAAATATTGCCCCCATGTTGGTGCACTTTGGCATCAGCAGGAGTTTGGCTGTATATCCTGAACAGATGAAAACAGGCGCAGTGTGAGGCGCAGCGTGAGGCGCAGTATGAGGCAGAGCGTGAGTCGCCCATGTCCGCTGGTTGACTTGACAGAAGGAGGAAGGACGGAGTCTCTCCGCTGGACTCATAAGCACAACGTTACTGTGAGCGTGTGCAGGACATGCTGACTCCATCACCTTTGTACAAATATCATATAAACAGATCGTTACTGCCGTCACAGCATGTTACTGTCCTACTGGAACGATCCACAGTGTGCAAAGTTCTGATTGAACTAAAGAAGAGAGCTCTGAGTGGACCAGACAAAGGCTCAGGCATGGACCCTGTTCTCGCCCTGTTTTACCAAAGAGAATAAACAAGTGTGTTTGAGGCACACTGTTTTAAACTGAGGCAAAGAGCTCTCGGACTGCTCCAAAGGTAGTAACTGAGAGAAGTGTGAGGAATTTAGGAGGAGCGGGGGAAGCACACTTCCCCAACAAACTGCCAACCTGTCAGTGACTTCAGTGCACAGGTTATTTTTATTAGAGCCGAGGAGAGCGAGGTGTCGGACTAAACTGCTGAACATGAAATCAGAATGAGCCGGCGGAGGATCATGAAACCTCTCCAGCTCTGCTCCTTATCTTTAAGGCAAACTGGTCTGGTCCCTGCAGACGATGTGAAGAATGGACTTTGGTTTTCATGCCGTCATGTCAGCACATTCAAAAAGTGAAATAACACCAACACAGAGCCCCGTCAGTCCAGAATCTGAGAGCACCTGGGTCTTTACCTTCCATCCCTGGTCCTGGTACACCTCCCCACAGCCCGAGGAGGTGGAGTATGGTGGAGGCGGGGAGTAGAGCTGGTGGTGGTCCAGGTCTGCGGGGGTCTGCACTGCCATGCTGCAGCTCAGAGCTCCTGAGGAGAAGTGAGGAGGGGAGCCGGAGGAGGCCGGAGAGGAGGAGGAAGAAGAGGAGGGAGCGATGGCAGCAGGAGGAGGAGGGGGAGGCGGAGGAGGAGCGGCCATGTTGAAGATCCCAGACACAATGTTGATGACCCCCTCAGGGCTCCAGTTCCCGGGGTACTGGGAGTCGATGGAGAACTTGCCCATGTAGGTGAAGGTCTGGTTGCGGTGGTTGGCGGGCTGAGAGAAGCCGCCAGAGTATGAGGAGAGGTCCAGGGAGCGTTTGTCTGCGGCGTTCATCTCCGCACCCATCAGACCATCTGAGGGGAGGAAAACATGGCAACATATTAATAATAATTATATTTTTAATCATAACCACAGTAAACAAAACCATGAAAATACAGAGTTACTGTGTTTGTCAATTAAAAATAAATAAATAAATGAAATCAAATGTTGAGAAGGGAGAAGACAGAACCATACAGTCAGAATTCTTACTGCTGATTATATACAAGTGGAAAATGAAGATTTTAATTATTGCTGGTGTTAAAGAACAAAAAAACAAGACTGCTGTTTATGAGAAAATAGAGAAAAGAGAAATAAGAATAAAATATGGAGGAGAAAAGATATTAAATAAAGAGCATGTTTTATCATCATCAGTAAAAAATAAAATAGAATGTGGGGAGTGAAATAGAAATAATATATATATAGACTTCTCTTTGGTTTAAATTAAAAACTAAAAATTATATTTTTAAATGCTTTAAAAAAATCTTACACCTTATTATTTTTGGTTTCTTCGTATTTTTCCAGAGTATTGTGAATAAACTGTCATCGGGAGATGGTCTTTAACGGCGCCGTGACACTCAGTGTTCTGGAGATTTTCTGCAGAGGTTCTAATTTCTGTTCTCTAAAGATTCTTCTGAAAGTACAAGATTGTACTTTTTATTTATCCTATCTTCCGTTGAAAATTTTAGGATAAAAACCTTGAAGAGTTCAGAGAAAGAAAAACTTGCAGCTTCAATAATTTAAGGACGTGCGCTCTGACAGTGAGGAGGAGCTTTTGTGTAGAATCACGTAGAGTCCAAAACATTCGATATGAAAGTTTAAGACATTTCAAAAGAGTGAATGGGTTAACAAAACAATGCATCATATAAATATTGACATTAAAACAAAAAACAAACAGTTATGTGAGCGCGCTCTCACTGCGAGCGGAGCTGCGTCAGTGCGCAATTACGCACAGACCTCAGCAATCATACCTTTGAAATTTGAACGTTTTTAATTATTAATTTATTTTAACAAGAATTTAGAGAAACATAAACGCATCTGCAAAGAAACACAAAAGCAGACTCAACGGAATCCACTGAGTAATTCGGCCAAACTACCCAAAACTGAGATTCAAGGAGGAGGAAAACTCGGAAAAGGGGAATATGCTCAAGTGAAAATCTCTCAAAGAAGAGCGCGCTAACAGCGAGAGCAGGTGCCTCTATGCGCGCACGGACTCCCGCACGAGCTTGTTTGATAAAATGCTGAAGGAGAATAAAGAGTGAAATGAAGCTCAGGGGATTTTTGAGGGTTCAGAGGAGCTCTGAATTTTGAACTTTGACCTGGGTGTTTAAATATCAAACAGCCTGATGAGTCTTTGACACCAAAGAGTAAAAACGGAGCGGACGCACAAATATAAATAATTGAGTTCCGCTTATCAGATGTTTCAAACAGCCTCGCGCCGTCAACTGAGCCTCAGCTCACCTCCTCAGATATTCTGTCAGCGTGTCTGACATGTGGCTGAAGCTTCGACGGTTTTTTTCATTGTTTGGCTGATAAACAAGTAAATAATTCATCTTAAAAGCGCCAAAAAAAGAACAAGCATTTGGAACAAAACACCGTCGTGTGGCCTATTGTTGTTTAATTCAAGGAAAAATCAGTAAATGTGGTTTATACTCCAAAGTCAAACGATCTGTAAACCTTTGTAGAGTTTTAAGATTTAAACTGAGACTCCATCGGTGGTTCTTACCTGCAGGGTCGGCGCGCAAGCGTCAGAGCCTTGAACGGCCGCTCAGGTGAGTCTGTCAAGACTTTAAACGTGTTTGATTTGGTCTGTCTCTTTAGTCTGCCATATTGCTTATTATCTGAGATCCAGAAGAAAGCTTTTTTAACAATTATATCCGTTCTGAATTTCGGTCACCTTTGCCAAAGAAGAGTTTCTCCGCGAGGACAGACCGGGAACAAAACTGTTCCCAGCCAAAGTGGAAACGGCTGAACTGTTCTGCTCCACTGTGAAAAGAACGAAGAAACACGGAAACGTGCCAGAACAGTTTAAAGAGGCTTCGGGGTCATGCGCTCCAGGTCGCGGCTGTGCGTAATTACGCACCGACTCCTTTATTTTTCCCAGTGTCGTTTGAGGTTTGAGGTTAAAATTCTGGAGTGTTTTTGTTCTTTTCAGCGAGTTCAAAGATAAAGTCAGCACGAGGGAATAATCTGCAAATGTTAATTTTACCACAGAAACACAGAACAAATTGAAATCGAAATAGGCTGATAAAAAAAAAACAAAGAACAGAAGCGTGTTTGAAGAGAGACGCTGAAGTCACAGCGACGCAGTCACGCTGGTTCAGAATTTTAGAATGAACAATTTTAAATAAAAACAAAACAAAACAACAACAGCCATTTTTCTTTACCTCACAAAAATATTAAAATTTCTAGGAAATAATCAAAACTGCTGTCGAGGATTCAAAGTTTCGTCTTCAGATTTAGTTTTCGTGCGCAGTCTCTCATTCCGGATCAGAATCAGTCAGCGCAGATTCTTCAAGATAAAGTTTACAGTTAAATTATTTCCTGCACAGACAGAGGCCCTTTTTTAGCTTTCAGTGTCATTTTAGAGTTTTTAACACGCGACATCAAGAGCCAGATCGAGTCCAGCTGCCTGTCGTGAAGCTCTGGATGATTTAATTTGTGATCTTTGATGTGAGGAAAAATTCGCGTTTCTTTGTTTTGACGTGTGAATCCCAAACTATCTGACGGGCTAAAGATGAACTTTAGACTACCAATATGTAGAAAAGTTAAAGCTGCATGAAACAGAAGTTTCAGGATCTAATCGATTATTTCTTTTTTTTTTTCAGAGGCTTCAGCAGACTTTAGTGATGGGGTCCACAAAGGAAGAGTCTTAAAGGTCATTCTTACCTGGCACGCTGATGTGCTCGTAGTGCGCTCCCAGCTCGCTGTTATTGAAGATGGTGACGGAGGTCGGCAGGTTGGAGCTGATGTCATCCACTGCGTAAACGCTGTCCGGGTGCACGAACCCCCCGAGACCCAGCGGGACCTTCTCCAGAGTCTTGGCCGTCATGGCGGAGCAGGAACGGATCTTCCGCGATGTTTCCTCAGAGCTGTGACACTGTGACCCCGCAGAGGCAGAGGCTCACCTCTGCATGTACCCCTTGCGTGTGTCGGAGTGTGTTGGTGTGTGTTGGTGTGCGTGCTGACCAGTTCGGGCTGCAGCTCACGCGCTCTGCCGTGATGAACTTCTCGGAGGAGTAAAGTGTCTCTGATGGAGGAGCGGGGGCCACGGCACCGCTTTGTTTATAAGGGGAACCTTTTGAATGCACCGCGATGTCATTGTCCAAATAAGGAGTGGGCGGGCCAGCGAAATGAGCGCTGAGCTCTCTGATTGGCTGGGAGGCTCCGTGACGTTTCACAGGGAATCACTTTGTGAATGAAGCGGAGACAAGAGTGGAGCTGTTTCCACTGCGGGCTGCAGACACGAGGCACAAATAAACACAAATAAACTCAAATAAATACAAACACATAAATAAATAAGTAAACCACTCAGTGATAGACCAGACTTCATGTTCACTTCAGTTTTATCAAATATTTTCATGCCTTTTCTTCATCTTTCCGTCTCCTCTCGCTCTCATATGCAGAGCTGGATTCCGTCTCCTCCATAAAAGGTCGTTTCCGGTGACCGGGGCCGTCCCTCTCCCTCCATATTTGGTTTCCGGAATGTGATCATCGGAAAGTGACGAGTTTTGCCGAATGGAGCGGGAGATAGAAAGAGAGAGCGCGCGGACAGGAGAGTGGAACCTACCTCTGCACGCGCTCGGAAAGTTGTCTCATTTGAATGTGCGCGAGGAAAGATTCACGGAGGAGTCAAAGACAGAGTCAAATATAGAGACAGAGATATTTTCAGATGTTTAGAGACAGCAGAGGAAATGAGGGAGGGGGCGGAGGAAAGAGGGGGCTCACACAAACAGAAATAATCATATTTATCACCATCTGTTTACAGATTAATCAGCCTTCTCCAGGTTATTTACTCACCATGAAAATATTAACATGTGTGTGTCTTCACTTTAAATTTAAAAAAGGAAAGTGTAATAGATCACAGGGACGATCGTTACTCCATGAGGAGCTCATCGGTTTATTCTTTCATCAAAAAACAACCAAGTGAGTTTAAACTATAACATGTCAAAAAGAAAGCTTCATAGGACTGTTACATAAACATTTGATTTACATCTACTTCCAGCTATTTTCAGAGTGTATGCACTTTCCTGTTTTATAACAAAGGAAAAAGATATAGAAAAGCAGAGAGAGTAAAATAAAGAAATATGAAAGAGGTCATATTTAGTATCAGTAATATATTTCCTGGCCTGAGGTTATTCACCAGATTATTATTTTTGGTTTTTATTTTGGATCCAAACACATGAAAAAAGTAAGGACATTAACTGCCCAATATGGGCTTCTGGACTCTATTTTAAATAATCATAAAAATGTATATTTCTGACAGATTTCTCCTCACTGATTGCTCGTTCTGTGTTTAAAAAAAAAATGACGTGCTTAAGGTCAATGAAAGCATGACTGGGATGAAGTGAAATTAGTAAATTATGTTTATCATTTTCTTAATCAGTACTTCCCAAAGTGTGGGCCGCAGTCCCCTAGTGCCTCCTGGAGGTATTGCAGGTTACTTTACTCATCTGCTAATTAAATATATATACACACACACACAAACAAGTGGACCAAATTGTTGGTACCCTTCCATTAAAGTAAGAATAACACACATGGTCACTGAAATAAGTTCAAACTGACAGAAGTAATGACAAATAAAAATGTGCTGAAAACTGACTGATGAAAATCAGACATTGGTTTTTAAGCGTGGTTCAACAGAATAATTAAAAAAAATAATCAAACTGGCCTGAACAAAAATAATGGTACCCTTAACTTTATATTTGTTGCAATCAGGTGTTTATGTATTTTATTGTTATTTAACCTTTATTTAAGAAGGTTTGTACTGAGATTAAAAAATATTTTACAAGGGAGACCTGGCCAAGAGGCAGCAGCAAAAATCCCAAAGTTACAGACAGAAATACAAAGAGGGACAAAACAGTTTACCAGCACATCATGATGGAGTAAAAACATCCATGAGCCACATGTTTGGATCAGTTGTCCAACAGCCAAGCTAAAACATTAACACCTTTCAGAATCTGCTTCCACGTCTTTCGTTTTCGATATAAAAACATCCAAGACTCCAGGTCCTTGAGCTTTAAGTCATTCTGCCACAGGTTAGAGTCTGAGGGTGCAGATACCCAGACGCCCTTTTCCCAATTTCAGTCCGTCTGTTTGGGACAGAGAGCAGGATCAGGTCCTGTGAACACAAGGAGCTCTGTCCAGTACTTCTCTTCAGTGGCGGCTGGCCAATAGAGGGCGCTAGGGCGCCGCCCCCCCAGTGGAGAGTGTGATATTAAATGTATACTTTATTTTGAAAAAATGAATATTACCAAAAATTACTTATCTAAATATGTAATATAACATAAATATAACATAAATATATATCCATTAAGATATAAAGTAACTAATTTTCATTAATGTAGAACAAAAGTAAGCCTTCTCGTCTCTGTCTCCGTGTCTCAGGGGCGCTGAAAATATCGCCCCTGAGACAGTGACGACTAGCCAATAAGGGAATGTTACTAGGGCAAGATAAGCGCCTATCAACGTGAATTTGGCCAATCAGCGTGGTTGAAAATAATCTCCGAAGGGCGATTCTTATTTCGCCCCTCGGGTTTATTCGGCTTGTGTCGGCCATGCCCGGAGTGACTAATCGGGAGGACCGGGACAATTTCCGGTGGGCCGGCCTGACGTTTGGGCCGTGAGGGCCGGTGTTATGCTGCGTTCCATTTACCTCGGAACTGGGAGCTGGGAAATGGGAGTGACGTCATCTCCGACTTATCTGCATTCCAGTTGAAGTCGGATAAAAAACGTGCCGATCGACCAGGCTATTGTTAGCCGTTGTTAGCATGCCTGCGTTGTTGTTCACAAACTTCACATGAAGAATGTGATTATCACTCTGGCAGCATTTTTGTAAATATAAGTCTAACAATACTATGTATACAGCTGATCTAGAGCAACACACCCCAGTCAGAAGTGCAAATAAACTGATTATTAGAGGAGCTAAATAACTGTTCACAATGGGAGCTGCCATCTTTGATCGTCAACTCGGGGGTGGTGAGGTCTCCCAGAGTTCCGAGTAGGATATTCCGACCACGGGGGGCGTTCCAGATAGAATTTCCTACTCGGAAGTGGGAAATTCCGACCTCCGACTACAACTGGAACGCACCATTAATATACATTTTTTAATATTATTATAATTTTTTGGTTTGGTGTTCATTCATGGCACCGAGTGAGTATTTTACTTACATGCTGTTACCGCTGTCCCTGTGGGCCGTCTCCCTCGGCAGCCTTATTTTTTTCAGAGGCATCCTGACGTAACAACACGCCCGTGCAGGCTAAAAACAATTAGCTCCGCCAGTCGGAGTCTGTGAGATGAGCCAGATAGTAGCCGCGGTGCTGGACTGCCGACAAGATGGTCAAAAAGCGCAAGGGTGGCGCGGAAAAGAGAAGAATTAAAAAGAGGAAAGCGCTTGAAAATGATGCAGCAAAATGTGCAAAATATAATGAAACGAAAGAGGATGACGATGAAACTGGTAAGGGAAGGTGTTGAATTAAATGACACTTGCACCGTGTGATGACGTCACATAACTGGGGAAACTTTGTCTTGTAGCCCCTCAGAAGAGATGCAGCAGCACCAAGCAGCAGCCATGAGCCCATCACAGGTGCAGAGTGGGCAGGTAGGATTGTTCACTGAGTGAATGTCAGAATTAATGTCAGAGTAGGGAAGAGTGGGGTAAATTGAGCCAGTGGGTAAGTTGACCCAGCCCCTGTTTCTGGGAAACAGTAAATTATTCTTGTCATGAGGCCCTAAATTCAGAAAGCCCTTATCATTTCACCCTGCCTCTGTTGAAGAGAAGCACCTGGTACAAACAGTTGGTACTTTTAACACAAAAAACTCTTTTGGTGTGCCATAGTAAATTTACAGCATGTCTTTGAGCTTTTTTTATCAGTTCCAATTTATCCAGGTCTAAAATGGTGTAATATACATATTTGTTATTTACCAATGTATAAAACTATATGACTCATTTGGCTACGGATGAACCTGTAGTTTGCGTCCAATCGTAGTGGGATGGTTGTTAAAAACTGAGTGTTGCACAGTACTGCCCCACCAAGAATATTTTTCACCAGCCGCCACTGCTTCTCTTCATAACAAAAACACATCAGTGGAGGGGAGCCGACCAAGAAATGCCTTATAAATAAAAGTGTACCAGTGTACGACCTCACGGGTCACCAGAGCAGCATCCATCTCACAGTGGTGAGCCAGAGGTTTACAGTTAGCTCTAAACTCAAGGCTGCACAGAATCAGTGTGGAGAAGAGAGCACCATGACCTGACACAGGTAAAGACAGGGCAGCATCACTAAACACTAAAACACTAAATATATATGTGAATTATTGATGTTTGTATGTATATTATATATGTATAAACATGATATCAAACTAAAACAAACTAAACTTTGCCTCTAATTTAGTCTGTTTGGGTTTGTGTGTCAATGATGTTTGTATTTTTTAAATTATTAATAATGTTTGTGTTTTTGTTAAAGCAGCACTACAGAAGATCCCTGCTTGACCGGTACTGATCCAAATCCCGAGGTACACCGGCGCGCGTGCATACTGCAGTAAAGGTACAGATCTGCCGGTCAAGTGCATTGTTTTGTAGGCGAATCACAGAAGCCAGGACTTCGCTCAAAAGTATTCTTCTGTCTTCAGCGGCTGTTTGCAGGATGGATAGCAACGAGGTAATGTATTTATTTTTGACTAAATGACGATGTTAAAAATCGCTAAGTTCAAGTTGGTTTTATTACTGTGAAGTCACCCCCACCCTGTTGAAGCGATAAACTGAATAAAAGTAAAGACAACGACGAGCTGGTGATATCACACACTTGAAATAGGTCGAAACAAAACTACATACTGGTACGTTCTCAAGAATACTGTAAACGGATGGTAAACAATCAACAAGTACTTACAAGTCCAGCAATAACAGGGCCAAGTCGGCATGGGTCGGACATCCCTCCTCATCTTTTATTTCACGCCAGTGAGTGAACACCGAACCGATGATTATTCTGGTCCGAGCATTCAGCTTGTTTTTCTCTCGCTTTCTTTGTTTTGTACCCTCAAAATAAACTTTTCTTTTTCTTGCGTTCTTTACTGCCTCCGCCATGACTACAGCTCTGCGTTTGGCTTTCGCCGACACTTCCGTGTTTTAAACAAATCGGGAATCGGGGGAAGTGACGTAGCCTATGCCGTAAAGCAGTCCAAACGTGTAGTTTTTTAGTGTGGCAGGGTTCCCACTATCCACCCCGAAGTTACATAGCGCCAGTGAGAGAGATACAGACCACTTCAGAACAAGACAGAGGTTTCATTGAACTCACTGTAAAGTGGTGGACCATCACAATGAATATCGAAGAACTATATTATGTTTGAAAAACTACATAGTGTTGGTTTAATTGTTGAAGTTTGTATTTTGTTAATTTTGGAGTTTGTTTTTTGATTATTTATAATGTTTGTGTTTTGTAGGTCATTGACCTCTCTCCTCTGAAGATGCTGGTGATGGCTGACTCCTGCCCAGGCTGAAGAGCGCCCCCCTGTGGCTGTCCGAGGAGCTGATCCCTCTGGTGGAAAGTGGGTTCAGGCTGATCTGAGCGCTGAGGGTTTCAGTCTGTCTCCTCCGCCCACAGAGGGACAGTCCGCAGAGATGCCGTGAGTCTCCAACGCGCCCAGAGCTAAATTTAGATGTTATCGATGAGGGAGTCTGAAAAGTCAAACGCTGATCTGAAATGTCACTGAAACACCACAGACTCATGACTGACACCAAATAATCCAGCTCACCAAACCATTTATAACACCTGTTTACAGTTTACTGTTGTGGACATGTAAAATGAAAATATGAAAATATCTGAAAAATCCAAACTGAAACAATCTTTTACCATAAAGTTTAACAGTCCCTGATGATCACCTGAAGACGATGTGATATCATATAATCATGATTTTATTATGAAGATCCAGATTAAAGGTGGACTTTTGTTATTGAGTCAGCTTCACGACCACCGTCCATCATCCTGCCCCAAATCCTCCTTAATGAGATTAATGAAGATCACAGAGACTGTGGAGAAATAAACCTTCAGCAGAGACGTTAGCTTCATCACCCACACACTCCGGGGGGGAGGGGGGTACGAGTGTGTATGTATATGTGTGTATAAAAGTGTGTACATATATGTGTGTATATGAGTGTGTATATGTATATGTGTATATGAGTGTGTACATATATGTGTGTGTACATGTACTGATCCAAATCCCGAGGTGCACATCATACCAGTTCACCAAAGGCCAGACGGGACAGTCCGGTCCAGCAGCTTGACTGTCATAATTATCCTCATCATAATCCACTGTACATACTTCACTGCTACACCTTAAATACATATTATATATAATATAATATGTATATATATACATTATTATATAGCTATGTCTCTATCCAGTTAATGCCATAACAAAGAAAACAGCTTCCAGAAAAGCTCAGACTGAGATAAAGTGCACTGACAGCAGCACCAAGAATGATCATCACAGTAATGCCTCAAGAGTTCCCCTCCTCCCCTCACAGTTTATCGCTCATCGCTGGAGGTCGGCACAAAGGAGAACTTCTACCTGTTGTTTGTGACCTGTGGTACAGCAAGGTGAAGGCCGGAGAGGAGCAACTGGTACTTCAGACTCAGACTTGTGTGATATAAATGTCCCCAAAACTGTTGAACCACTCTGGAGGCCACTTCAACTGTCCTCCTGAGGGAGTTCTTGTCTTTTCTGCTGAGGTTACGTACCAACAAATGATGGAAAAGGACATTATAGATTTAATAAAAGAGCTTCATCAAAGTCCTATTAATCTGAAATACAGCAAGCTTTCTAAGAGTTGCAATTCAAGTCAAATTTGAGTCTTGAGTCCAGTACAGTGCTCAGGTACTTCATGGATCGTCTGAAGTCAATGCAGACCTCCTTTTGTTTTGGAGAAGTTACTTTGAAGAAAAGCCTCATCCCACCATCATATAAAATCATCAAGAATCTGCCCATGTCCAGCTCCATCATCCCCAAGCAGGCTGACACTAACAGACTCTTCAGCGTACTGCATCATGAACCTGCCATCATGGCGTTCATTTTTTATACAGTCACAACTAAGGGCAATTTAGAGTCACCAGTTAACCTAATGAGCATGTTTTTGGTCTGGGAGGAAGCCGGAGTGCCCGGAGAGAACCCATGCATGCACAGGAAGAACATGCAAACTTCACACAGAAAGACCCCTGTCCGACCCAGGAATTGAACCTGGGACCTTCTTGCTGTGGAGCACGTGCACTACCTGCTGCACCACTGTGGCGCCCACAGCTAAAACAGTCATTTGAATAGAAATGTGTATAAGGGCGGAGAGCACACAGCCTTGAGGTGATCCAGTGGAGGACAATAGTTTGACCCTGGCTTGTGATCTGTCATGAGAAAGGTCAGAATCCACCCAAGAATAAAATGAATGCAGTTATGATCAGAGGAACCCAGAGGTGGACGGGGCATAGATTAAAGGTGCTGTGAGGAGAATCTATTACCAGTGACATAAAGACTCTGCTACCCATGAGCATGCGCGGCGACTGTCGTAATGCTGCGTTCCAGTAACCTCGGAACTGGGAGTGACATCATCTCCGACTTATCGGTGTTCCAGTTGAAGTCTGAAAAAAACATGCCGATCTACCAGGCTATTGTTAGCTGTTGTTAGCACACCCTGTGTTGTTGTTCACAAATATCACATGAAGAATGTGATTATCACTATGGCAGCATTTTTGTAAATATAAGTCTAACAATACTATGTATACAGCTGATCTAGAGCGACACACCCCAGTCAGAAGTGCAAATAAATTGATTATTACAGGAGCTAAATAACTGTTCACAATGGGGGCATCCATCTTCCATTGTCAGCTCTGGGGTGGCGAGGTTTCACCGAGTTCCCAGTAGGAAATTCAGACTTCGGGGGACGTTTCAGTTGCAGTTTCCTACTCAGAACTCGGAAATTCCTACTTCTGACTACAACTGGAACACACCACAAGCCAAAGCGTGTGTTTGTTGCTAATGAATGCAGCTCGGACCTTCCTCAGAACTCTGCATTACTTTACAACTTCTTTTTTCAACAACTTACAGGATGCAAAGCAACGAGGTAATGTATCTCTTTCTAGTTACGTAGCGGTATAGTTTCTGATGTGTAACAGCAAGCAATTTTTGGAAAACTTAGTATCGTCGTTTTGTAGCCAGCTATATATCTCTACTTACAGCCCGGTGCTATAAGACGTGTCTGAATAATATAAATTTACTCTAGTTTTAATTGTCTTGTTCCTGAAGTTGAGTATCCAGGCCAGTCCAGCCCTGTCCGACCCGACCAGAAGGCTAAGGAATAGCATTTATAGATAACCTATTTTGATGCTATAAAACTCATCTTAAAGTGTGTATTTCCATCAAGCATATATCTAAAAGGTAGACTTTTTTGTTATTACTTAGAAACTCCTCACAGTCCCTTTAATGTGAACCCTTAATATTTCCATAATGCTACGGCCACACTGGACGTAAAGTGGCGAATTTAAACACGCGTAGTGCCTGTGACTTTTACTTCTAATGCCCGAGGCTGGACGCTGGACCATTTTGACAAGCTGAGGAGCGACACTCGTCACTGCACAGGCGCAGTAGAGAGCCGGAGCCAGTCGGACTCAGTGATGACCCGTGCAGGCAAATCCAGCTGGAAACGAATATTTACAGAACTAACCTTCAAAACCTGTCTCCTCAGAGACTTTCACCCAAGCCTGCTCCTTTTTGTTCCGGTCTCTGTAGAGTACACACATCGAATCGTATAGCTGATGATGATGCCAAACAGCGCAGATCAACCTCTCCTCCATCTTTCAGCGGGGTTTGAGCCGGAGGCAGGTGGCCAGAGCGTCACACGTCATCAAATCAATGACGTCGGGGGGGAATGCCATCGCTGATTGGCTGGTTCTTAACCTGTAATTTAGTTTCTCTTCTGTGAATCTTTAACGATAACAAACTAACCAGGTGTCGGAGAACTCCTGGAGAGTTTTGGATGCTCTGGCATGTCCTCTGCTGAACCTCCCTCCTCTTTATGTAGGGATATAAATCCTCTCCCACGTCACCCCTCCTCCTCTCCTCCTGTCAGTGATTATTCTGTCTAATAAACCAACTAAAGAAAGACAATCCTGAACCTGAAAATAATCCTGAAACAACAATAGCAGCTTTAATCCCAGTGAGAACAATGCAGATCCTTTCAGAGGAGGATTATTAGGATGAACATTTATTTATGGACATTAACCAGGATTTTGACTTCACTTGTTCAGATGTTTCTATGAATCTGAATCCCAAACTCAAAACTCTTTATTATTCACAGAGAGGACGTGAATCATGAGTCTAAAGTTTCGATCATGGGCAGTCTGTGACGAGGACTAAAAGGTCTGCAAAGAGTTGAAGAAAAGGTTTCTTTAAACAAGTTATGTGATTTAGCTCATTAATGTTAGCACACTAGCGGCAAAAACAGACATAGGCTGTGTCCGAAATGGCATACTAACGTCCTACTCATACCCTTTGAGTTTGGTACAATACTCCTCTGTTTGCAGCTAGTTCAACGTCACAAACTTTTCTTATCTTGTCTTTGCGTATTCAGTTGGTTAAAGGTTAGAAAGGATTTGAAATATTGTATTCTGTTTTTATTTGTTTTATACATCTGGACTTTGTTGGTTTTGTGTTTGTAAATAAAGATCTTCACTGGTTTTCTGTCTGTGTGTTTGTGAAGTGTGATGTAGGTTCACTTTCTCTTCTTGTTCTCAGCCTCAAACTGCATCAGGAGAACCTTCAGGACTCGGTCTGAAAGGTCTTCTTTTGTTCCGATGTAGAGTCAGGTGACTTCCTGTCTCATACAGTCTGCTTCATCACCCTGACAGAAACAGAGGCCCTGTCTCTGCTGACTGTGCTCTGGACTGTTGGGACTGAGAAGCAACCATTAACTTGCCCACCATGATGAAACTAACTGACTCAGTGACTTCGTGACTTAGTGACACAGGGGTTGTGATCGAATACTCCTTTTTGCTCAGTAAGGTTCCTAATGCAGTGAAATGATCCAGAAGTAGTTCATGATCAGAGCTGTTGGAATAGTCTAAATGCTCAGGAAAGGAGGCAGGATATGAGACATTTGATGTTGATTATGTTTTAAACTTGGTTCAATGTTAATAATGTGTACTCTATTAGATTGTGGTCTTAAAGCTATAGTCTTCAATTTGGAAGCTTGGTACATCTTACTAACACCGTTTATAAGGCTGTTACGGTCCTATATGTGAGTCCATCCAATCCCCTGTCCCCCCTGCTCCGCACCGTCCCACCTCCTCCCTACTTCCTTCCTCATATACCGGTGAGCAGCAAGCTGCACAGCTACTGAAGCGACATGGAGCTGGGAGGGTGCTTCTGTTACCCTCCACATCGAAGAGAAGAAAACGTAAAAGTTTTGAGGAAAAGGCTGAAGTAAGGATGAAATATGAGCAATACGGGTCCCAACAGAGACTCAACATTGGAGAATCGTACGGTGGAAAAAGCTGCAGAATGATTTGGGATTGTTGAACACTGCGCCGGCCACCAGCTATCGAACGGCCGTCCGCAGCACGGACCACCAGCTGCAGCACTGGGCGCCGGCTGGCGAACGGCCGCAGCACCAGCCGCCATCCGACCTTCAGCACTGGCCGTTCCGCCCCTGGTTGAACAGGTAATAACTTTGTTTACTACAGTGGGAGATGTCTGCTGAATAACTCTGGTTAGTTTGTGCCTGTACTGGCTAATGTCTGAACGTTGTAGGTCGGAGCGGTTAGGCTCTGTCAATAGATTTTAGCATAAGCTAGCCACTCATCGTTAGCATTGTAAACTGAGCTGGGGAAGACACGCCGAGAAAGATAAATCCTCGCCCACAAGATTTTTCAAATCTGTCTAAACAGCCAAACTGGTTTTCAGATCGTAGACCTTAGCTTTCACAGTTTGTGCCTTTCTTTCCTTCAGTTAATTTATTTTCATGCACTGATTGGTGTTCATGTTAATAATGAGAGGACAGATTTATTTAAATCCTCACTTCAACGTCGGTTATGTACACCTCATTTTTACCAGGTTGTTCATGTTCAAATTGTCTAAAGGAACAACATTGTCATGATACAGCAGCTCTTCTCAGATGTGTCTTTTGTAGTCCATCTTCAGAAAATTGTAGTTTCACCGCAGCAGTAACATCCAACGTCACATGATGACGTAGCGTAGAGAAAGTGTAGTCGGATTCTCTCTGCACGCCAGTTTTCCTTTCCTAAGTCCTTCTGAATTCTCCTTTCCTTAACGTCATGATGTTTTCCATCAGGGTTAACGAGAAGTAGATAGGAAAGGGCTTGAAAGGTGACTATTCGACCACAGCCCAGGACTCAGGGACTAAGTGACTCAGTGACTCGGGGGCTAGGACCTCATATTAAAGCTCTGAAGTGATCCTGGAGCCTCCTCTCGTGCTCTCCTCCCTGTGAGGATGATGAAACAGACTAACATGACCCGCTGACCTCTCATGTTCTGGCTGATGCTGCTGTCGGCATGCAGAACAGTAACCGTTACAGTGAGCGAGGCTTTAACCCTCTGAGAGCTGCAGGTCAGACTGAAGCAGACAGAGAGCCTCTGTCAGCCCTCTTTTATCCTCACCATGCTCTCCCTCTCTTTCTTCATCTCAGTTTGGAGTGATATCAGAGCTGTTTCTCATCTTTCATGTTGGACACGGCGAGCGATGAAAGCGACGGCACAAAGCCGTCAGTCATGGACACTTACAGAAAGAGTTTGAGGATTTAAGGGCTCTGACTCTCAGGTTTGGAGGAGAATGATCTCCAGCTCAGGAGAAGACAGGAGAGTGTGTGACAGAGAGAAAGACGGACTGTTGGAGAGTCCTGACCCGCACTGATGGACCTCATGTTCACCCAGAGCCAGGCTTCAATCAGGGCCTGCTCCTGCTCTGGAGGTCTCCGCAGGTGTCCTCAGGCTGGTGACAAGAACAGGGACACGAAAAATGTTCATGTACAAAAGTTCTGATGTGGTCAGGAGCAACGACCCCGACGTTTAACGATCCAAATCTGAAACAAAAGACCGTCAGGTCTGGAACATTCCGGAGAGCTGCCCCATCTTCATCTGTGCATGTGTGATGGACTTGAGCTTGAATATAACTTTACAATATACACTGCTTGGCCAAAAAAACAGTCACTCCCTGGATTTGGGGAGTCGGTGGCGCAGTTGGATAGTGCGCTTGGTCAGTGATCGGGAGGTTGCAGGTTCAAGCACAGCTCCAGGTGACACATGGCGATGTGTCCTTGGGCAAGACACTTAACCCAAAGTTGCTCCCACTGCTGCGTCAGTGGTGTGTAAATGGGTATGAAAGGGCGTGAATGTGTTAGAGATACTGATGGATAACTAAGGGGCCGTTTATATGGAAACTCCTGACTTAAAGACACAAAGATTCTTCCTTTGCGTTTTCAAATTCTTCTGCGTTCAGATGACAACGCTGGAGACGAGTTAATCCGCTGTAAATCTGCTGTAGTATGCATGCTGGTTCAGTAGATGGCGGTGTAGGTCTGCAGAGAGGCAGCGCTGTTACCACACACGAACGAAGAAAAAAACTTTTCACAAACAGCAATGGAGAATAGACGCACAGAGAAGCAGGAGTTTCTTTTATGGACAACAAATCAGTTCGGACAACAAATCTGTCTGGTTAGTTTAATCTGGATAACAACCCGAGCACGGTAAGAGGCTCACACGATAAGAGGCTCACACGTTACTCAGCGGACGGCCAAGGCTGCTGTTGTTCCTGGTATGCGCATGCAGCCTTCATGTGAAGGAGTACTGCGCATGCGGGGACGTCAGCGTTTCACCCTGAAACGCTCTGATACGGATTTAGATGGGGCTGCATGGAGAGCGGATTCAAATCTTTCCACTCTGGAGCTCATTTTCAAAAGTTTGCGGTTTAGATGGAAACGCAACGTGCTCCCTCTAAACGCAAGGCCAAAACGCAACGAAAACGTATCGGATTTGACCGTTTTCGGCGCCATGTAAACGGCCCCTAAGATAGAAACTCATCACCATCACAGAGTCAATGTGAGAGTGAATGGGTATGAATGGGTAGGTGTGACCTGCGGTGTAAAGCAGCTTTGAGTAGTCAAAGACTAGAAAAGCGCTATATAAGCTCACGTCCATGTACCATTTAACCATGCAAAAAGGTCTGAGCCTCCTGTTGGATAATTACTGCATGGGTGATTATCTTTCAGCTGAAGCAAGTTATTAAACTCCAGCTGATGCAATGAGCAGCTTCTTATTTCTTAAACAACCATGTCAAAGACACATCCTGTGGTCGTGGAAAAGATGTTAGTCTGTTTAAGAAGGGTCAAATCATTGGCATCAAGCAGAGGAAACATCTAAGGAGATTGAAGAAACTACTAAAACTGGGTTAAGAACTGTCCAACACATTATGAAAAACTGGAAGGATAGTGGGGAACCATGGTCTTCAAGGAAGAAATGTGGTCAGAATAAAATCCTGAATGATGGTGATCGGTGAATCACTTAAATGTTTGGCCAAATCAAATAAAAGAAAAACAACAGTAGAACTCAGGGGTGTGTTTAATAGTGAAAGTAAGAGCATTTCCACACACACGATGTGAAGGGAACTCAAGGGATTGGGACTGAACAGCTGTGTAGCCTTAAGAAAACCACTAATCAGTAAGGCTAAGCAGAAATAAGGCTTCAGTTTGCTAGGGAGCATAAAGATTGGACTGTGGAGGACTGGAAGAAGGTCATGTGGTCTGATGAGTCCAGATTGACCCTGTTCCAGAGTGATGGGAGCATCAGGGTAAGAAGAGAGGCAGGTGAAGTGATGCACCCATCATGCCTAGTGCCTACTGTCCAAGCCTGTGGGGGCAGTGCTATGATCTGGGACAAATCTGTGACATTGCAGAAGCTTATTGAAACAATAACACAGGGAATGAGACTGTAATCAAAAAAATATTTGAGCTCAGCCCACCTGAAGTTAAAGGCGGTCCAACTAAATATTAGAGCATGTGACCTCTTTTTAGGAGGTGACTTTTGTTTTGGCCAGGCAATGTATTTAGCTCAATTAAAAGAACTTTTCATTTACTAATCTGACAGTTATGTCAGACTCCAGAATAACGCTGACTTCCTCCTTCGTCAGAGGTCCGACTGGAGAACAACGTCATGCCTGAGCTGAAGGTGCACTACTGCACTACAGAGGGCAGTAAAACTGACATCGTTTAATAAAAAATATTCCTGTATAACTTCAGCTCGTGTCAAACACAGCCCAGTCTAAGGAAAGAGGAGCAGGAGTGCAGAGAGGGAGGCCTCTGATCTGGACCTGGTCTTCCTTCAGGGCTCCGGATGTTTCTCTCCTCAGGCCTTGGTGTTGATGGTTTCGACGACTTCAACCGGAGAGGACACTGTTTGGTCCTCCAACCAGCACCATGTTCTCCTGCTGACCGCCCCTGAACCTGGAGGACCAGCTGCTTTATGGAGAGATGTTTGACTCACACGAACACAGAGAAGCTTCCATCTCCACTCACCTGTAGATCCAGGCGGAGCAGAAGCAGCGCCGTCCCTGGACCAGAGCTGGACCAGGTCATGTGACATCAGTTTGGTGATCAGAGGAGACTCTGGGATGTTGAAGATGTGTCATAATAAACACTGAATACTGCTTGACAACTTCAGATCAACCTACTCACAGTCAGAGAGGCAGGACTTCAGAACATAAGGCTGTACATTGTGTTTTTAGGTCGTAAGGTCAGAACACCTCCTGCCCCCAGTGGACATTTGAGGAACTACAGCCCTGGTCCTTCATCATGGGCCTCGATCTTCAGCCTGCCTGATCACACCTGAGGATGGGCTGCAGGTCCCAGAATAAGCTGGGGTGTCGGATTGATCCAAACATCACTGCAGAGCTTCAGAGCTTCCTCGGGCTGATGAATAATCGTGTAGCAGGATGTCAAACAGGCACTGTGAGCAGAGTGATGCCACATTAACATGGACACACACACTTAAACACACGGGCTGTCAGCCATAATGAAGCCTCTGACTAACGAGCCCCTCCCCCTCCCTACAGCCAGTATTTATGGTGTCCCTCGTCACTCACCGTAGATCATCTGCTGCCTCGGAGACGTCCCAGAGACAGGGGATCACCGCCTGTCCTCACGCTGCCTCAGACACACTCTTTTCCAGAGGTGGGGGCTGAGGGACTTGGACCAGGTTTAAGAGAAGGGGGGCTGGTCCAGGTTTTTGCATATCAGCGATGTCCCGTTGATACAGCTTCTTCTCATGCTCGTGATGTTTGCAGGAGCTCCACTAAAACATCAGCTGATGAAGAGCTTCTCCTCCTCTCAGTGCCTAACAGGAACAATAAAGCAGCACCGCTCCACTGCAGCTGAAAATGAGACTAACAGATGAACTACAGATTCATCTCTGTGGGGACATAAACACAACATTTAAGCTAACCACCGCACCTCGTGTTTGGATTAATAAATCACTCCAAAAAGCTTTACATTAAATCACACCTGTATGATGCAGACCTGAACTCTAGTGGACCTCATGGGATCCAGCCTGACAAACCTTCCTGTTTGGACCACCAGAGGAGGAGGTAGAAATCAGGGTCAGAAGGGAAACGAGCGGTCAGGTGAGTGTCTAAAGGTATGTGAGTAGGGCGTGGTCCAGGTCCCCCTCCTCTCCTGGTGTTATTGTTCTAAAGTCTGATTCTTGAGCAGGTCCAGGCTCTTCAGGATAAACCCTCTAACAGTCTTTCTCCTGGTTGGTGTAATCTGGTTTTATTCGGTCGTTAATCAGCAGGCCGAGGATCTGCCGTACATGAAGCTCTGATCCCAGAACAATGGCGCTCATACAGTTGGTGTTCTGTGAGTATAAACAGAAGATGCCGATTGTCTGCCGCTCTCCGCTGACAATGAGAGCCTTCTCTAATCGGCCTCGGCTGAATGTTTCACATTTTCAGGAATGTTTCTCCAACGCCTCCTCAGACTGGGACGAGGAAACGGCTCGGCAGCAGGGACATCCTCAGATAATATGCCTGTTTTTCTCTGCACGCGCCCACGGACGCAAAAATGTTTGCACACTGGGGGGGGGGGATAACAGAGGGGTTAAAACAAGGGGGGGGGGGGGGGGCAGAAGACAAAGGGAAAAAATGAGGAGGGGATGAAGGGGAAGAGGAAGGAAAGGAGACAAGAGGAGGAGGAGAGGACTGTGATGATACTGGGATGGAGAGGAATCAAAGGGAAGTAGAGCAAGGATGGAGGGCGGGAAACATTCTCAGGGCTGGAAGTCTGAAGAAAAGACGAAGGAGGAGGACAGAAAGGAGGAGGGACTGGACGAGGTCCCTTCACTTCCACGTGTCCCCTCTTTAACCTGAAGAGTCATTAATGAGCTGAGTCTCAGACACGTTGGGTCGAGGTCCTGCAGCCTCAGAGGAGAGCAGGTAAAAGCGCTGTGATCACCCCTGAAGGAGGAGGAAACATGAACGTGAAAAAGACACGAGAGGGGGTGCTGGTTTAGTGGATTGGTTAGCAACCAGGCACCCCATGTATTTGCTTCTGCCGGTCCAGGTTTGAATCCTGTGACCAGTTTGAAGAGTGCCTTCCCCTACTCTCTCAATCCCTTTCATAAGCCTATCCACTGTCTCTCGCCATCAATAAAGACGCAAAATGCCCAAAAAATACATTTGAAAAAAATGAGAGAGCTAAGAGGAGGAGAAAGACAAGAGACAGATTTACAACTGAGACACAGAGACACAAGGATGAAAACACTGAAGAGGAGAGAAGAGAGGAGATCCAAACCTGAGACTGAGAGACAGAGATAGAAGAGGAGCAGTGGAGGAGATGGAGCAGGAGAGAGGAGAAGATCAGCAGAGGCCTGAGGGTTTGATGTCCGGATGCTCATCCTGCCCACGCTCCACCACAGGCTGCATCACAGCAGAGACACAGGCCCGGCTGTGATCCCCGAGTTTGAGAAGATAACCCCAAAACCCTGATCTGAGGCGATCCAGTCTGTCCCCGTCCCGTCTGTCCCCGTCCCATCTGTCCCCGTCCCGTCTGTCCCCAGCCCCCCTCTGAGTCTCGGTGGTCCAAAGTTAGGAACAGCAGTAAATCAAAGTTTCTCTGTTTTCAGTTAATGATGCTCTCTGGGACGTTTGAACTGACACAGAAAATGTTTCAAATTAAGAAACTTTCTTAATTATGTTTGTCTCCCCCCGTGAACACCTCTGGAGACGGAGCAGAGTGGGGATCAAGTCTTCCCTCCATCTCTGCAGTGTTCACAGAGCTGAACGTCACGTGAATGGAGCCGTCCTTCCTGTTCTGCAGGTTCATGTCCTTTACGTGTGCTCTTTAACCCTTTAACTACCAGCTCACCTGTTCAGCAGAGCTCCTCAATAAATTCAGTGATATTTCATGTTTTAAAAACAGAAAATAAATAATAGTTGTTTGAAACTTTTAACATACAAGGGCAGAGAGAAAACTGCAAACAAACCAAAGACCAAACATGTCTTTGGTTTGGGATTTTACAGGTTTTAAAGCCGACAGCTGATTACACAATTGCATAAAAAGGCACAAATATTTGGGACAAAAACAATTACAAAAGGCAGAAATGTTCCTACTTAAGGCAAAAAGAACTCATAACAGATGATACCGAGTTTGTTTTTTGATGAATAAGAGATTAAATACATATTTAAAATAATGTTGGCATTAATAATAACTTTCAGCTTTTTGAATCACACACAAAGAAAATATCCGTTATTTTAGTTTGTTTGCAGTTTCTTTTTGTATCATTAAACATTTACATAAACAGTTTTTTAACACGTTAAATATTCTTGGATTAATTGACCTCTGTCAAACAGTTGAGCTGAGAGTTAAAGGGTTAATACGGTGGCCCTGAAGTGCAAATCACAAAAGCAAATTAACAAAACACATTGGCAAAAAAACTAAACACAACAGCAAATTAAAAAAACACATTGGCAAATTAACTAAACACAACAGCAAATTAACTAAACACATTGGCAAATTAACTAAACACAACAGCAAATTAACTAAACACATCGGCAAATTAACTAAACACATTGCCAAATTAACTAAACAACAGCAAATTAACTAAACACATTGGCAAATTAACTAAACACATTGGCAAATTAACTAAACACAACGGCAAATTATCTAAACACAACAGCAAATTAACTAAACACAACAGCAAATTAACTAAACACAACGGCAAATTAACTAAACACAACAGCAAATTAACTAAACACATTGGCAAAAAAACTAAACACATCGGCAAATTAACTAAACACAACGGCAAATACCTCTAGCGCTACCAGAAGGGGTAGGTCCTTGTGACGGTGTTAGACGTCGGTGATTGGACGAGAGAGAGAGAAGAAGAACTTGCTTGATTGGGCCGAAAGCATAGCTTAACCTTTGACCAGGAAGTTGTTGTTCATTTAGTGTGTTTTTTAAATATGAGCGTTACTAGTCATAGACATAGACATAATAATAAATAATCTTTCTTATGTCTGTGTCTTGGATGTATTAGAACCATGCTCTATGTTCGTAGACATCATAGACATTATATACGTAGACGCCTCATACGGCCTCGAGCGTATTCCAGCGTCGCCGCCATATTGGAGGGGTCTCTTTACTCCGGTCTAGCACCAGAAACGAGTGGAGCGAACACATTTATGCTTGTATTTTGTGCAGCATAAAGTGACAGTAAATGGCGCAATATTGAAAGCAGATGAGTTTTTTTAGTTTTATTCCAACACAGCTGAGTAAAAACATATTTAAAGTTTAATACGCATGTCAACATAGTTTATATAAGATGTCTGGTTTGCACTGAATATTCTCACAGCACACAAAAACAAAAATATGAAAATAATAATAATAATAATAATGATAATAATAATAATAATAATAATAATAATAATAATAATAATATTACTGTTTTTGTTACTACTATTACCATTACTATATTATCATTATTTCTTATTCATCAAGCTTACTCATTTATTTTCTTGATCCCCTTCTTATATTATTGTAATTATCATTATTTCATCATCTACATACTTTTCACTTTTCTCCTTTCCGTAGATCTGTTCTTCATTCCTTTACATAATTATTTCTATATTTTACTATATTTTAGAGTATAGAAAATATAGTATATAAGAGTAATAAAAATAAACATGTTATAAAATGTTTATTTTTATTACTATTATATACTTTTTTGTTTTAAATTATTCACAATGCCAACTTCACACATTTTGTCATATAATAATAATGATAATAAAAACATAATAATAATAATAAGTATAATGATTGTAATGGTAAAGGTTCTATATAAATATATCATAGTAAATAAATAGAAAAAAGTATATAAGAGTAATAAAAATAAACATTGGGTGGAGTATAAACAAGCAGAGGAGGAACAACAACATCATTAGTGGCAGGTGATATGATGGTGGGGACAGGGAGGGGTTGTCATTGGTTTGCTATAGTTGTATGGAGAGAGGCTGTAAAGGGGGCAATAAATAAATAAAATATAGTAAAATATGGAAATAATTATGTGAAGGAATGAAGAATAGATCTATGGAAAGGAGAAAAGTGAAAAGTATGTAGATGATGAAATAATGATAATAATTACAATACTTTAACAAGGGGAATAAGAAAATAAATGAGTAAGTCTGATGAATGAGAAATAATGATAATATAGTAATGGTAATAGTAGTAACAACAACAGTAATACTATTATTATTATCATTATTATCATTATTATTATTATTTTCATATTTTTGTGTGCTGTGAGAATATTCAGTGCAAACCAGACATCTTATATAAACTATGTTGACATGCGTATTAAACTTTAAATATGTTTTTACTCAGCTGTGTTGGAATAAAACTAAAAAAACTCATCTGCTTTCAATATTACGCCGTTTACTGTCACTTTTTGCTGCACAAAATACAAGCATAAATGTGTTCGCTCCACTCGTTTCTGGTGCTAGACCGGAGTAAAGAGACCCCTCCAATATGGCGGCGACGCTGGAATACGCTCGAGGCCGTATGAGGCGTCTACGTATATAATGTCTATGATGTCTACGAACATAGAGCATGGTTCTAATACATCCAAGACATAGACATAAGAAAGATTATTTATTATTATGTCTATGTCTATGACTAGTAACGCTCATATTTAAAAAACACACTAAATGAACAACAACTTCCTGGTCAAAGGTTAAGCTATGCTTTCGTCCAATCAAGCAAGTTCTCCTTCTCTCTCTCTCGTCCAATCACCGACGTCTAACACCGTCACAAGGACCTACCCCTTCTGGTAGCGCTAGAGGTATTTGCCGTTGTGTTTAGTTAATTTGCCAATGTGTTTAGTTATTTGCCAATGTGTTTTGTTAATTTGCTTTTGTGTTTAGTTATTTGCCAATGTGTTATGTTATTTGCCAATGTGTTTTTTTAATTTGCTGTTGTGTTATGTTATTTGCCAATGTGTTTAGTTATTTGCCAATGTGTTATGTTATTTGCCAATGTGTTTTTTTAATTTGCTGTTGTGTTATGTTATTTGCCAATGTGTTTAGTTCTTTGCTGTTGTGATTTGCACTTCAGGGCCACCGTAGGGTTAAACTGAGTGTTTAAAACAACAGAGAGTCACAGGGATAATAATCAGAGCTCATCTGACTTTATATATCATATAAACCGTGTGATGACCTAATAATGTGGCCCTCCAGGTGATGACCTAATGAAGTGGCCCTCCATGTTCTCTCAGGTGGACTGTCCCGGATGTGGATGAAAGTTCTCTGCAGTGAGCTGATTCCCTCCCTCTGCCCCATCCTCTCTCTTTGTCCCTCCTGTCCTCCATAGGCCCATCACTGTCCACCCACACCCTCAGGACTCCCCCTCCTCCCCTCTCCGTCCCCCATGGGGTGCAGCTGAGGGTCTTTATGTTTGGGGCCGTGGGAGGTTTGTGTGTGTCCCTGTGATTTGGTGTAGGAGGACCTTTTTCTTTTAATGCTGGTCACCAAAGGGAGAGTTAGAATGGGCTGGAATTAACCCTGGTCAGAATGATAAACCTGGGGTGGATTTAACCCGGTTCAGAATAATAAACCTGGGGTGGATTTAACCCGGGTCAGAATGATAAACCTGGGGTGGATTTAACCCGGGTCAGAATGATAAACCTGAGGTGGATTTAACCCGGGCCAAAACCATCCTGGTCATATTTGACCCTTGTGACGTCACAGTGTTTCTGCTGCTGTAAATAAAAGATGTCAGATGTCCTGTCCTAAGTGTGGTCCTGGTGACTTACTGTCCCACATTATAAACCAGGCTGTCCTCCTGTTCTCCTGCTCTGTGAGACTTTGAAAACATCCATGAAATCAAACCATTAACATGCAGAAAAACTCAAAGCCCTCACATTATTTAGGAGAGAAAAATTCCCCTTTTTGTTCCCGTCATGTTCCACTCCACCAGCCTCTGAGAGCCTGGAGAGAGCTGCTGTTTGAGAGGGACGAGGACACATGATGGTGCTCACCGACATGACGTATGCTGCAGGACAGACCAGGGACAGAGACACACTGCTGAAGGACAGACCAGGGACAGAGACACACTGCTGAAGGACAGACCAGGGACAGAGACACACTGCTCCAGGACGAGCAGGGACAGAGACAGACTGCTGCAGGACAGACCAGGGACAGAGACACACTGCTGCAGGAAAGACCAGACACAGAGACACACTGCTGCAGGAAAGACCAGACACAGAGACACACTGCTGCAGGACAGACCGAGGACAGAGACACAATGCTGCAGGACGGACCAGGGACAGAAACACACTGCTGCAGGACAGACCAGAGACAGAGAAACACTGCTGCAGGACAGACCAGGGACAGAGATGCACTGCTGCAGGATGACCAGAGACAGAGACGCACTGCTGCAGGACAGACCAGGGACAGAGACACACTGCTGCAGGACGGACCAGGAACAGAGACACACTGCTGCAGGACAGACCAGGGACAGAGACACAATGCTGCTTGTCTCACGTCTGTCCTGCAGCAGCCTGTCTTTGTCTTTCATCTGTCCTGCAGCAGCCTGTCTCTATCTCTTGTCCGTCCTGCAGCAGCCTGCCTTTGTCTCTCGTCCGTCCTGCAGCAGCCTGTCTTTGTCTCTTGTCCGTCCTGCAACAGTGTGTCTCTGACCCTTGTCTGTCCTGCAGCAGCCTGTCTTTGTCTCTCTTCCGTCCTGCAGCAGCTTGTCTTTGTCTCTTGTCCGTCCTGCAGCAGCCTGTCTTTGTCTCTTGTCCGTCCTGCAGCAGCCTGTCTCCACGTGGGGCTGTTTGGTGGTCTTGCCCTGCGAGGGTCATTTTTGGGTGATGTGTGTGAACTGGCTCATTCTTGAAAAGCTTGGTTGAAAATCTGGGTTCGGTTCCTGGTTTATTTTCACATTAAGAAACAAAAATACAAGAATGAATCACACACAGTGCAGGAACAGGCAGGAAGATCAGACTGTATGTATTTATAGATTATGTAAGGGATAATGTAGAGCGAGCCGGTCACTATAGAGAAATAAACCCCGACAGGGTGATGCAGGACCCCGACGCGAAGCTCTACATTATCCCGCTTATTACACGGCTACTCACTAAAGAAATCAAAAGTTTGACATCAAATGCTTATCTAAATATGATTTTATTGATTTACAAAAGTTTTTATTGCATCCGCTTGAAAAAATAGTCCGTTCCTTTCTACGGTTGAAACAGTAACGGAAAGCAACGGTAACTCTGAAGCGAAGATTAGCTTATTTGTAATTCACATTAAACTGAACGTTTCCATTGATTGTGACGTGAGATAAGGTGAATGGGACGTCCTTGGGAATATTGATGCTGACGTCTCTGTCCTCATTCATGTCAATATTTCCTCCCTGCTGTGGCCCTGTAGCTGACATACCTAGAAACCGTTTTTCACCGTTACGACTGCTCTCAATATTATCTCATCACTAACGCTTTAAGAGAGGCGCTCACCCGATCTGCTGCTGCTGCCAGAATTAGAGGAAAAATTAACGATGTCTTGCCGCAGGTATAAACGTCTTTCTGCGGATTGATACGACATGACGTGATTCGCCCGAGTCGATCAGAAGCGTCCTTAACAACGGTCTGCTATTCATAGCAACGGTCTGCTATCCAGAAATAACAGACCGTAGAATGTTGTAATTGACCAATCAGGATCGAGCATTTGACAATGCCGTGTAATAAAAATCTACAAATCTATATATTATTAAAGGCTTCAACCCAAATATGTAGAAGAATCCCAGTCAGAGTCAGAGTCAGAGGGACACCCACAGATCAACAACATTTATATAAACATGCCAACCAGACCAAATGTTCATCATCACCAGGCTCTGAAACATAAATCATTATATTTAGGCCCTACCTGAGCTCAGGCAGCTTTATTCTCATCACTAATGATAACTCGTTTGAGTTTATGATGCTCTGAGTTTGAGGACCGTCTCAAACATGCACTGAGTGCTCTCCCTGACACAAACAGCTTCAGTTTAACAATGATCATCTGATTAAATTAAAGACTAAAAGAAGGCCCTGTTTATGGATTTATTGGTCCAGTCCATCATTAACAGTTCTCCGTCCTCTGATCTGATCCTGATGATGGTGTTTGAGGTTTTTAATCGTCTGTGACGCCGTCATCCATCATGTTCCTTCGTCGGCTGGATCACGCGGGAGCACGGAGGTCACACTGAATCGCTTTCCTCTCATTAGACCCGTCCCCAGCCTCAGTCATTAGACCGTCCCCAGCCTCAGTCATTAGACAGAGCCGGCTCCATCATTGACATTTGACTTCTGAACATCATCATCACAAAACATTAATGCTAATCTGCTGCAGCCGCCATAAAAACCTGAAAGTGGTCTTCAGAGCAAAGTGGGGCCGCCTCAGGATGTGAGCTCTAATGGAGGCCGGCGGAATCAGAGGATTAAATATAGATTAAATAAATACCCCTCTGTTATGGCTTTATAACCAAAGTTTATTCATTAAGACTCATTCAGAAGGAAGGGAGCTTCATCTCAGTTTAAATTTCATCCTTCAGGAAACAGTTATCTGACAGGAAAGGTCAGAGGTCATCATGTACATCTGTAAAGGGGACAGTTTTTCCTCCCTGGATCCGTTTGTTATGTTATCCCTTTGATCAGCTGTACTGTATGTGTTTCTAAGCCTTCAAAGTGAGATCAGTCCCCATGGACATGTGTGTGTGTGTGGGGGTGGGGGGGCAGTAAAGATTCAGGTCGTTCCAGAGAGATGCCTCTACATCTCCACCTATGTCCAATATTCTCAAACATGTCTGTCCCTCATCGCCTCTCTTTTTTAGGTTTTAAATAATGAATCCTAAAGATGGTCTTACCTGGTCCCTCTGTGGTGCGTTCAGGAGCATTGAGCCTGATGTTGTCCTCCATGTTTGTTTACACTGAAGTCCAGACTGACCATGAGCTCTGAGAGCAGAGGTTCTGCCTTCTTAGTAAATGTGGGGTTGGTTTGTGGCGTCATGCGTCTCTCTGTGGATCAGCACACACGACAGGAACAAACTGATCACGACATCTTCATCTCTCCATGTTTCTTCATCAGAAACCTTCATGAGGATCAAACATAAAAGTGAGTGATTGAGCAAAATGCCAAATAACAAGGAGAGGATCATTTTGTACTGCTGACTGATCGTGTGTTGGTTTGTGATCCCATGAAGTTTGATCAGGCCGTCCTGACGCTGATGATGGAGATCTGAGCCCAGTTCACTTAGTTTGTGAACAGTGAGGCAGACAGAAAGGCAGGTGGACCGACGGATGGACAGGCAGGAAGACAGACAGGTAGACAAACAGACAGGCAGACAGAAACTGGTAAACACATTAAGTAAATGGCCTCATTAGAGCCTGTTAATCTTCACCTGTTGACTTCCTACTTGTAGAGCGCTTCATTCATCTTTCTGCACGTCCCAGGAGCTCCACCCGGGCAGAGCAGGTCGCTGTCAGTCCGCCTGATGGACGACCTCGACCGGTCGCTCTTTAATTTACCGCCGACAGTCGACCAACCAGCACCTGAGAGCGAGGGCGCCTTCAACAGTTTAACTTGGCTCATTACTCCTCCAGCACATCCATCACCATGAAGGTTCTTCAGCATCATCTGCTGTCCCTCAGAGTGATCCAGAGAGCTGCAGAGCATCAGGATCTCACCTCACCCACACCGCCTTACGCCAAAGTCCTCACCCTCTCACTGCCCTCACGCCCTCACCGTCCTCACCCTCTCACTGCCCTCACCCTCTCACTGTCCTCACCCTCTCACCGTCCTCAACCTCTCACTGTCCTCACCCTCTCCGTGCCCTCACCCTCTCACCGTCCTCACCCTCTCACTGTCCTCACCCTCACACTGCCCTCACCCTCTCACAGTCCTAACCCTCTCACCGTCCTCACCCTCTCACTGTCCTCACCCTCTCACTGCCCTCACCCTCTCACCATCCTCACCCTCTCACTGCCCTCACCCTCTCTCCGTCCTCACCCTCTCATTGTCCTCACCCTGACACTGTCCCCACCCTCTCACTGCCCTCACCCTCTCACTGTCCTCACCCTGACACCGGCCTCACTCTCTCACTGACCCCACCCTCTCACTGCCCTCACCCTCTCTCCGTCGTCACCCTCTCATTGTCCTCACCCTGACACCGTCCTCACCCACTCACTGTCCCCACCCTCTCACTGCCCTCACCCTCTCACTGTCCTCACCCTGACACCGGCCTCACTCTCTCACTGTCCCCACCCTCTCACTGCCCTCACCCTCTCAATGTCCTCACCCTCTCACCGTCCTCAACCTCTCACTGTCCTCACCCTCTCCGTGCCCTCACCCTCTCACCGTCCTCACCCTCTCACTGTCCTCACCCTCTCACTGTCCTCACCCTCACACTGCCCTCACCCTCTCACCGTCCTCACCCTGACACCGTCCTCACCCTCTCACTGTCCCCACCCTCTCACTGCCCTCACCCTCTCACTGTCCCCACCCTCTCATTGCCCTCACCCTCTCACTGTCATCACCCTCTCACTGTCCTCACCCTCACACTGCCCTCACCCTCTCACCGTTCTCACCCTGACACCATCCTCACCCTCTCACTGTCCCCACCCTCTCACTGCCCTCACCCTCTCACTGTCCCCACCCTCTCACTGCCCTCACCCTCTCACTGTCATCATCCTCTCACCGTCCTCACCCTCTTTCTGCCCTCACCCTCTCACTGTCCTCACCCTGACACCGGCCTCACCCTCTCACTGTCCTCACCCTGACACCGGCCTCACCCTCTCACTGTCCTCACCCTCTCACCGTCCTCACCCTCTCACCGTCCTCACCCTGCTGCAATACTCCCACAGCCACTCTTCTCAGACCGCTGTCGTCCTCACTCCGTCCTGGTCCTCTGTCCTCACGCTGTTACTGCTCAGGCTGCAGCTGTCCTCACACCACCGCGGCATGACATCGTCACTGTCTTCACAACACCCCTGTCCTCATGCCGCTGCCATCTTCACACTGCCACTGTACTCATGCCGCCACCATCATGCCACCACCCTCACGGATGAAAAGGTCAGATTATGAAGGTCAAAGGTCAATGGTGAGATTAGGAAGAAGCAAGGTCATCCCTGAATATTTTACTTTTTTTTACTTTTTTTTATTTTTTATTTAAATTTTTTTTTCAAGAGAGTCTGAGGACATCAGCCACAGCTGTGGAGACATGGTTTCATTCTTCATCTGGATTAAGCTTCAGCTCTGAGCTCTCGTAAAAGCAGCTCCTGTCCTAAAAACAGAAGTCAGAAGGTAAGTGAAGGATAACAGAGTAAAGCTGTCACTTTTCCTAAAAATCAAAGTTGTATGGTTTTCAGACAAGCACCCAAATAATCATCCCCCCCCCCCCCCCCGTAGTAAGGGACAGGGACTCTATTATCTGCCCTTTGGGTAAAGACCCTGCCGAAAAGAACACAGTGACACGGGTTAGACTCTTGATGAAGCGCCGCTGCACTCAGCCGTATAACTTGGATGAAAAGCCACAAATTTGATGTGGAGGACAAACTAAACTGCAGTTCACATAACACATTGTCTGGTCTTTGATTTTAAGTTTGCCATCAACAGTGTAGAACCAAAACAGCTGTCAAGACAGCAGCAGATGTGACTGACGGTCAAGCTGCGCTGTGAGCGCTGTTGGATGAAACAGTCCACTGCTCCAGGCCTGATGTGCTGCTACACTCAATATTTTACATTCAAATATTTATTTACTATTCGGTTATGGATATTTATCCCCATATTTGATCGGTTATTCAAATATCAAATATAAAGTGACAGCCCTATAACAGAGGACCAGAGACAACTGTCTAAAGAAGACCTGCGAAGCTGCTCTGATCAGAGAAGACCTGACGAAAGGAGGAGGAGCCCGGAGGCGGAGCCTGAAGGTAAATGGTAATGGTAAACGGACTTGATCTTATATATCGCAATTCTAGTTGCACACAATGGTGCATGAGCAACCATCTTTACATTAACTCTGACAAAACAAAGGAAATGGTCTTCAACCCACCTACTCCCAGTCTGAAGCATATTTCTGTCAGCAATGACACAATAGAACAGGTAGACTCATTTAAATATCTTGGAATCACTTTGGACAATAACTTCACCTTGAACACCATGTCATGGACATTCACAAACGCTCACAACAAAGGCTTCATGTTCTCCGGACACTCAGTTCTCTCCATGTCGCTCCACATCTTCTGCTGCTGTTGTACAAGGGTATCATTCAATCCGTTCTGTTGTATTGTTCATCCTGTTTTTACACCATGCTGTCAGTCTCTAGTAGAAATAAGCTCTTCAAAATCACCCACACAGCATCCAAAGTCATCCGTTTGCCCACACCTAATATTTCAGAACTCAACAATAGAGCAAAAGCCCGGCTTGCCAAGTCAATAGTCTCGGACACTGAGCATCCTCTCCATCACTTCTTCCAGTACCTTCCCTCTGGGCGCAGGTACAGGACTCTTAAATACAGAAGGGCCCGTTTTAAGAGGAGTTTTGTTCCATCTGCTCTTGCTGTACTAAACAATCTACCTTCTTGACTTAACCTACTTGCCAGACAATGACAATGTTAAGTGCTGTCTTGCTGTGTCTTAGTTTCTGATTGTCCATTGTTCTGTTCATGTTCTGTGTGATGGTGTGCTTTGGCAGCATGATATGGAAGGCCGTGGAAACAAATTTCCCTTTTCTGGGACAATAAAGGTTCATCTATCTATCTATCTATCCATCTAGTTTTTGACTACTCAAAGTTGCTTTACACCACAGGTCACACTGACCCATTCACTCTCACATTCACTCACTGATGGTTCAGAGTTTCTATGTTAGTTATCCATCAGTATCTCTAACACATTCACACCCTTTCATGCCCATTTACACTCCACTGATGCAGCAGTGGGAGCAATTCGGGGTTAAGTGTCTGGCTCAAGGACACATTGCCATGTGCTGGCCAGAGCTGGGCTTGAACCTGCAACCTCCCGATCGCTGACCAAGAACACTATCCAACTGCACCACCAAAAGTGATGGACCCTGAAGAAGGAGACTGAAGGAGGAGGAGCCTAAGAAGGAGGAGCCTCAGAAGGAGGAGCCTAAGGAGGAGATCACTAAAACTGGAGCTCAGGTTTAGGCGGCCCCTTTCATGGATGTACAGGTCCACCTGGTCACGGGTCAGTCTCACTGCTATCATGTTGCCCCGCCTCCATCTTAGATCAGCTGTGAGCCGGTGTTACTTCGATCTGCGTGTTTAATGAGGACGTGGACTTGTAGTAAAAATGTTCTAATGAATGAACGGCAGACAGCCAATCAGAGCAGAGGGTTTAAATGACTAATTTAGATGTGCGAGTTCATTGGCTGCTCTCTGACAGTTCACTGTTATTACCCATGACCCTCGGTGATGAAGTTTACTGCGTGTATGATGGAGTCACCGCCTTATTAAACATGAAGCTGATATCTGGATATCTGATCATCATTAACTCGTCATTTCACACGTCTGTGTGTGTGTGTGTGTGTGGGGGGGGGGGGGGGGGGTGAATGGGAGAACAAATGTCCATCAGCAGAGTGTCATCACAGAGGAGCGATCACATCAGACACACCTGAAAATACAGCTTGAGCTTGACATGAGACTGGACATGGGACAGGACATGAGACAGCACATGGGACAGGACATGGGACTGGACATGGGGCAGGATATGGGACAAGACAATGGACAGAACATGGGGAGGACATGGGACAGGACATGGGACAGGACATGGGACGTGACATGGGACAAGAGATGGGACAGGACATGAGACTGGACATGGGACTGGACATGAGACAGGACATGGGACAGAACATGGGACAGCACATGGGACTGGACATGGGACTGGACATGGGACTGGACATGAGACAGGACATGGGACAAGACATGGGACAGGACATGGGACAGGACATGGGACAGGACATGGGACTGGACATGGGGCAGGACATGGGACAGTATATGGGACTGGACATGGGGCAGGACATTGGACAGGACATGGGACAGGACATGGGCGAAGACATGAGACTGGACATGGGACAGAACATGGGACTGGACATGGGGCAGGACATTGGACAGAACATGGGACAGGACATGGGAGAAGACATGGAACTGGACATGGGACAGAACATGGGACTGGACATGGGACAGGACATTGGACAGGATATAGGACAGGACATGGGACTGGGCATAGGACTGGACATGGGGCAGGACATGGGACAGGACATGGGACAAGACATGGGAGAAGACATGAGACTGGACATGGGACAGAACATCGGACTGGACATGGGGCAGGACATTGGACAGAACATGGGACAGGACATGGGACAAGACATGGGAGAAGACATGGAACTGGACATGGGACAGAACATGGGACTGGACATGGGGCAGGACATTGGACAGAACATTGGACAGAACATGGGACAGGACATGGGAGAAGACATGGAACTGGACATCAGAATCCGAAATACTTTAATAATTTCCAAGGGGACATTTGGTTGTTTCAGTTGCTCTTATACATAGCTTAGAAGTAGGAAATGTCAGATGAAGACATTAGAATAGACAGTAGCATTAATTTAACTTAAATATCGTAAAAATAAAAATAAAATGAAATAAATAAAACTTAAATGAAAATAAATGAAAGAGCATGGAAATCTTGTAATCAATTTCAAGCAATATTTTTCAACTTCCTGATGAAGGAAATATAAATAAAAATTAATTCAAGTCTGTCCTCCATCTGTCTTTTCTCCTGTCCTGTTGGAACGTCTCGTGTCTTCATGAAAGTGAAGGAGACAGGACTTGAGGAAGGAGACAGGACTTGAGGAAGGAGTGAGGACCCGAGCAAGGAGAGAGGACTTGAGGGTAAATTAGCTCGATGAGGACGTCCAAGAGTCTGGGTATGCCTGCAGCATCCATCAGCCTCGCATCACTGCTGCTCCTCCATGGTCGTCAGGAGCTCCAGCACAACGTGATTATTCCAGTGTGATGAAACCAGAGATCAGCTCCACGCTCACTGAGAGGGTAAATGATATGGATGGAGGAATAAACATAAAGTCATGAAGTCTGATCACAGGCATAAATCATGTTTGTTTAAGAAGTAACTGATGGATGATGATGATGATGAGCAGAGCATGCAGAGCAGATATTGACTCCATCTTTTAAATTCTCCTGCTCAGCTTTATGAGGATAAATGTGCAGGAATATGAATGTAAGGATATTATTAAAATAAGACACTGGTGATCATAAATCCGATATGAAACTGGATGGCGGGGAGTCATTGTGGAGTCTGAGCGAGTCTGAATATTCAGTCAGAACAAAGTCTGAGCTCAGAGAGAAACTCAGGAGGACCAGGATCAGACCTCAGGGGGACGTCAGCCAAGACCAAGACCTGATGGATAGATGGATGGATGGATGGATGGATGGATGGACAGAGGGTGGATGGATGGATGGATGGATGGATGAGTATGAGGGCTGAGTGATGGATGTAGGATTAAAGGGATAGTTCAGGTTTTATTTTGGCCTGTAGGATCATCAGCATGACCATCAGCCACAGAGACAGAGACCAGCTCTGCATCATTAAAGGGACAGTTCAGTATTTTTGAAGTGGGGTTGTATGAGCTCCATATGGTCACTAAGGACAGTAGATACTGTAGAAAGTTCTCTCCTCTCCACCAGAAAGCCACAGCCTGTGACCATCGGTGACAAAGAAAAAGACGCTAATAGAAAAGTACCGTACCGGAGTTACGGTAGGGCTATTTTCTCCGCCTACAAGAACTCCGCTAAATCAGTCCTCCCCTCTCAGCTGACCAAAACATTAGGACGCTAACGGCTGCTGATGCTTCGTATAACTTTTATCAAGTGTCATAACTCTTCTGTTTTGACTGTCAGCGGTGTGAGGAAGAGACAATGCAGGAAATTAAAAAAGGGATTATTATGACAGTGCAGATGAAGTCTCATTCAGTTTGGAGTCAAGAGGATACCTGAACCGGACTTTACAGAGGACAAGTCGCTAAAGAGGAATAGAGGAAACATATGGAGCCTGGACATCAAGATAGAGACGTAAATAAACAGTGGGGCCAATGTTTGACCTGGGAATATGTGATATGGACGGCGGTATTACTTGCAAACGGACTTTCCTTTCCCGAAGTTTTGTGGACATACTTTCACCTCCCGAAGATAAACTGGAAAAACGTCCCAGACCTGAAGGACCTAATGACTTTTCTGCTCAAAGTAAGTAATAATGATCTGTCAGAGACAAATAAGCAGAGTAGAGGAGGCTGTTTGTTGTTGATCATAACAATCTGTCAGGTAACAGAGATGGATTCACTATACTGTGTAACCGAATGCCCTCGTTACGCAGAGGAATACGGTGAAAGCTGAGTTCTCCATGATGCACATCTGTTTCTGAATCATGGGAAGCATCACAAAAACCCATCTCAGCAATATTTGTCTTATAATGTGCTTTTAATTAGTCTAAAACAGCCATTAAAAGCAGCTAGTTAACTACGGCGGAGTGATTTAGCAGAGGGACACACGGCGTGAGTTGGCTTAGGTCCGGATAAACTTTATATTTCCGAAAGATTAATGCACTTCAAAAATTGTCTATGTAGCGTACTCTTAAACCGTGGTATTACTTTTTGATTTGAGTTCTTGTAGGCGTAGAAAATAGCCTTTAACTCCGGTACGGTACTTTTCTATTAGCGTCTTTTTCTTCGTCACCGATGGTCACAGACTGTGGCTTTCTGGTGGAGAGGAGAGAACTTTCTACAGTATCTACTGTCCTTAGTGACCATATGGAGCTCATACAACCCCACTTCAAAAATACTGAACTGTCCCTTTAAGAAGAAGTTGGGACACCGGGTGGAAGGTCCATAAAAACAGGATTCAGTGATTTTAAATCCTTTTGACCTTTATTAAACTGAATACTCTACAACAGTGGTTCTCAACTGGTCTGGCTTTTGGACCCACCATCACCCCTGAACATTTTCTACTTCTTAAATGTAATTAATGAAAACATGCTGCACTTAAAACCAGAGACAGAAAAGAATATCACAGGAACACAAAAAACTTTTTAGCGAGAAACCAAAATGACTAGCATGTGGTGATACTAGGGAGGAAAGTATTTTAACATCCAATGAGGTGCAATTCAATTAAAACCAAAAAGTGCATATTCAAGACACAAGGTTCAAGACTAAAACTCTAATTTTAGCTGAAATTACCCACATCAGTGGATACATACTGAACAGCTCTGCTTTAAAATATTCAGCACTCAATAAGCCACTGGTTATGAGGCAGTCACAACACACAAAACACTTCAGCCTTTTTCTTTAACAGACTCAACATGAAATAAAAAGTCCAGCTACTGAGAAGCTGTTTCAGAAAACTAGAAAATATGTAGCTGTTGCTTAGCGCCCACTTATTGAGTATATAACAAGGATTCTTTCATTGAATTTGTGCCAGTTAGCACCACAGGGTATCACCAACTTATATAAGGAGTGTGCATAGATACAGGTAGCTGTCCAATGCATAAAAATCCTCTTAAAAAACCACGTGCCCCAACAAAGGCTCACAACCCACTGAATATGGATCCACGACCCACTTTTGGGTCACCACCCACCTGTTGAGAATCACTGCTCTACAAATACAGATATTTAATGTTCAAACTCATATACATTGTTTTTTTTACAAACATTGTTGATCCTGCATCAGGAAGCAGGAGGACACATCACCGTCTTCAACTTGTTATTGTTCTGGTTGAGAGCCCCCTGGTGGCAGAGTGAGGCCCTGCGTGCTTTCTCCCTAAAGTAATGATGGCCACTCGTTCCTCTTAACTTAGCTGATTGGTTCTTGCCGTAATATTAATTCTAACAGTTGTCTAATAGGGCTGTGGGCTGTGCATCAGCCTGACTTCTGAACAACACAAATGATGGTCCAACCCGTTAATAAGGTAAGAAACTCCATTAATTAACCCCGGAAAGGCTCACCAGAGAAGAGAAAACCATTTCAGGTGACTACCTGTTGAAACTCATAAAGAGAATGACAAGAGTGTGCAAAGCAGTAATCAGAGCAAAGGGTGGATACTTTGAAGAAACTAGAATATAAGACATGTTTTCATTTATTTCACACTTGTTAAGTACATAATTCCACATGTGTTCATTCATAGTTTGGATACCTTCAGTGAGAATCTACAATGTAAATAGAGATTAAAATAAAGAAAACACATTGAATGAGAAGGTGTGTCCAAACTTTTGGCCTGTACTGTATATGTATAAATGTATATATATGTATATATATATACATGTATTTAACCCATCAGTGTCTGTTCATCTGCATCAGTCTGAATATCAAACCCACACCACTGACACCAAAGTAAAGGTCAGTAAACACACACCGGAACAACAAGGACGCTCACCGAGATGATCTGCAACCACACAAACATACACACAGCGCAACCACACAAACATACACACAGCGCAACCACACAAACACAACCACACAACTACAAACACAGTGTGGGTGTGCAGGAAAGCCCCTGTCTGCTCAGCACCTTCAGTTATGAGTGTGTGTGTCTCTACTCTCAGTAAACTGGACCTGAAAGTGTGAACCTCCTCCTCCTCCTTCTCCTCCTTCTCCTCCTGCTCCTCCTCATCATCATCACCATCATCATCATCACAGACTGATTACCTTCATATTTAAACTCTGGTCTAAGACTAACCTCTTCTGGTCTGTGTGTGGTCGAGTATTTAATCAAACATAAAGAAGATGATGTTTTGACATGAACTGAAGTACAATCTTCATCAACGGTTTTCCAAAAGAAAATAATGATCAGACTAAAAAGAACAAAATAAAGTTAAATAAAGTTTGATTTGATGGAGTAGCCTGCAGGGAGGGCTGGTGATGGTCACTATAGCCGTTAATCATATTCACATATCTCTGACTGCTAGAAAAAAAATGCATTGGTCTTTTCAATGCTGTCATCTGACACAGTGCTCAGATGTAAAGATAATGCAGACAAGGGGAAAAAAATATTAATAAAAAATAAATAAAAAGAACAAAATAAACCAATCGCTCACAGACAGACTGTAGTCTCTCCAGACAGACCACAGTCTCTACAGACAGACCACAGTCTCTACAGACTGTAGTCTTTATAGACAGACTGTAGTCTCTCCAGACAGACCACAGTCTCTACAGACAGACCACAGTCTCTACAGACTGTAGTCTCTCCAGACAGACTGTAGTCTTTATAGACAGACTGTAGTCTCTCCAGACAGACTGTAGTCTCTACAGACAGACCACAGTCTCTACAGACTGTAGTCTCTACAGACAGACTGTAGTCTCTCCAGACAGACTGTAGTCTCTATAGACAGACTGTAGTCTCTACAGACAGACTGTGGTCTCTATAGACAGATTGTAGTCGCTCCAGACAGGCTGTAGTCTCTCCAGACAGGCTGTAGTCTCTACAGACAGACTGGAGTCTCTATAGACAGATTGTAGTCTCTACAGACAGACTATAGTCTCTATGGACAGACTGTAGTCTCTATGGACAGACAGACTGTAGTCTCTACAGACAGGCTGTAGTCTCTACAGACAGACTGTAGTCTCTACAGACAGACTGTGGTCTTTTTTCATCTCCAGTTTGAGGAAAGATGGTCTGTATCATTAAGTTCAAAGGTCAAAGGTTCAGGTTCAGACACCTCACATCATTTTGTTTCGGTCTTAAAATCTTGAGTCCTGCAGAAGTCTTTAAAATGTGACGTCGACAGACCCAGATCACCCACTGATGGACTGAAGGTGGATCTCCTGGCCTAAATTGGGTTCACTTAAGTAAAGACCTCCAGAGGAGATCCTGCTCCTGGTTTCTTGGTGACTTTGGGATCGTAGACCTCAGCTTCTTTGGGACCAAGCGCCTTGAGGAAGTCTGAACAGCACAGGGTTCAGCCTGCTGCCCGTCAGACGCCCCAGCTCATGAGTTTGTGGTTCATCAGGTCCTCATTGATCGTCCATCAGTAAGCTCGTGTTAATGGGTCACATTAAAGTCCACTGACGTCCATCTGGGTCTGTCTTTTACTGCTATTGATCCAGAGCTGACATTCAGCTGCTGTGCTGGGAGAGAGCGGTTAGCATGACCTTTGTCTGCAGGCTGAGGGTCTGGACTTCAACATCCTGAGAGATCAGTCTGAGGGTCAGACCTTCAGTCCTGCACCCTGACTGAGCCATGGGGTCCCCCCCTGTCCTGCACTGACCAACCAGGTCTTGGGACTGTCATGTAGTCTTTTGAAAAACTGCTCTGACTCAAACAGGCCCTGCAGAGCCTGTACTGGGCTACATTTGGTACCTGTAACGGTGTTATGTAATTAGGATACAACAAAAGGTAACTGGAACCAGCTGCAGTTACAGAAAAAAAGATGTAATCAGATTACTGGGGTGACTTTGCAGGATTACAGTGTTAATGTATTTTATATCATATAAAATGCACAAACGTAAATTAGTCTCTAAATTCTTTTAATTTTAGTCATTTCAGGTGATTAAGTCTGCTGTAAGTTTAGTCGACTAAAATCTGAAGTGTAATGTGTAAGGCATTTTTATGTTTCCTTGAATTTGTGAAGTCCTGTTTTCCTCTGTGATAAAATCAAACATCTACTAACCCTTTATTGAATGTTAGTAAAGTCTGAATGTCTAAATGAACAGAAACAAATGTTCCTTTGTGTGAAATGCAGTCACCTTTATTTAGGCTACCTGGCAGAGCATCTCAGTTACAATACCAGAACTGACAACAAACAGTGAACCTGCTCTACATGAATATATCAATTCATAAAGAGAGCAGCTCTGATTGGATCGCTCCACAACTTATCCCACCACCACCAAGCTAAGACAGCTGTGATTGGATGTCCCTCTGAACTCATCCAACCTTTAACACAACCAAAGTAGCTGTGATTGGATAGATTCATCACTTGTCTCAACTTCCTACATGACCATATTAGGTCTGATTGGATTAAGTCTGTCAGACATTTTAGTCTAGTTTTTATTTGTTGATGAAAATGTCATTTAGTTTAGTTTGAGTTTTGGCCATGTGCTCTTGTTTTTATTAGTTATTGTTTAGTTTTCATCAGGGGAAAAAAGGGGTTGCTGACAAAACTTAAGAAGAACATAATTATCCTACAAAATTAACACTGGTTATTACCTGAGCTGTCAGCTGAAGCATCACAGTGGCATCATTTCCACTGTGACTATACTCTGAAAAGCTCGAATCCCTGCGTCTACAAATGTAAATAATCATGAGCACTGGCCTGCATGTTTTTCATTGTTTAAACAGAAACACGTTAAGTAACCTTTTCTATTGAAGACACGATTGCTGCCCCCAGCTGTCATCTTTTTTTCTGAGCTCATTGTGGGCACAGATTCTTCTTATGGACAGTTCGGAGCACCTAGGCTCTCTTACCTCCTGCAGTGCAGTGAAATAAAAACTAATATGGGCTTATGACCCAAAACAGCTGCTGAAAAAGCTGCATATACTCATTCTCCAGTCCAGCCATGACACTAAAGCCTGTTTTCGTGTTGCCATGACGTCTCGGTAAAGTTCGGTAAAATCGAAAATGTCAAGATCAGATCAAACAATTGTTGTCCGTTTTTCCCATTTTTAATTAGCTCACAAAAAAAAAGAAATTAGAAAAAGATGCATCATCTGTGTTTTTTTTTTTCGTCTAAGAGATTTATGTCAAGAAAACAAGTGGTTTTCTGTTTTCAAATGAAGCATATTGTGTCTGCCACCAAAAATTAGATGATTTATTGTTGCTTGTGGCCATTTTAGGACTGTAAACTAAGGCCTAACTTTGTTTACTTATTGTTTTACAAGGATGCACTGTTCAGTTGTCTTATGTAATACACATAAGTTAGTCATTTTAATTTTACTAAGCTTATTTTATCTTTGTTGTCATATTTGGTATTGGAGTAATCCAAAAATAATTGAAGTAATCAAGTTACTTTGCTTTAGGATTATGGTTCTTGGATTACATTACTGAGTACATTTTTTAAAAGGTAACTTGTAACTGTATGGGAATGTAAGGTAATGAACATCAGGCCTGAGATAAACTCACTGTTAAACCTTATGTTTGTGCGCTCCTCCTCCTCCTGTGCTCTGGACGTAGCTGTAAACTCATCTGACTGCAAGATAGTCGAGGCACAGGTCAGACGTCAGAGGTGATTAAATACCATCAATAATCAATAGAGTCATCTGATCAGAGCAAGCTCACCATCACTCTGCTCAAACATGTCCATGTGAAACCACCTTAGTACCAGACGACCAAGCAAAGGGTCTGTGTGCCTCCAGGAGCACCTGGCGCCCCTGGTGGACACTGAAGGAACTGCAGCTCCATGTGTGCTCACCTGCCCTGGTGAGCTCAGAGCAGAAGTTTGAGGACGTTTTCAGGAGCTTTGAGCAGATGTGATGATGTTAGAGTGTAAAATGACAGGAACATGTGAACAGCCTCTTCACACACACAGTGTAATGGTGATGGTTTGATGATCTGGTGCGTCACACCATGAGAGGCTCTCTCCTCCTTCATCCTCTCTCCTCTCCTCCCTCATCATGTCTCCTCTCTCCTTCCTCCTTCTATATTCAGTCATTTTTCTGACCCTCATCCTTCCTGCTCCCTCCTCTTCCTCTTTTCTCTTTTCCTGTTTTTTTTTCCGAAGCCAGGTTAACAGTCATCCACAGACCGGTGAGGGATCATCACCCCGTCTTTGTTTGTTCTGGAATAATCTCAGAATCGAGCTGCAGCTGAGATCACTCACCAAACAAACCAATGTGACAGTGTTGGGGCCATCATGGGAGAGGCAAACCTGGATTTCCTGGATTTTCTGTTAATGTTGGTTAATGTTCATTAATATCGACTGTCAGAGACACAGAGAAACCTGTCTGAGATTAAATGTTACAGTACAAAGTGATTCTGCTTTACTCTCAATCAGCAGTAAAATAATGGATAAACTCCACGACACAAAATCTTGACACATCTGTATGTATCTAATCTTATCTAATCTAATATACTCTGACTAGTTTATTAAAAATATATGCATTTCATTGCAGTGAATGTCAGAGTTTTAAAAGATCCTCGAATTCTCTTTATGTTAAGTTGCATGCAGGGGTGGTCAGTAACAAAGCAGATTTACCTGAGTACTGTACTTAAAGCTATGGTCTACGATTTGGAAGCTTGGTACATCTTAATAACACCGTTTATAAGGCCGTTATGGTCCTATGGTCCGATCTACGCAATATAAAGACCAAAAAGAATGAAAAAAATCCATTCAGTATATCCGCTGCAAAGCAGCATAATAGTTGACCAATCCGAACCATTGGTCCGTGAGTCCATCCAATCCCTTGTCTCCCCTGCTCCGCACCGTCTCGCCCATGGTCCCGCCTCCTCCCCACTACCTCTCTCATGTACCGGTGAGCAGCTAGCAGCACAGCTACTGAAGCATCATGGAGCCGGGAGGGTGCTTCTGTTACCCTCCACATCGAAGAGAAGGAAATGTAAAAGTTTCGAGGAAATGCTGAAGTAAGGAAGAAATATGAGCAATACAGGTCCCAACGGAGACTGAACATTGGAGAATCGTACGGTGGAAAAAGCTGCAGAATGATTTGGGATTGTTAAACACTGCGCCGGCCGTTGGCTACCGAGCAGCTGGCCACAGCACTGGCCGCCGGTCGCAGCACTGGGCTCCGGCTGGCGAACGACCGCAGCACCGGCCGCAGCACTGGGCGCCGGCTGGCGAACGGCCGCAGCACCGGCCGTTCCGCCCCTGGTTGAACAGAAAATAACTTTGTTTACTACAGTGGGAGATGTCTGCTGAATAACTCTGGTTAGGCTGTGCCTATACTGGCTAATGACTGAACGTTGTTGGTCGGAGCGGGTAGGCTCTGTCAGTAGATTTTAGCATAAGTTAGCCACGCATCGTTAGCATTGTAAACTGAGCTGGTGAGGACAAGCCGAGAAAGATAAATCCTCGCCCACAATCAGCTCTGCTCTGGCGACGCCAGACGCGCTTCGCCACCGGTCCAATTGAAATGGCTACCACTGTGTGTTACAAGGGGGATGACTGTGTTTGTTACTTTCAGCTGAGTTGAGTTGTTTTTGAAGTTGTTGCTGCTGTTGCAATGCTGCTCTGATTGGTCAGTTCTATCGGGGATAGAGCCAGCCTGGCGTTATTATGGAACCCACATCAGTTCTAGGCAAACCCCGCCCCCGCTACTCCGAAAGGCCTGGTGACGCAGCCAAACCCCGCCCACGCTGTGGGTGATGCAGCCAAACCCCACCCGTGTGTTGTGATAAGGCTGATCTGATCGACGCTCGTAACTGCATGACCGCAGCAGAACACACCTCCATTCAGAACGTTACGTTGACTTTTGCATTTTTATTACAAATTTAAAGTTAAGATGATGTGGGCTATAAAAAAAAAATGCCTTCCTTACATCATCAAACCACTTCTTCACATTTTTAATCTCTCTCTGGAAACTGGAGTATTTCCTGATCAGTTTAAGTGGGCTAAAGTCATTCCCCTTTTCAAAGCAGATGATCCCTCCTTATTTTCCAATTATAGACCAATATCTATTCTTCCATGCTTCTCCAAAATACTGGAAAAACTTGTTTACATTCGCTTGTTTAAATATTTTAATGAAAATGATATTTTCTATACCCACCAGTACGGATTTAGAGAGAATCATTCAACCTCAATGGCCCTCATTAACCTTGTTGATCACATCACCAAAGCCCTCGACGATAAGGAAATCACACTTGGAGTGTTTTTAGACTTGTCAAAGGCGTTTGATACAGTCAACCACGACATATTAGTAAAAAAGCTCTGTCATTATGGTATAACTGGAACAAATATTTTATGCTTTAAAAGTTACTTGTCAAATAGAAAGCAGTTTGTATCCTGGAGAAATTCACATTCGGATTTTAGATTAGTTTCTTGTGGAGTGCCTCAAGGATTGATCCTTGGACCTTCGCTTTTCCTTATATACATTAATGATTTATATTTGGTCTCAAAGAAAGCATTTTTTATTCTATTTGCTGATGATTCCAATATTTTCCTCTCTGGTAATGATGCCCATAGTTTAATCTCTGAAATGAACAGTGAATTATGTAAAATCGATAACTGGTTTAAAGCTAACAAATTATCACTTAATGTAAAGAAAAGTTCATACATGATGTTTATCCCAAGAAATTTGACACACAATAATTCTTTACCCACTGTACATATTGATCATAACACCCTGGAAAAAGTAGCAGTAAGTAAATTTCTTGGAGTTCTCATAGATGAAAACCTCACTCGCAAAACTCATATATCATGTGTTTTAACAAAATTGGAAAAAATATTGGCATCATCAGAAGAATCATACATTTGGTATCAAGAAAAATCCTCCTTAATCTATACTATACAATGATCTATCCATACATCTCGTACTGTAACATTGTCTGGGCCAGCACCTTCAAAAGCAATCTCAACTGCATTTTCTCTCTCCAGAAACGTTTCATAAAAATGATCACTTTCTCCAATAGATTCAGCAGCTCTACTCCTTTATTTCAGTCTCTCAGAATTCTCCCCATATATGATCTTAACTATCTGCATTTGTGTTTGTTTATTTTCCAGTCTGTTAACAATTTACTTCCTGTCCATTTCCACAATTTATTTCAGTTTAATTCACAAATCCATCATCACAATACAAGGTCAGCCAATAATCTTCATCCAGCATTTTTCAGGACAACTTGTTCTCAATTCTCCATTAGATTTAGAGGACCACACTGTTGGAATAACTTACCGGCATCAGAAACAGCACCAGTTTTAAATCATTCAAAAAACAAACCATACACTTTTTATTAGAACAGTTAGCCAGTACTCCACCATAATTGTTCACTTTTCTGTCCTACTTTGCTAACACTGTATTGATTTTTTTATTTTTCTCCCTTTCTTCTTTTTCTTCTTTGACTTTATATTGTTAGTTCCACTGCTTGAATGAATTTCATGGATAGTTGTGTATATGTATTTATGCATGTATGTTGTTGAATATGTATGCATGTGTATATATATGTATACACTGGTATGTGTATGTGTATATATGTATATATTTCAACAACATTCTTGTGCTTGTCTTTTGGAGGGCCACTTGACAAGCCCTTATGGGTTTTTTTGGCCCCTCCTGCACATTTTTTTTTTTTTTTAAATTTTCTCTTGAAGTTACTGTTTGTTTGTTTTTTTGTTCCATTAATTATGTATTGTTACTTTTTTGTATGTTCATATTTCTATATGTGCAATAAATAAATAAATAAATATATGTGTTTATATATATATATATATATATATATATATATATATATATATATATATATATATATATATATATATATATATATATATATATATATATATATATATATATATATATATATATATATATATATATATATATATATATATATATATATATATATATATATATATATATATATATATATATTTAGGGATGAATGTGATGCGCAAGTGTTACCATGAGCTTTTTGTACAACATGGTGCTGCTTTGTTTTCGCAGCCATGTGTTTTGGAGGCCCCCAGGCCTGTTATGCAGGCTCTGCAGCAGTGCCGCATTGACCGCACTCAGACCCCTTGTGACGTTCCAGGACAAGTAAAGGTCAGAGGTAAGAGGACCTGGCGGATCCCTGGCGGAGCCATGAAAGTTGTGACTGCCACATGTTCATCACAGTACTCCGGCTCCACTGTCCTTTTTGAGCCCTCTGACTCTGGTTTGCCTGCTGGGTTGCTTGCATCTCCTGCCCTGGTCCGAGTTGTCAGAGGTACAGCCTACATACCCGTTGTTAATGTGGGCACCACCGAGGTGTTTTTGCATCCCCGCACAACTGTTGGCACACTGGACTTTGTGAATGTGGTCAGTCTGCCTGCAGGGGTCACTGAGGTGCCATCAGGTGTGGCCACTCTGTCCTCCCAGACGGTTGTTCCCAGTGTGCAACAGCAGCTAGAAGACCTGGACCTGTCCTCATTGTCTGCTGAGGAGCAAGGTCAGGTGAGGTCTGTGCTTCAGCAGTACACCCCTGTATTTTCAGCCCATGAGGGAGACCTTGGTTGTACCAACCTCATCTCCCATGACATTCCTCTGGTTGATGATGTTCCTGTCCGGCAACGCTATAGGCGTATTCCACCCTCTGAGTATGAGGTCGTAAAGGAGCACATCAACCAGCTGCTGTCATCCCAGGTCATTCGGGAGAGCAGTAGCCGCTATGCGTCTCCCATCGTGTTGGTGAGGAAGAAAGACGGTTCAATTCGCATGTGTGTTGACTACAGGCAGCTCAACAGTAAAATCCGTAAAGATGCCTTTCCTCTACCCCGCATAGAGGAGTCCCTGGATGCTCTGTGTGGTGCTCGCTGGTTTTCGACCCTGGACTTGGCCAGCGGTTACAACCAAGTCCCAGTCACTGAGGCAGATCGGGCCAAGACCGCATTTTGCACACCCTTCGGCCTGTTTGAGTGGAACAGAATGCCCTTTGGGCTCTGTAACGCCCCCAGTACCTTTCAGAGGTTAATGCAGCGTATCTTTGGTGATCAGCAGTGTCAGTCACTATTGCTGTATCTGGATGATATCGTTGTGTTCTCCTCCACTATAGAACAACACCTGGAGAGGCTGAAGTTGGTCCTGGGCCGATTACAGCAGGAGGGCCTCAAGGCAAAGCTCAGTAAGTGCTCCTTCTTCCAGAGAGAAGTGAGTTACTTAGGCCATGTGATTTCGGGCGTCTCCACCGATCCGAGCAAAATTGAAGTGGTCGCCAACTGGCCGATTCCCACTACTGTCTCGGAGTTACGCTCTTTCCTCGGGTTCGCCAGTTATTACAGGTGGTTTGTGGAGGGTTTTGCCAAGCTGGCAGCCCCTCTGCACAAAGTTGTAGCTGAGTGTAGCAACACTAGGGCTGGTAGGAGGTCTGACCGTGGTGTTATCAGTTGCTGGACTGACCAGTGCCAACAGAGCTTTGAGGCATTGAAGGCTAGGCTCACCACTGCACCGGTGTTAGCTTATGCGGATTTCTCTCTCCCCTTTGTCCTTGAGGTGGATGCAAGCCATGGCGGCTTGGGCGCGGTGCTCTCTCAGGAGCAGGCAGGTAAGGTAAGACCGATAGCCTACGCTAGTCGAGGTCTGAAACCCACAGAACGGAACATGGCAAACTACAGTTCCATGAAATTGGAGTTCTTGGCCCTTAAGTGGGCCATGACGGAAAAATTCAGGGAGTACTTATTGGGTAATAAGTGCGTGGTTTATACAGACAACAACCCTCTTAGTCATTTATCTTCGGCTAAACTAGCTGCCACCGAGCAGAGGTGGGCAGCTCAGCTGGCTTCTTTTGACTTTGAGCTTAAGTATCGTTCTGGCAGAAACAACAGGAATGCAGACGCGCTCTCCCGTCAGCACCCGCCTGGCCCTCAAGATGTGGAACCGATGCTTCCAGGCACCGCCATGCCTCAGCCCTTGGAACAAGCCCTGAGGTTGAGAAGGGTGGAGGGAACTCAAGCTTCTGTTACTGTCATGCCACAGCGCTCTGCTCCTGAACTTCATGCCCTTCAACAGGCTGATCCTGTCATCCAGGAACTGCTAGAATTCTGGCAAAGAAAGCAGCGTCCCACTCGGGAGGAGCGGGCACAGCTGTCTCAGTCTGCACTGGCCCTGCTTCGTCAGTGGGACAGACTGGTTGAAAAGGATGGGGTGCTGTATCGCCAGGTGTTCCGCCCCGATGGCGCTGAAGCCGTGCTTCAGTTGTTGCTACCTAGCGTGCTGTGTAAAGAAGTCCTGACCAAAGTTCATCAGGAGCACGGGCACCAGGGAGTGGAGCGAACATTGGCGCTCCTGCGGTCCCGATGCTACTGGCCCAGCATGTCTGCAGACGTGACCCGATGGTGTCAGACATGTGAGAGATGTCAGGTTGCCAAGGATGTACACCCCAAACCTAGCGGCTTTATGGGGCATTTGTTGGCGTCACGCCCCAATGAAATCCTTGCCATTGATTACACCACCCTGGAGCCTGCCCAGAATGGTGTAGAGAACATCTTGGTGATGACAGATGTGTTTAGTAAATACACCGTAGCCATCCCGACCCGTGATCAGCGTGCGGCCACAGTAGCCAAGGTTCTGGTGTCTGAGAGGTTCTACAAATTCGGTGTTCCTTCTCGGTTGCATTCTGACCAGGGTCGTAATTTTGAAAGCTCCCTCATCCAGCAGTTGTGTAACTTGTACGGCATTGTGAAATCGCGTACCACTCCCTATCATCCGGAAGGAAATGGTCAGTGTGAACGGTTTAACCGTACACTCCACAATCTGTTGCGTACCCTGCCAGTCTCCAGGAAGAGAGATTGGAATGCGTGTTTGCCCCAGGTCCTTTACTGTTATAACACTACTCCCCATCAGGCCACGGGGGAGTCTCCCTTTTTCCTGATGTTTGGCCAAGACCCTCGACTGCAAATAGATTTCCTGTTGGGTCGAGTTGAGAGTCCTGTTGGTGGCTCAGTTCATGAGTGGGTTCAGGAGCACCAAGCTCGACTGCAGGTGGCATTTGAAGGCGCCAAGGAGCGCTTGCAACAGGCTGCTGATCGCAGACGACGAGCCCATGACCAGCGTGTGAAAAGTCTACCGTTAGGTGAGGGTCAGTTGGTGTTCCTTCGTGACTTTAGCGCTAGGGGGCCTCATAAGACCCGTGACCGGTGGAGTTCGGTAAAGTACCAAGTGTTGAGGGCACCAGGCCAAGGGGGTGCAGTGTACACAATTGGGCCAGTAGACGACCTGACCAAGGTAAGACGGGTACATCGTACTATGTTGAAGGCCGTGGTTGGAATAGATTCCCCTGGTCGGGCCTCTTCCCACAACTTTCCCTCTGTTGAAGAGCCACCTGTTGAAGACGAGTGCTCATTTGAGTATGATTTGCTTGTTCTGGGACGCCAGGCTCCTGAGGTACCCGCTGCCATGCCCACCACCAGGTTAGTGACAATGACTCATCCCACACCCCAGATGCCAGTGCCACCGCCCAACTCAGACCCCCCTGGGCGTCATCCCTCGAGTGCTTCACCAGAGGAAGCCTCAACATCTTTGGCTGCTCCCTTAGTTGGTCATGCCGGTTCTGATCACATTGCTCCTCGTCGGACCCCTCGGTCAACTGCCGGCCACCACTCTAATGTGTATCACCTCCCACAGCCAGCTAGAAACCCACAGGTTGCCAACCCTTCTGTTTCTGTTTCGAATGGAGTGTCTGCTTTGTTTAGACCTTGGAGCTAGTTTGTAGTGTCTCCCTCATCTTGTTCATCGTCGGGGCAACGATGCAAGAAGGGGGGGTAGAATGTAGCAGCATCGGAGTACATCCATATCTCCCTATGCAGCGTGTGTTCACTTAAACAGAGCTCACTGCTGGCCAATCATTGTTTAGGGGGAGAGTATTTAAGTAGCGATCCTCCCCCTGCTCTTTCTTTGCACTTCCGTCTGTGTACTTCCGGGTCGAGCGTTTGACTGAGACAGGTAGGTCTGCGTGGTGTGTTTTGGGGATATTTTAGGTCATGTAGTAGTCCTTATCGCTCTTATTTTGTGCCGCAGAGTGATCGGTGTGCTGTCGGGGCGTACGTGTCTGTCTGCGTCGTATTGTGGTGAGTGTTATCTCTCCCTCTCTCTCTGCTGCTGTGCATGCTCGTAGCTTGCTAATGCTAGTGTGGTCATAGGTGAGACGCCCGTAGCTGCCTGGGGCTATCTCTCCCTCCCTCCTCTCGTGTGCATGTGTCTGCTGCTGCTTAGAAGGTATGTAGAGTTATTAATATAGGTCGTAACCCCATCATTGTCAGCCATATCACTAATTTTAACATCTGTGATAGGTGTAATTTGCCTGGATGTCAGCTAACACTGCCGCTGCATGTGACGTCATTGCCAGCCGCCTGAGAACGCTGCTGCTTTGTCTCCGCTGCTTTGTCTCCGTGTTTTGCCTCCACTGCTTTGTCTCCGTGTTTTGCCTCCACTGCTTTGTCTGCCCTTTCGCTGCTTGCCTCGACTGACTGCTCTGCTGCTGCTGTGCTACGGCTTGCTACTTGCCTGTTCTGCCACTGCCCGTCCTTTTGGCTTCACCTGGCTGGGAGCTTAGCGCGGGCAGCCTCGATAGTCGTCTGCCTTCTGGACTGCTCGGTCTGCTGTGATCGGCTACTAACTAGACTTTAATTGACTTGCCAGGCTGCTCGGCCTCTCCTGACAGACAGACAGCCACCACGTCCAATTCCTTTATTTCTGAGTTTAGCTTGTATTTTAAGTGTGTATTTTAGTGGTGGGGTTTTATATCCCTTTTTGGTTTAGTTACAATTGCATAAGTTTTCCTTGTTCTTTTTGTTTAGATTATTTCTATAGGTTTACCTTTTTGGTTTAGGATTATTTTGACTTTGTTATACCTTCTAGTTTAGCTGTCTTATTTGATTTTGGGTATTTGGTGGGTTTTCTTTGGGTAATTTCTTCTTTTGTTTATTATAGGTTGTTTTGCTTGTTTAATTGGTGTGTTTAATGGTTAAACCTTCAAATTAGTTAGTATAATTTTGTTATTTTTGTTTCATTGCTTTATTTTGTTTTCAACCCCACTAATTGTTTTATTCCCTTTTCAGTTGCTGAGGACCGGTGGTGGTGCTGGTGGTCTGGGTGGCGGTATCCCCTCCTTCTGTGTGCAGTGCTCCCCTGGGATTTGGTTATTACACAACCCTGAGTGTGTGTCACGTGTGTGTGGGTGCTTTTTGGTTTGTTTTGGTGGATCCCTCCCCCCTTCACTAGTCCATTGTCCACCTGGTAAGCCTCAGCACCTGATTAGGTTTCCCTCTCCCCATCCTTGTGTGTTTGGTATTTTAAAAACAAAAGACATTTAAATCTTGCAAATAAAATATATTTTTTTATAATGTGAACCATGTCTCAAGCCTCATGAGTATAACGAATCTGTGTGCCTTAAGAGGGAAAAGCAAAAGAAATTGACTCTCTGGGTGAAATTCCCAGGGTGGCGTTGTCTGGTCCTTGAAAATCTCTGGTGTAAGCTAATATTCCTCCACTCGCTATCACTGCCACATAACCAAAATTACTTAAATTCTTACATCAATAGCTATGGCATTGTACCGCCAAAAACACTACTTTTAAGCATTCCATGTTTTCTTTTCTGTTTGCTTTAAACACATGATACACACAAGAGTTAATACTTGATTGCATAACCATTGCTTTTGATGACTGCAGCCATGCGTCTTGGCATGCTCTCCACCAGCTTCTGACATTGTTCTGCTGTCACAGCAGCCCATTCCTGTTGGACAAATTCAAACAAAATTTCTTTGTTTTTGGGCTTGTGGTTCTCCATTTTGAGTTTGATGATTTTCCACAGGTTTTCAATTGGATTAAGATCTGGTGATTGAGCAGGCCAAGGCATGGTGCGAATGTTGTGGTTCTCCATCCAGGCTTTAACTGACCTTGCCGTGTGGCAAGGGGCATTGTCTTGTCGGAAAATCCAGTCATTCGAGGCAGGAAAGAGTTTTCCAGCTGATGGAAGAAGACTGTTTTCAAGGGTAGTCCTGTACATGACCTGGTTCATTCGGCCTTCACACAATTGCATTTGCCCTGTTCCACTCAGACTGAAACAACCCCAGATCATGACTGATCCACCCCCATGTTTTACTGTAGGGCAAGACAGTCTGGGTTGTAAGCTTCTCCAGGCTTCCTCCTAACCAGTAAGTTGGCTGGAGTGGGCATCAATTCAAAATTGGATTCATCACTGAAGAGAACCTTAGCCCAATCATCAACAGTCCAATCCTTGTGGTCTCGAGCAAAGAGTAACCGGCCTTCCTCTGACTTTCCTAGATGCAGTTCTTCTTGCGTGCTCTGTGTGTCTTCTATCCTTCTTCAACTAGTCGGTTTCCTACTGTCCTTGCTGAACAAGTCACATTTCTTGTCAGTGCACACTCCTTTCTAAGGTCCCTGGAGGTCTGACGACGATTCCTGACACAGGAACGGATGAGTGCACGGTCATCTCGTGGGGTAGAAAGACGTTTTCTGCCACGGCCAGGTAGCAATTTGGTAGTGCCATGTTCAGCTTGTTTTTTTTTTGTTGTAATGAACGGCTGTCTTGGAGATCTTCAGTTTTTTCGCTACCTGTCTCTCACTCATGCCAATTTCCAGCAGTGCCAAGATGGCTGCCTTTGTGGCTTCACATAATTCTTTTGTTTTAGGCATTATGTGAGAGCTGACAACTTCTGAGTTGTGCTACGGCTTGAATGTAAGCAGGAAACCACTCTAGGCCTTTGCATGTGCAGTGCTGCTTGTGACATGAAATGGCCTCTTATATACCCTGGGAATCAATTAAGCTTAAGAATGTCAAATAGGACAAAGTATTATGTGACCAGCTGCATTTTTTGTTGTGTTCATTGTATTATACGTTTAGTGGTACCAGATATTAGAATGAACAAGAAATTGGAGAAAACAAGGGTGGTCTAATAATTTTTTCCATGACTGTATATATATATAAATATATATATATATATACATATTTATGTATGTATGTATGTATATGAAGCGAAGCCTGCGAGCTAGTTCAGGCAGACAACTCGAGCAGCGCTGCTATTCACATGTCACATTCACATATCATACGTCACACTCCTTACATCAATCCTCCAATCACACTCTCCACCTCTCAATTGGCGGTGTATTTAAACTGGGAGTTTACCCATCTCTCCCTCTGCTCGGCAAACGTCTATGCTGCCAGACACTGATATGCTGCGTGTTCTTTCAGCTGCTCTCTCATGCGTTTGTCATCATACCTTTTGCTCCGGTGATCCTGATGTCTCTCGTCGTCTCCGATTCAGTGAGTGAATCTCAGCGGTCATGGGAGGGCGCTGGGCTTAATCCTGAAACCCCAGATTCAGTCCCTGAAGTTCGCTTTGCGAGTGAATCGGACCCGCTCGTCCTCGCTGGATCTCCCGCACATCCGCAAACAACCCTCCGGATGATCCGTGCGCCGCCTCTTGGAAGAGCTGTACGCCCGTAACATCACCGCGCCAGCCGGCTTCAGCCACGAAGACGTTTCCGATTGTTTGATGATCCAGCAGAACTCCAGATTCCTTCCGGGGAGAAGGTAAGCGCCAGGTAAAGCGCACTGCCATTGTCCCTCCTGAGCTGGAGCCCGGCGCTGCCTCCCAAGCAAAGCAGCCAGATTCCAGCTTCTCCACAGACGCGTCCGCCCGGTCTGCACGAAGTGAAATCAGCGCTGAACACCGTGGAAACAACGCCACGCCATGTGAGCCGCCTGGGTCCTCTCCCGTCTCCATAGCTACGCCCGACACCTGTTGCATCCCGGTTGACGGCATACCGCAAAGGACCCTGGGATTTGCAGTTCCAATCCTGCCAGGGGTTCTCAGCTCCAGCCTGTTGCTGCTGCCATTCCTGGTTCTCTAAGGAATCAAATCTGCTCGGGTAATCTCATTCCGTAATCTTTAACATTTGACACAATGATTGAATTATGTCTTCTTCAGGGTATGTTAGATCATCTGCTCGTATCATTATTTTAATCATATTTTATCTATTTTATTCATTCATCTGAGATGTTATGGTTAATCATATACCCTAGTACATAATTATTTAAAGTAATTTATGAAACTTTGCTCTTATCTCAACAGGTCATAATATTAATTTGGTGAAGAATCTGCTGTATGGTTCTGAATTTGCATACAAAAAATACAGTACGAGGTGTGAAGACTTTTCAGTAGTTCTAAGTCAGACTCAGTAATATTTATTAATCCCCAAGGGGAATTCGGTCGTTTTAGTTGCTCTCATACACACTATAGCAGTCGGAAATATTTGATTAAGACATTAGAATAAAGGAGCATTAATTTAATTAAACTAAAACAAAGCAGAATTAAAATAAGTACAATAGAATAAATACAACCAATGAAAAGAAAGGGGTTGTAACATGCAGTTCCTTTAAGCAATATCAACTTCCTTACGAAAGAAATAAGTAACAATTAAGTAAAGTGAGACTCTGAATGAGATGGAGGTATAATCAGTATTAACAATTAATAATTTTACAGCACAAAGGTAAAGGTAAAGCTAAGGATAGTGATCCAAGAATGTTCAAGTTCCTTACTCTGGCAGAATTTAAAGAGGCCTGTGGTGTTTCGAGACACCATTGTTAAGTAAATCCACAATGCAGAGAGGAAGTTGTCACCTACTTAGCTATAAGTCAGGTCTTTCCTACAGTGGTTCTCTTTTAAGGAAATATGGCTTTTAAAGAGCATAATCAGCATGCTGCTAAAAAGCTGAAGGTTTTTCTTGGTTATTATTACAGAAACAAG
>JAZDUH010000226.1:4337500-4417500 GCA_036419115.1 Scarus forsteni | reverse complement strand
CTCTTTTTACACGATGCTGTACCCCTCCAACTCTATATGTTCCCCCTGTTATATTTTGACACTTACTTTGGCAATGCAAATTTTTCATGGCAAAAGCTCGTTTGAATTAGGGCCGAACAATTAGTTGCAAATTAGATTAAATCGCAATATGGCTTGTTGAAATTTTCAAATTGCAGATGGTTCAATATTTTTTAACCCAAAATGTGTTGAACATTTTGGCATTGTGATGTAGTTTTTGCAATTTCATGCCTATTTTAGCCTCTATTCATCATTTTTTCCCCCCACTTTTAGACACTTATACCTTTTTTAACCACATTTTTGCAATGTGATGCCAACTTTGCCACCATTCATTTTTTTCTGCCACTTTCATACCATTTTTTTTTTTTAATTTTACATGATTTTTTAAATTTAGTGCCAATTGTGCTGCCATAATCAAATTTCCTTTGCCACTTTTGGATTTTTTTGCCATGTTTTCCACCAGTTTTCATTTTTTTACAGTTTCATTCCTATTTTGCACCTATATAGCAACTTCTTTTCCCTTTTTTATACCTTTTTTTTTTTACAATTTCATGCCTATTTTGCTTCTGTTTGTCACTTTTCCACTTTTTCTCAAATCTTTTATTCTTAGATTGATTTAATGTCATATTGGTTATACTATAAAAAGATCTACTGCTTTTGTTTGTTTAAGAATACATAAGATGAAGAACATGAAAACAATCGCAGAGTATACCGCAGTATATGGGGAAAAATTGCAATTATATTCTTTTTTAAAATTGTTCAGCCCTAGTTTGAATCGAATATAAGTGAATCTTAGTTAAAGTTAGTTTTGTGTAAACTTTTTTAGCTTTGCTAGTATAAGTAGCCTACCTTCAAGGCAGGGAAGTGGGATATATTTATGGAAGCATCCCGACAGGATTTGTTCCCACCATATCTGAGAATGAAAGGCATTTTTTAATTCTTATCACATAAATGTACATTATTCCACTCCATTTATGCAAGGCCAAGACAACAATATGAGTGAGCGGGAATCAACATCATTGAGCGGGAATCAACACTATTGCATATGCAAGTAATTTGAGACAAACAGGCAATTTTAACACAAATATCAAGTTAATTTTGACTAATATCAGCTCATTTATTTAACCACTTGAACCCCAGATGGTTGAGCAGAGTCCTTCGGGGCTCTATATTACTGTATTTTCTGTCTTATATTATAGTGGGGAAAGCTTTTTGCTGAAAATAACCGCTTGACAAGCTTACAGCGCGTCGCAGGTCAAGCGGCTTTCCCACAAAAACAATGCTGGGGTGCAGGTAGCTAACTAACATATGCACCTTTAGCAGGGCCAGGTTAATGTAAAAAATATTAACTTACCGTCCTTCAGTCGGGGCAATTACTGAAAGCCAGGGCATCGCTGATGATGTGCGTTTCATCTTGCATGACAAATTTAGCATTTGACATCTCAGTTTGTTTTATTGCGCGTGAGCGTGTTGCAGGCGTGGTTTCACTGCGTCAGCGGGGTTTTAGAGCAGCAGGGCGGGGTTTTCCTAGAACTGATGTGGGTTCCATAATAACGCAGCCAGCCTGTCCTTCTTCTTCTACTGTATTTTTCGGCAGGCTCAAGGCAGCGACCGTGTATTGAGTCCCCCTACAGGCCAGAGCTTGTAATGAGTGAATGTGAGCTAGGGATCTATACACTGCTGCTGGACGAATGTGTTCCTCGGTGACGGTTTTGTGGCTAACGGACATCACAGAGGAGGAAGTGTTTTATCAGATTACTCCAATAAAAAGAAAGGTACCTCGTGTCGTCACGACGATTTCAATCTCGCGGACATCTCGCAATGACCTATTTTCAGAGGCATCAAATCTCGTTCTAGGATATCAGAAAAAATACAATATTTCATTTTTTGAAAATTAAGGGGGTGTAAGGTCTTGTTTTCAAATTTATTATATTATATGTAAGTATTAAATCATGCATCAGCATGATATGTCTCCTTTAAGTACATCTTTTGAGTATCTGTACTTTACTTGAGTATTATTATTTAACTTATGACTTTTACTCTACTACATGTGAAAGATAAATACAATACTTTAAACTTCACTACATTTCTATGAATGGTCTACATACTTTTAAGTATAGCTCCAAAGTCGGAGGATGAAATTTCTTTTCTCTTCTTAATTGTGATTTACATGCAATCTGCTCAGGTGGTGAAGCTGTACCACACACATGCACTACTCAGATTCAGTGGCGGTTCTAGGGAGGGGCCAACAGGGGCCAGTGCCCCTGTAAAACTGAGCCTGGACCCCCTTGTGGGCCCCCTCCACACCAAGCATATACGTACAATCATTAAACGCTGAGGTGTCCCGCTGATGAGATAAGCGGAACAAATGACGCAGCTCTGGGTTCCAGTCAGACCCCTTAGAGTGCTACACTGCCAGAACCTCTCGGAAGAAAGAGAATATGCCGGCAGATTCATCACAGTGATACAAGAAGAATTACCACAGAGAATTAAGGTGAGTAAAGCTATGTTGTTTGTGTTATTTTTACATGGTAAGACCAGGAAATGTTGTTGACTAACTTGAGTTAATAGGAGGCTGATGAAAGCACAGAGGCTGATGTGGTCTGCCAAGTTTTACACACCGGCTGTGTATGTGATACACACTCACGCGCTCTCGCGCCACACCTCCGATTTCTCACACTGAATTTATTGGCACAAGTCCCATGGGGGACGCAGGGGTGTAGCATACGTGGTGCCCACTAGAAAACGCCCTGAAATATCTTGTAACCACATAAAAATGCGGAAAGATAAGTATAGCGTGGTTGTGTGACTTGAACTTTGTCTCAGCGTCTGTGCGCGCGCTCCTCTGTGTGCAGGTGAGCGTAAAGACGCAGACAGGCGCACATCACAGGGACAGTGAAGGGCCGTCAGTCACTCAGTGTGTTTTTATGATTCAAACTGTGTCTTCATAGCTCGTGTGCTCTGTTTAACTTAACGGAAACTCTTTAAAAATGACGAGTCAGTCTGTTGATGAATCAAAACGCAATATTGTTCATCAGTCCAGTACTGAGCTGCTGTTTTCACTGAAGCACTGTTTTCTAAATGATAAATTCATCCAGAGGCTTCCTGCATCACTTATCCTCCATGATATAAGAACAATCTATAAAGTATTAAGCTTCAAATACCATCTTCTACTGCAGTAGTCCTCAACCTGTGGGTGGAGGCCCATAAGTGGGTCTCAGAGCTGTTTTCAGTGGACGGTGTATAAATCAGGTAAAAATTGTGGCAAATATGCCTTCAGTGTATGGAGGCCCTAAGAGGACAAACACCCATCAGAGTATGTCAGTTTACTCACTAGAATAACCAGACTGCACCACTCATCCTTCCCCCTTCCAAAAGACCCACAAAAAATCCCCATTGTTCACACAAATAAATGTTTTCCATAGTGTAATTGCATTTGGTGACTGTACAATACAAGTTAAATATGACAGTGTTTCAGATTTCTCTAGTGAGATTTTTCTGTCCAGAAACCATAAATTCATTAATGTGGGCTGTTATTACTTTTTAGTTTGGTGTTCTTTTATAGGTGTATTGATTTAAAAATTAAGTAGTGATAACTCTGACTTTGTATCATAAATTTATTTTTGTCTTGCATGCATGTGTGTGTCCCTGCAGCATAAATGTTTTTTTTTACTGTAATTCAGTTTGTCTTCCTCCACAGATGTCAGCAAATGTAAAGAAGACCTATCAATGCAAAACTGGGACTGTCCCCAGGGAGCTTGATAAGACAGCCTGGTACCAGTCCTTTACAGGGAAATAGACTGGAGTGCTGAGACCCATGAGATTAGCCTTATAAATGGTATGGTGGATGCTCTCATTGTTTTTATTGTCCGCATTGCTACTGAAACAATTACCTTTACTGTTTTAAAAATTTGTTCTGAAGTAAATGTGTTCAAGGCTTGGACACTGTGTTGTTGATGAAGACAAAAACAATGTCTTATTTTGTTTATTTTAACAATTTCTTTGGACATATTGTTGAAAAATGTAACAAACATACAATAAACTTTCCTGCAACTGAAATATTTGTTCTAGTATTTGTGTTACTTTATTAATTAGACCAAATGTTTTGAATGGTGAACACTTCTCAGTCTCATTTGTCGGGGTTGAACGTGTCCCTCTGACAACACCCTTGGCCCCAGCCTGGCCCCCCCTGTGAAATTGATCTTGAACCGCCACTGCTCAGAACAACAGGTAAACATTAAGCTAGCATACTTGGATAACGGTTCGTCTTGGCAGTAGTGATGGCTACGACAGGTAAAAATTACGATTCCACACCAGAAGTCATCATGATCATATCTGAAATCCATGTTTGAAATTAAGAACATTTTACATCGTTTTAGATGTTTGCTCTGTTTGCTGAGCACAAATTTCATCACCGCCTACAAAAACTGTCCAACCTGAGAAAGCATGTGGAGGTCAGTTACACACATATGAGTCTGAGTCAGGACACTGCCGTGCTGTTTTGGGGAGTGTTGAACAAAAAAAATGAAAACAGCAATTGTCCTTTTGTCTGGTCAGTCTTGTTTCAATATAAATTTCTATAGGCTGCATCACATATTTCACAAGCTTTTATTCTGCAGGTTCTCTGCTGTTTCAATCAGTAGGTTCAGTAAATTCATTGTGGCAACAAATATACACGTTATACGCAAAATGTACTTTTAATACTTAAAGAGGACATATCATGCTTGTTTCTCCTTTTCACTATGCCAGACTAGGATGCCTGTAAAGCATTTCTGCCCTCAGTAAAAGTCATTTAGTTCCTTCATTGCCCCACAATAGCGTTCTCAAAATCCTCATTTTAGGCCATTATCAAGCTCTCGTTGAAACACGAGGATCTCAGGATGACTTACAGTAACCTCACAACGTCACAGCCCTTTGTGCTCTGATTGGTCAGTTCTATCGGCGGTAGAGCAAGCCTGTCCTTCTTCTTCTACTGTATTTTCCAGCAGGCTCAAAGCAGCGATCGCGTATTGAGTCCCCCTACAGGCCAGAGCTGGTAATGAGTGAATGTGAGCTAGGGAGCTATATACTGCTGCTGGTGGATGTGTTCCTCAGTGACGGTTTTGTGGCTAACGGACATCACAGAGGAGGAAGTGTTTTATCAGATTACTCCAATAAAAAGAAAGGTACCTCGTGTCGTCATGACGATTTCAATCTCGCGGACATCTCGCAATGACCTATTTTCAGAGGCATCAAATCTCGTTCTGGGATATCAGAAAAAATACAATATCTCAATTTTTGAAAATTAAGGGGGTGTAAGGTCTTGTTTTCAAATTTATTATACAATAGTATTATATGTAAGTATTAAATCGTGCATCAGCATGATATGTCTCCTTAAAGTATTTCAAAAGACGGTACTCCAGTACTTTAACTTGAGTACAAGTTTAACTGGATGATTTTCACTTGTATTGGAGTAACAATTGATCAGGAGTATCTATACTTTCACTCACGTAGCAAAGTTAAGGAATTTGTCCACCACTGGTTTCATGTCAGTTATTTATTCTCTTCAATTACTTTATTCCATCTATGAGCTCCAAAGGAAACAAAAGCATGGACTTAGTTTTTACTTTCAGTTGTACTTTTTGAATCTCTTTTATCTTATTTTTCTCAGCTGCAGTCAGAATCACCATTGATTTGACTTTAAACATTGTCATTATTAATTCATTAATTCCTCGTCAGCTTAAATCAGCTGACTCTCGGTCAGTGCAGCGTCTGATGGGACGTCCTGACTGCTTTCAGATTCTACGAGATCCACATTCAACACCCCGACTTTACCTGCTGCTAACTGGAACATGTTGAGCTGCTGCCTGCCTCTGGTGGACACTTAAATTACTGCAGGCTTTGGTGCTTCATCATTGGCTTCTTTTTGAGCCATCAGCCAATCAAAGCTTCATATTTGATAGACTTTGTCAGGCCAGCAGATCTTCAGAGGTCTGATGAAGATGAAGATGAAGATCCTTCTGCAGTCTTCTCACACACACTCTCCTCCCACTCGCCCGCACCATCTGACATCTGACTGTGATGAATGTGTGACCTTTGACCTCCTTCTTATCCGATCTTTAAACAAGTTCACCTTTAATTACCACGCTGATGTCAACATGCTAATCTCTTACACACAGAGACACACACATCTACACACACACACACACACACACACACACACCACTTCATCACAGCAGCTGCATGAACACACACACACTGATTTCATTATGAGGGTGATGATGATGAAGATGAAGATGTGGAGCGTGTCGAGTTTAAGTCAGATAAACCTGATGTGAAACTGTACCAGTCTCCGCGCCGGGGGGGGGATGGGCTGGCGGCGGCGTTTAATCAGGTGTTATTATCAGATGAGGGCCGTTGAGATAACGGGGGGGGGGGGGGGGGGGCTGTCATTAATGTTGGTACAACAGAGTGGGCGTGAATCAGACGAGGCCTCACTTGCAGCCTGATAACAGCACATAATTGAATGCCGCTCAGTCCAACAGAGATGTCCTAACTCTGAGACGGAGAGGACGGCGAGGATGGAGAGGATGCGTTTGAGCTCAGAGATGGACCAGGGCGGACTCTGGTCTCAGACTCAGACTGTTTTAGACTCCACTGTTCGTACTGCCACGCAGTAAAGAGGTAAATCAGTGATAAATAATCAATAATCTCAAACAACACCCCCGCCATCTCCCAGAATTCTTAGCCCCCGGCATGGAGAGGACCCCGCATGCCCCCCCTGCTGACGGCATAGGTCCCCCGCCCCTGTCACCTGTATAGATGATAATGACCTCCCTCCAGGTGGGTTTGACCAGGAAGGTCCTGCCCTGTGGAGGTGGGGCCTGGTGATTGGTCGAAATCAAACGTTGATTCTGATGATCTAAGGCCCTGATCCACCTGTATTCTCCCTCCATCTTAGATCCTCTGTTAGACATCCTATCTCTTTAAGACTGTCTTCCCTTATGGGCCCACCTGCTCTGATTGGTCGATAGGATTGCTTTGTAGTGACTGGTCAGTTCAGCTTTGCTCAGCATCGTGTTGTCAACAACTCTATATTCATTCTACCATCTACGCCCTGCAATGAGCTTAAACTGGTGATGTAACAATAGGACAGGGGTGGGCAACTATCAGTACCAAAAGGGCCACATTAATTTTTCTTAAGTGCCCGAGGGCCACAGTTACATATTGTTGGCACTCTCGATGAAGAAAAATATATAAATAAACAAAAAATTACAAAGATAAAGCTTAACCAAGGATTATACCAACACTTTAATATTCTAACTCAAACACAAGTAAAAATCAAAAATGATCAAATGAGCATGACACACAAGCTAATTTAAGCTTCTTTTAATGCAATAAAAAATGAATGTTTACCAGTTTTTAAAGCTCAAATATATTACCATTACCATTGTTTCCAAATATGGTTTTTAGGTCAAAAAGTTCTGGCACAACTTCACCAACTTCCAAGGTGCTTGGAGAGAAAGAGTCTTGAAGAGGTCAAAAAAGCTCCAGCAACACTTGTAGTTCAGGAAACAACTTTATTTGACCAAGCCAGGGTCATCAGAAATGCATTAAAAACAGCACTTAAAAAGGGTAGGGCTGAAATTGAACAAATTAAAAGAGTCAAACATTTCCAAGAATTTGCCAGTCATGTGCAGCTACATCTGAGTCAGCCTATGGATTGTTAATTTGTTCAATTTCAGCCCTACCCTTCATAAGTGTTGTTTTTAATGCATTTCTGATGACCCTGATGAAGGCCACAAGCCGAAACGCGTTGCTCAAATAAAGTTGTTCCCTGAACTACAAGCGTTGCTGGAGCAAATATGGTTTTTACCAATACTGTAAGATATATATTAATACATGATAAGATATTTTAGAGACACAATCATAGCTGAGTAGGAACTTAAATGACTTGTAAAAAATAAAGCATGTACCAACAATCTAAGGTTGGTAAATATATTTCATCACCCATCCAGATTTATGCATTGTATGGTAGTTGTTACTCATGATGAATCATATTTAGCATCTGTTGTTTTGTTTTTTCATTTTTCAGTTTGTTTTGGTTTTTTGTGGAAATAACCGGTGGGCCGTATTGAGTGAGATGAAGGGCCACATATGGTCCCTGGGCCGCCAGTTGCATACCCCTGCAATAGGATGTCACATCATTAAGTCTATTTAGGCGTGTGAATGAGATGTTTAAGACAGCTGCTACTGCGTCCTGATGCTGTGAGCTTTCATGTAATGAAATAGTGCACCAGACAAAAAAGGTCAAACACTGAGAGGCCTGAAACACCTGATCAAGTCATAAGGGCTCTTGGAGTCAAGATGATCCTAAAGGCTAGTTAGAAATGAAATAGGCATTCCAAGATCAGAATGTTTAGAGGTACCACACACACATTATATCAGAAAACAAAAAATAAGGTTGTCATCATTGGTGGTGGTGGAGGTCATATTGGATCTGGCTATAAAATCATTCCTGACGGGATGGCGTTTCATGTCTACAGAACTCAGACGAGTCGAGCTGAGAAGTTCACCCCACAACAAAATTAAATTTGCCTACAGGCCAGTGCACGCATCCAAAATGCAGCAAGTACGCAGCCAACACACAGCGATAATAGCCAACATTCAACCAATGCAGCTATCACACAGCAAACATGCAGCCAATGCAGCCAATATGCAGTGAACAAGCAGCCAACACGCATGCATCCTGTTTGTTTACCCCCTGAGGGCAAAATAACAACCAGCAAATGGCATTGATCTTAAGAGCAGATGTTGCAGTAATCATCTCTAACTGCACAGATCAGCCTGAGAAACTTAACTTCTGTTCTTAACTCAGCAGCTAATGAAAAGATGTTCCTCTGCTCTCGTCTCTGAGTAAATAACAAACCTGCTGATGTTCTCAAATCATCTCCTCTCATCAGAACCTCATCCACTGCTTCTGAAGCAATTAACCAACTCTAACTTTGCGTCTTGAGTAAATTTCATCCTGACGCCAAATCAAGACAAACAAATCAGTCGCACCTGCGTCTGTCATTAAGCAGCTCCATTATAACATTTATTGGGTTTCAGAGCCACGGAGGGACGGGCCGAGGAGCGTGGCGGCGGCATTAAGCAGAACTCGATCCAGCTGTCTGTGCGCTCTTTAGCAGCTTTTAATTGGACAGGAACAGCAGAGACACATCATTACAGCTGAAAAGCACCACATCAGGGTATATCTGGGATTTAATTACACCGGCCTATTGTTTAATTTGCCTCTCAATGCTTCAATTAAGACCAAACGGGAGTGTGAGGGTTCATGTTTCGGCTCCCCGAGTGAAGTTCAGATAACACACGGCGAGGAGATCAGGTTCATTTGTCATGTTTGACTAATGACAGCAGAGAGAAAGAAACCCGGTTAGAAAATCATCAACAATAACACCCAGAGAGTGTGTGTGTGTGTGTGTGTGTGTGTGTGTGTGTATATGTGAGTGTTTGTTTGTCGCTCTAAGGCCCTGCTGATGGATCCTCCGTCTGATTGAACCCTGCAGATGATGTGATCTCAGGGTGATGGGCACCAGAAATAGAAGAATGAAGGAATGCACAGAAACTCCTTCAATCGTTCCCCTTATTAGTTTAGTCGTTATTCAATCTGCATCCTCTTTCTGCTGCGGATATTATCCTCCAGTCTGCATCCACACAAACATTCAGAGCCTGGTTTTACCGAGGGAGAGGGAAACTTTTAACTCGGTCAACAGGAGATCAGCTCCACCAGCCACAACTTTTCCTCCTCTAAGCTTAAAGCAGCTCAGCATGAAGTGGACATGCACCAAAATGCACCTGAAGCACACCTGAGGTTCTCATCCTGCTGTGAGCAGGAACTACATCCAGGAAAAAGTGGATCCTCTGAAGCAAAAGTCATCTACTGGTGGTCCAGGTGCCACACGTGACCCCCCAGCATCTTCCAGGCTGGCCGTCAGTCAGTTCAGACTTTAGAAATTAAATAATATTAAAGGGATACTCCAGCTGTTTTTATATATTCATGTCTTACCTCACTCCTGAGTCCATGACCAGCAGATGGACTCCAACACACTAAAAACAGTTGGGTTAACAAATTACCCAATTTTAAACAAACTGCTGGTTCAGAAAAGGATGAACCCCTTTTTGGGTTATTTTGACCCAACAGGATAGGTTCTTTTTTTTTTACCCAATTTTTGGGTTGTATTATTTAACACAAAAGTTGGGTTACGCTAACTACAATGTTGGGTTTTTCCTAACCCAATTATTGGGTTGCGCAATTCAGTACTCCCAGTAGTTTGACACGGAGGCAGTTAGGACCCAGAAGCGACACAGATGTTGCAGTTCACAATAACCAACTTTATTGAACAGACACAGGAACAATTATAGAGCGTGGATCGAACCCGCGATCCTTGGAACACGAGGCAGTGACGTTGTCCACTCGCCCAAGCAGGTTGAAGCAGGTTAGGACTCACTTTGCCTTTCAGAGCAGGAAACGGTTCTGATTGCAAGAGATCAGGCTACCACCACTGATTCGGGCTCACAGATGGTTACTTGGCGTCAAACACAGGCAGAGGGGTCAGATACCGGAGAACAAATGCCCACCACAGATCAGGATTCACAAACAGGTACTCAGTGTCAGGAACAGAAGGCAAAGTCGGCAACCGGGGATCAGGCAGGCAGGTAGGTACGGGACAGAAACGGGTCAGTACCTTGTAGTCAAGCCGAGGATCATCTGATAAAGGCGGAAACAGGAACAGAACAGGTCGGCAAAGGGTGATCAGTCCGGATAGCAGGTCTGGAGTTCTTGGCATGAGAGCGAGACGATCTGACGCCGAGTGAGCGTGGAGCTGGTTGTTGCATAGTTGGGTTAAAATAATAGCCCTATAACCCAGAAAATGGGTTACTCTTTGTAAAAAATAACCCAAAAAAATAACTGAACACTAGCAACACATAAATTGGGTTACCAAAATAACTCAACATTTTTTAGTGGGAAGCTTTAGACTGTGTGTGCAGGAACAAGGCAGAGACAGACAAAGCTCATCCACTGCTAATAAAATGAGCTCAAGCACTGGGAGTCAATGGGTAATGTTAGCCTGCCTCTGCCTACAGTCATCAAATAGATTATTCAGCAACTCTTAATGGTCCTGTTTGCTTGTTGTGTCTGATTTTTACCCCGCTATGCTATCTATTTTAGACCAAGATCAGCACTTTAAGTAATTTTTTAAAGAAATACATATGGAACTAAAATGCAGGGCGCATGACCAAACCACTGCAGACATACTTGTAAGTATAGACAACAAAAAATATAAATGCACTAAACAGTGTGAATAAATGAACAAAATAAACACTGTGACATGGCAGAAGACTCATGGATGGATTATACTCACTGAGAGCCACCAACTGAAACTTTGGCCCTGATTGGAGCAAAGCAGATAAATAACATTTTTGGGCATTATAAGGGAAAGGTCATTTTAACTTAACCTTTAGAGTAGGTGCGTTTATATTTTTGTTGAGTATAGTTCAACAAACAAAGTGTCACCTGGGCTGAGGGTTTACTCGGGTACTCGTGTGTTTCACTGCTAAACCTTCTGCAGAGGCCAACAAAGGAGGACCTGAAGGGGACCATCGGTCACAGGACCATCCCACCTGATCTACAGACAGCTCTGCTCTTCATGAGGCTTCAGTTCCTCTGGTCTGATCATAAAGTACTTCAGGTTAAAGTTAGAGTGACATAATAATCCTGCCCTCTGGTCTGGCCTTGGACACGAACCCCTGACCCCCAAGGAGAAGACCTCAGAAGACCTCAAAGGGCCCAGAAGACCTCAAAGGGCCTCAGGGTTTTTAATTTTCTGAGTAAAACTCTCTCAACATGATTTTTCTTTAACGATTTAAAGGCTGTGAGTCAGGTAATCTTGAAAGGATCTAAATGAATGTTTAGTTTGCTCAGCAGGTGTCACGGGGGTTACCTCCTCTCAGGTGTGTCTGGGGGCGTGACATGGATCCAAGATCAGGGGCCACATCTCCACGGGCTGGTCTGATGATGAAGAAGACAGGTTACACCTTCATTATGTGCTCAGCTGAAAACAGTCTCAGCTCGGAACAGAGAAACCATCAGACCATCCAACCTGTGAGGGCTCATCCATCCTGTGAGGGTCTCATCCATCCTGTGAGAGCCTCATCCATCCTGTGAGAGCCTCATCCATCCTGTGAGGGCTTCACAGGGTTCACCGAGAATGGTCTGAAAAAGAGAAAATATCCAATGAGCAGCAGTTCTCTGGATGTCGGAGGTGAATGCTCAGAGTGGTTGGAGATGATAGAAGAACAAAAGGAACTCAACTACGGTTTGCAGAAGACCATCTCTGAACACACAACATGTACAGATGGACCACATCAGCAGAAGACCACACCTGGTGCCACTCCTGTCATCGACTCCAAAAACCAGAAGACCATAAAAGTGTCTCCTGGTCTGATGAGTCTGGATCTCTGCTCCACATTCACAGTTTGGTGTGAACATCATAAACATGGATCCATCCTGACTTGGATCAGCGGTTCAGGCTGCTGCTGGTGGTCCCTCAGTCCCACCTGAGCATGGTTCAAACCCCACAGCCTACCTGAGGATTGTTGCTGACCATGTCCATCCCTTTATGACCACAGTGGACCATCTTCTGATGAAGACTTCAGCAGCTCCATGTTTCAGAGCTCAGATCAGCTCACACTGCTTTATTCACTGAACTCCACAGTCACCAGATCTCAGTCCAACAGAGCAGTTTGGGATGTGGCCTCCAGAGTCACCAGATCTCAGTCCAACAGAGCAGTTTGGGATGTGGTCCCCAGAGTCACCAGATCTCAGTCCAGCAGAGCAGTTTGGGATGTGGGCTCCAGAGTCACCATCTGGACTTTCTTTGTGGTCCCACAGAGTCCGTCTGTTCTGAGACCAGAGGTGTTTTTGCTGAGTCCTGAACAGAGAGACCATTTTTCTGTAAACATTGGAGCACAGGCCTCCTTCTCTCTTACATGCACACATCGGTGTGACTCCACCACAGACACAAACACATGAGAAGATCTGGAGGCTTCTTCAGGGACCAGTTTGAAATGCTCTCTCTGAAATATTCATGGTCAGGGCTACTTGTGTCTCGCTGTCTCTCTGATGAAGACGTTTGTCCTCCTGGATCAATGATCTCTGCTCATAACTTATCAACAATCAATAGCTCGGGCCTTTTTGGTAACCTTTATCCTCTCCCACTCCCACGTCTTCTCAGAGCAGAGCGCTCCGATCTTTAGATATTCATGATATTTACATCCTGATACTGCAGGAGAACATCGACTCTGAAGATCATAAATCAGCTCTTCATCCAGACTCAGCTGCTGCTGCTCATCCTCCATGGACGTCTGTCCAGTTTGTCCAGTGTCCTCCTCTTCCTCCTCGTCCTCCTCGTCCCCCCTCCTGAGCCTCTTCCTCCTCCTGGAGTAAAACTACAGACACGGCCATTCGTGCTGACGACTCGTTGCTGCTGTCGTGTCCCGTCTGAGGGACAAAGACACAGAGAGATGGATAAGTCCATGAATGCACCAAAGTCTGAGAGCCATGAGACTGCTCTGATCGCTGCAGCAAACACACTGACTTTTATTTTAGCGACACCTCATATGAAGGTTTCTGTGTAACATGTTATAAAATGACCCTTTTCTGTAAAATATATCATATAAACATTTTATCTCAGTTTTAACCACTCATGAAACAAATGCTTCAGAATAGTATCTATAAGTCATTATAACGTTGTATATAATAAACATATGTTGCATTTTATGATTTCTGAGAATTTATTTTTAAAACACATTTATATGAACCCAGGTTTTCTTCCATGACTGTTTGATATATATTTGATTTATTACACTAATTTCCTTAAAGATGTTTAATGCCCTTTATTGTTATTTAATATGAACAGTATTTATAATCTTGAATTTGAGCCACAGAGCATTGGTCCTAAAAACGTTTGAAATGAAAAGTTTGTACCACTTTGTTTACCTCTTGTTCCTTTAGTGAATATTTTACAGAGAGCGTCTAATGGCCTCTGACTCATTATCTAATTATAATGCATCATAAAACATGTGTTAATGTGTATAAACTGATTAAAGTGTAACAAACCTGTTTCATCTTTATGCTCTTCTCAGGGTTTCAGCTCCATTGTTATCAAGAATAACAAACATTAATAACCTTTCACAGCTACAAGCATGATTTAACAAACCCTGATATTATAATGAAATATGATGCATCATAAGTGCTCATAGCTATGATTATACAGCTTTATATCTTTTAAACATGATTATAATTTGTTTATACTACATAAAGAGCGGCTTCACAGATTATTTTCTGGACAGAAATGTAAAGATAGACTGAAGATTTCCGCTCTGACACATTAAACACAGATGCAGTGTTACAGAGTCTTCACCCTTTGACTTTTTTGTAAATAAATGATTGTATGAATTTCTGCAGTGACTCAAAAACATTAAAACCAGGGTGGAAAGACTTCAGTGAATGACCTGCAAACAAAAATCATAAAAACTGAGTTTTCCTGGGATAAACAGCAGTTTGGATGAAGCTGATGTTAGTGTGAGCTGCATGAGGAGGATTTATTATCATGCTTTATTCTTAGGACGGCTTTACTCTTAGAATGGCTGCTTATTACTGATAAATACTTTTATTCATGATAAGAGCTCATTTTTGAACATTAGGCATTCTGACATCAGGACATCGCCCCTGTCCTGTGGACATGGACGAAGGTCACAGTTCTCTGTCCTCGTGAGGCCTGCAGCCCCTCGTCCTCCCTCATGCATCGAGCTGACTGAGTTCCTGCTGCAGGAAGGAAAACTCCAGACCAGGCCGTTATGGCCGACGTGTCGTCAGCCCCGTCGTGTCCCGTCATGATGACAAAGACAGAGGACGGTGTGGGACACGCAGGGACCAGCCGCTGTCGTCCTCAGGATGCTGCTGCTCCATTCAGATCCATTCAGACCGAGCAGGACCATGTTAATGATCAACCACACACAGGAACTGCCCCCAGCCACACACACACACACACACACACACCTACACACACAGCTCTGGTCTCTGAAGTCTAGAATAAAGGACTTTATTTCTTTAAAGGACTTTAAGGATCCACAGGGACAGTGGTCCAGGTCCTTAGAGAGCCTCGACCTGAGAGGGTCTCTGAGAGGGTCTATGGGAGCCCGGGTCCTTCAGAGGACTGGGGCAGGGTCGTCCGCCTCCTTTTGACAGTCAGTCCTCCTCCAGCAGACCTCCTCTCAACAGGACATCCCCTGTCTCACTCCCTCTCCTTCATTTGTCCTGTTGACTCAGAGGCACAGCAGGAACCTGGACCATCATCGTCTTCACCATCAGGACTTGGAGCCATTGGAGCTCCTGAGGGTGAACTGCAGGTGGACTTAAGGTCCAGGCAGAGACCTGGTGAGGTGGACTGGTGAGGTCTGTCTGTGGAGAGAGGAGGAGGCCTGCAAACACCCAGAGCACTCTTCACCCCGTAACACCGAGTCCTCACAGGAAGTGTGGCATCCTGCAGAAGGGTTGTTTTACTCAAGACCGTCTCATTTTGAAGGTCTTGGTCTTGTCTCGATCTCGGATAGTGTGGTCTTGAGCACAACACTGTGGTGCAGCATGGCCTGCTGTCCAACATGAGGAGCTGGTCTCAGGCTCAGAGGACTCCACTCTCTGTGAGGCTGAGTTTGTGTCTCAGTCTTAAAGGAAAATAAATCACTGAAGCAGATGAACGCTTCACCCTCCACCATGTTAAACGTCAACAAAACCAAAACTGCACGCAAAGGAGGAGAGAAAATACAGAAGGAAAATGTTTCATTTTGCTCATTTCTTTTGGTGCTACCCACACGTTCAGCTGTGGGGCTCATTCATGATCCCTACAGTTTCCTCTTTGTAAAAGCGACTGATCAGTCCGTCCAACGATATCAAACACAACACCACAGTTTATTCTAAGGGAGAAATAACCACCTGAATAATGTTTTCAACTGTGATTTATAAAGAGTTTTTCAGTTTGTCTTTATTGAGGGTTTCTGGTTTGGACATGGATAGAAGCCCACACTGTGTGTCTATTGGTCAGATGGCCTTAAGCCCCGCCTCCTTCCTGTCTGTCAGTAGGTTGAGCCAAACCTGTGTCCCAAAGCCTCCTCAGCTGAGGTCACATGACTTTGCCCTCCTGTCTCACCTGCTGTTTGGGTTCTTCTGACTGGTGGAGAGAAGATATAAGATATAATAAAGGTGCTCCAGATTATTACAGATATAAATGTTAATATCAGATTGATTGATTAATTTTACTTCCTAGTAACTTTCTTTATAATCATACAGACATGAGGACCCTCTGAAAATGAGATAAAGATTGATTAAGTCTAAATTCAGCAGACAAATGTGATTTAAGTCCCGTTGTCTGCCTGGATGGATCCATCTCTGGATGTGAGTATAAAAATATTTTTTATATGTATAAGTCTAGAGGTGCTTCACATGCATGCCTTATTTAAGATATTAAATATCTCCTCTAAACCTCAAACTGTCTAGTCTGAATTATTTCCTTTTACTTTATTCATGTATTTTATTTATTTTTATCTATTTGTTGGCTTTTGGATTAAATGGATGATTCTGGGGCATCCCTGACTCAGTCTGCATATGTGTCTGTACATGAAGAGTTTGTCTCCAGCCTGCTCTGCTGTTAAGTTTCTGTTATGAACTGGAGCTAAAGACATTATTTCAGTGATTGATTGATTGATTGGTCCTTTCGGTGAATACCCCACCTTCCTGTTTGTGTTCAATGAGCTGAGCTCTCCGACCCTGAGGGATGGACACGTCCACCAGGTGAAGGTAAGACCAGCTGGAGGACATGAGATCAGGGTTTGCTGAACCCCCCTCTGTCCCCTCATGTCAGGAGGGTCCTCACAGTTCCTGAGGATCCCCTGCTGGGTGTTTGCCCCCGGCTCACAGTGGATCAGCTCTTCAGGCTGTTGGTGTGTGTTTAGACCAGACCATCACACCAAGAACACATCGGCCTGGTCTCTCTGAGTCTGCAGACTCCTCCAGTCTGATCCTAAGGTCCTGACTCAGATTCTGACCCATCAGCAGCTCCACTTCCTGCCTCATTTCACACTTTTCTGTCTCAGAGACACGTCGTCTCGTCCATCTTCGTCTGCCTTTGTCCCTTTCCCAGGACGAGACAGGAGCGTCGACACAGCAGTGCTAACGTCCACGTACGGAGGTTTGAGCAGGAAGTCTGGCTGAGGGTAAAACAGAGGGAGTCATGGGAAAATATACAGCAGCTAATCTGTAGGTCAGCCCTATTCAATTAACAGCCCAAGGGCCACATGAGGCCCAAGAGCAGCCCTCAAGTGGCCCGGAATCAACGTGATTGGGACTTAGGTCCAGACAGAAAAACAGAAAAAACAAACATTATTACATACAGTGAATGCAACAAAAGATGGTGTTTTTAATCTGCACCTTAACATTAGCTTGTATTTACCTGTCAAAACGTGTTGAATACATCTGTTTGAAGTGTTACATTTAAAGAAACAGTATTTCAGAAAAGGTTTAGTTTAGTATTGCTCTTAATTGAGTTTATGCCCTTTTGGATGTGGCAATAGATAAATAAACATCCAGTGTGTTTGTTATCTGTTTGTGTTTCTTAAACGTGGTTAACTTTGCTCACTATCTGCCAAAAATGTCTGGCCCCGCTCATGTTCTAGGTCTGAAAATCTGGTCAAACTAAATTTCAAATTGAATAGCCCTGCTGTATGTAAATGATGGAGCGACAGAGAAGTCCTGATCCAGGACGTCCTCAGACTCAGGATCCTGATCCACCATCACAGAGACATGTTAAAGGACTGCAGTCACACCGCAACACAACGGTGGGACGGTGGGTTTCTATATGCTAACAAGATGGCCGACACGAACGATCAAACATGGAAGTCCATCCATCCATAAAATCTTCTTTGGAAGCATTAATGTTAACAGCACTTTTTAGTTTAGTTTTAGTTAGTCTTCTGTCTAATATATGTTTCTGTTTTAGTTAGAATTTAGTCATCTAAATTTCAGTCTACTTTTAGTTTAAGAAATTTTAGTTGATGAAATTTTCTGTAAATTTAGTCAACTAAAATATGAAGTTTACAGGGTAAGATATTTTTAATGTTTCCTTGAATTTGTGAAGTCCTGTTTTCCTCTGTGATAAAATCAAACATCTACTAACCCTTTATTGAATGTTAGTAAAGTCTGAATGTCTAAATGAACAGAAACAAATGTTCCTTTGTGTGAAATGCAGTCACCTTTATTTAGGCTACCTGGCAGAGCATCTCAGTTACAATACCAGAACTGACAACAAACAGTGAACCTGCTCTACATGAATATATCAATTCATAAAGAGAGCAGCTCTGATTGGATCGCTCCACAACTTATCCCACCACCACCAAGCTAAGGCAGCTGTGATTGGATGTCCCTCTGAACTCATCCAACCTTTAACACAACCAAAGTAGCTGTGATTGGATAGATTCCTAACTTGTCTCTACTTCCTACATGACCATATTAGGTCTGATTGGATTAAGTCTGTCAGACATTTTAGTCTAGTTTTTATTTGTGATGAAAATGTCAATTAGTTTAGTTTGAGTTTTTGTCCATGTGCTCTTGTTTTTAATAGTTATTGTCTTGTTTTTATCAGTGTAAAAGGGGGTTGTTGACAAAAACTACATAGAAAATAATGAGCCAACAAAATTAACACTGCCACCTTGGTTTGAGGCCCTCCTGGTTTCATCAAAATGGCACAGTATTAATACTCTGCTCTGGATGTGCTGAACACTGACAGATGAGGTGGAGGTGCTTTAAACTGTGTCTTCATTATTTTTACAGAGAAACTTCCAGAAGCATCAGTCTGTGCAGAGTAAATATCAGGAGAGCCAAGTGTTTCACATAGTTGACCCTGAACACCTGTGCAGGTCTTCACTCCATGCAGAGAATCCATGATCAATAAACGCATCAGTAAAAGGATTGGCATCACTAAAAGCTGTTCCCATCACTGTAGGAGTGAATTTGTCTTTGGTAGCTTCAATTAATAAATTAACATTTTCACCCTGAATTGTTAGTATGTAATTATAGATCAGAGCCGGTTAGCCTGTTAGGCAATATAAAAAAACCCATGCCACCAAATCAGGGAAACCTTAAATCAAACTGGTTATTATCAGAGTTGGGCAAGTTCATTCAAAAGTGTAATACATTGTTTATTACTTGTTCCTGTCATTTCAAAGTAATTAGTTACATTATAATATTACTGTATTTAAAATGTAAGGCATTACACTATTAACACATTACTTTAAGTTACTCTGATCAAAATAACAGGAAATATGGATTTGTCATTCTTAATGTAACTTATTAAAAAAGCTCATTACACATCCAGTGAAGGTGACGTGGTGTCTATCTGACTGAGTTCAGCTTAAGGCTAAAAACAGGAGAATATAACAGACACATTGACGCTCATGGAACAATACAAGAAACCATCAGAGCCAAAAACAGACAGAAGGTCAAACTCTGGTAAACTGCGTTAGAGATACTGTAACTTTAGGCCTAGAGGAGGACTTTTCTCCTCTGATGAGCTCACAGAGTATTTGGTGAATTTATATTTAAACAATAAAAAACTTCTTCAGTTGGGTTAGATTAAAAATACATTGTAACATGCATTACTGACATCTGTACCAAGTAAAAATTACTGTTTTTTTGTAGTCCCTTCTATTATACATTACAGTAAAAAGGAACACATTACAGTAATCACATTACTTTTGTAATGCATTACTCCCAACACTGGTTATTACTACTAACTCTTAAAATGGACTCAAATGTAAAACAATGTCCAATTAATATAACTACAAATGATAATGCTGAATGAGGAGAGGGTATTTAATATATATTTTATTGTAATATATATTGTGTTTCAGTTTTTTATGTATTCATCTGTTATTTGTTCAGCATGCAAAGTGGATGACTTGTGATCTTATAAATTAAAGACAATGGTAAAAACAATGCTGTTCAGTTTTTTTTTGTAAGTGTATGTAGGCTAAATCACAGATAACTCTTGCCAGAGGGCTGGCTCTGTTATAGATCCAAAAACAAGCAGCGATGATCCAGATATTTTTATTTATTTTTTTGTTTGTTTTAATTTTATTTCTTTATTTTGACATTTTTAAAGATCTTACAGACTGAAAACCCGTTCAGTGTTTCCTTTCCCTTCAGCATAACTTTAAAAATCTGTTGGGACACATCTGAACCTGAAGTTTTTGAAATGTTTATCCAGATCATCTGAGCATCACCTTAACTCAAAACACGACCTTCACCTGCTTAGTGAACTTTAATTCAATTCAAGATTCATTGTTTCACTGGTGTCAAATATCTGTTGTAATTTTAATCAGATTATAATATTAGATTGTGCAAATATGTGGATTATATTCTTTTTAATAGTTTAAAAACTGTTTTAAATGAGAAACATGTTTGTTTACAAACACTGTGTGTGTCATTTATGTGTAAGTTTGATTCATACCTAATATATCATAGAATTTATTCATAAGTCAAACCTAAGATACCCCTCCCCTGAACATGTCTGATGAGCCCCTCAGACCAACAGTAAGCACATTTTTAACCTTTCGGTCCCTTAAATGTCTAAATGTTCCTGCACATGAAGCTTTGACTGACGTCTCCGTCCTAAAGGAGGAAGTGCCCTTTGTGCTGCGTGGATCCCTCCCCGGTGTGTGGAAGGTGTGTGGGAGTGTGAGTGGGCCCGGCCCATACAGAGGGCCTCAAAGACCCTCCTACACACGGAGGCCACGCCCCCCTCACACCCTGACGTCCAGCTGGAGGCTGCCAGCAAAAACAGCCAGCCAGGCAGAAACCATAGAAGAAGAAGACAACAAGAGGAGCGAGGAGGACAAAGGCTGAGCAGAGGATGGGGTGTTTGGTGGTGGAACCATCCTGGAGAGTCAGAAAGGTCCACTCCTACACACATTCCTCTGATTAGACCAAAGACAGGGACAGAGGGACAGAAGGACACACCTGCAGCAGGACAGAGGGACGGGATGCTCCTCTGAGGTCAGGGACAGGAACAGGACCTCTGAAACAGCACCATGATCTCCTTTAGACTGTACCAAAAGTCTTGGGACAGCTTCATTCCTCATTTTAGCTGTAATATTTATAAATTAATATTAATATAAATTTAAGGACATTTCAGCTGGTGGACAGACAGACAGACAGACAGACAGACAGACCTGCTGGAAAGAGGCTCCAGGCTGGAGGCTGATTCAGGCTGAGCCTCAGACCTGAGGAGCTTCACATGCACACCTTATTTAGGATATTAAATATCTGTAAACCTCACACTGTCTAGTCTGAATATTTTCGATTTATTTTAGTCTTTTATTTTTGTTTTAATCTATCTATATATTGACTTTTGGATTAAATGGATGATTTCTGGAGCATCCCTGACTCAGAACATCTACAGTCAACAAAGACATTAAGTAATTGAATGTGTCTCATCTATGGAGCTGAAGTTATCATGGACTTTGTTTTAATCTCAGTTTCTCAGACTGATCTTTTTTTTTTTTTTTTTTTTTACAGTTTTTCTAGGTGGCTTTGGTGCATTTCTCAAAACAGTGCAAATTGTAAAACCGAGATGATAATGTCACCTGCTTAAAAGGGAAGGTTCATTCCTCAAAAGTGAGTCTACACGTCAGTAAAAGTGTCGGTGTCATCAAACTAAAGGTCCTGACACCATCGCTCATGAACAAGAGTCAGGCGGCTTTGTCATGTTTTCATTATGACAGTTCACTCTGTTGGTGTTTTCATGAGCTCAAAAAGTCTGATCTCAGTAACATGATGTGAAAAAGCTCCTGACAGAACTATTAATAAAGCTGTTTGAAAACTACATTCAGCTAATATGATACTGTATTTAGAGAGGTAACTGAGAGGCTTTGACCATATCACAGGAATCATGAAATCAGAGAATTATCAAGAAATTTTAGAGCGAAATGTCCGACCCAGTGTAAGAACACTTGGTTTGAGTCGAAGATCGTGGGCCCTCCAGCAAGACAAAGACCCAAAGCACACATCCAAAAGCACACAGGAATAGTTGAAAAGGAAAAAAATGGCCTGTTTTAAAATGGCCAGCAACGAGTCCTGATCTCAATCCGATTGAAAATCTTTGGTATGGCTGAAATCTGCCATTGGGGAAAAGAAACCTGCAAATGTTCAAGAGCTTGAACAATTTCATAGGAAGAATGGGAGAAAATACCAGCTGAGAAGAGCAAGAAGCTTATAGATGGCTACAAGAAACATTTGGAGGCTGTCATCAGTGCCAAAGGGTGTGCAACAAAATACTGAAGAGGGGTGCCGTTATTGCTGCACATGCTTTTTTTCAGTTCTCTCTTTGAAATTACAATATGTAACTTGTAATAATAGTTTTTGTTTTGGTTAAAGTATTTTGGACCTTCAATTAAAAGATCCTGATGACGTGAATTTGGAACATTTCAATTTATTTCTGAAGATATGGTTAGAGTAATGAAAATAATGAAGGGGTGTCAATAATTCTGAGCAGGACTGTATCATCACCACACTTTCATGTCTGTCTCAGGTAGAAATGATCCAAACATGTCCTGCTCATGAGTTTACCAGGTGAGGGCGGTTAATGCCTCACAGCCCTCCTCCTCCTCCTCCGAGATATTCTCAGGAAAAAACTGATAAAGAAAAAATAAAATTTGTACTTGACATGTACAAACATTTTTCCTGTGATGACTCGGGCAGGTAAATGAGGACTTTTAGCTTTAAAGAGAAGGACTGTTTAGTGTTCATAAGTTTAGTTCATTTTGACTGACATGAGAAAATGATAATGTTATAAAACAGCAGAGGACTGTATGAGAGCGGCTGATGCATGTCCAAAAGCTTTTGCAATTTGTGGAAAAGAATGAGAAACTGCTCCTCTTATACAAATGATTAAGTGTTGTGGAGACAAACAGTGAAGAGAATTTTAATATTGATCTAAAATGCATCAAAACAACAGAGAAAAATTGTAATGAGAAAGAAAGTGGATTAAATAATCTAAGTTACCGCTCAAACTCAGCGGGAGTAACATTGGGAAATGGGATAGGGAGATAATAATTAAAAAGAATAAAAACCTAACCTGTAAATATAATTCTCTGTGTAGAAACACAGCAGGGTGAAGGAGACCTCAGTCACAGAGCGCCCCCCTGTGGTCTGCTGTGTTATTGATTATATCACTATACTCTCCAAAAATACTCCAAAATAACTCCTGTATAAATACTCTAAAATAACTCCTGTATAAATACTCCAAAATAACTCCTGTATAAATACTCCAAAATAACTCCTGTATAAATACTCTAAAATACTCCTGTAAAAATACTCTAAAATAACTCCTGTATAAATACTCCAAAATGACTCCTGTGTAAATACTCTGAAATACTCCTGTATATGTTATAAGTGTTCATAAAGCCTTTCTGAGGCTCAGGGTCTGTGATGTGATTTTGAAGTTTAATTCCACCTGGTTAGGCGTGGGTCCAGTTTTTGCTCTTCAGTCTCATTTTTCTCCAGAAATCTTTTTTTTTTTTTCCTTTTTTTTGTAACTCCTAAATTAGAAACAAAATTAGTCAATAAATAGAGTTTTGAACTGAAACACAGACAGCTATGTTTGATTGAAGGAGCTGGACAGAAATAAAGTCTGCTAAATTATTCATTGTAAAATCTCAGATATTTTACTTTTCACATGGACGTTTCTTTAATATAATTCATTCTGAGTCCTGGGCTGCAGCGACAGAGGGACCATAACTGTTTTAAATGTTTGTCTTTATTGTCTTTATTTATTGAGGATGAAGGATTCTGTGGTTGTTATTTTGTTTTATTAAATTTTGATCCGTTGAACATTGAACCTGAAATATTTTGCTTAAAGTGTTTTTAATTTTTATTCTTTTTATATTAATGTGAAAAATAGTTACCTCAAGGTAAAAGGATTATCTCTCCATTATCTCGAAAAAACAACCTTATTCAGAGATACTAACATAAAAAAGTCGAGATCTCGAGAAAATGACTGAATTAAGTCATTATCACGGGAGAATGGTGTTAAAAAATGCAAAACCATGTCCTTTAAGGACTGTCCCATAAAATGAAATCATAGAATCAGATATTATTAGACATAATAATATTATCAGGCACATTTGTAAACTAGGATATAGTAATATATCCTATATAGTAATTACATCAGATATGATAATATCAGACATATTTATAATTTCAGACAAAATCATATTAGACATGCTAATAATATCAGATATAATAAAACATCTGAGACATTTATTATATCAGATAAAATAATATCAGATATAATACAATCAGACACATTGATAATATTATATATAATAATAATAATAATAATAACATATAAAAATATTTTCAGACACATGTATAATATCAGATATGGTCAGAATGTCAGGCATAATAATATCAGACTAAAAATATTATCAGATACAATAATATTATCCCAAATACCTCCTGGTTGGTCCAAAGTGGAGTCTAAAATTAAAAGGTGACCAAGTGTTTTCCATAAAGCTGCTAAACTTTGGATCAACCTTCCTGAGCAGGTACAGGGTGCAGCGTCAGTGACGTTTAAACTCACTTTTATTGACTTACATGATAGCAGATTTTATTCACCTGATTACTTATTAAATATCTATAAGTTGGAGTTTTATGGGTTCTTGGGCTGCTATCCATCTTTATGAATATTTTATTTATCTGTTTGAGTTTTCTTTCTTGTTTATCGTCACTGACGTGGTTCAGTCTTCATTTCTGTCATTCCAGCATTTGCATGTTTTAGTTTATTTAGAGGTGTCCATGTATTTTTATTTTTTTCCTTTTAACACTGGGTCAGTGTTCTAATTGTATTTTGTTGTCTGTGATTCCTGCCACACCCATCATCCCCTTAGGCTTAAAAAATCATTTAATTATTTAATACACAGCGTCTTCACCGGAGGAGAGATTTACTAAAACCACCTTCCATCCCTTCATCTGATTTATCCTTGTAGGTTTTGTTGATTTGGTTGAGCTCTCCTGTCATTCTGTTTTTGAGCTGATGGTTAATGATCATTTTGTGAGTCTCTGTCTAAACTGTAACTATTAAAGCACAAAATAAACCTCTGTTTAAGGTGTTTTATAAATCAATCATTCGTTTTTCTATCATGCAAATCATATCTGCTGTTTTCTCAACAATCTAAGAACTGCCATTCTCTCCTATTTATGTTTTTTAATTGGCTTTTCTTTAGTTTCTTTATTTTTATTTTCCCCTTGTTTTTAGAATTCTGTAAATAAATACTGTGATTATGTGTGTATCCACTTTTCTGCCAAGACTGGAAACAAATTTGACTTCACAGTAAAGCTCAAGCGGCCCGGCTCAGACAGACTGAGGACGGAGCTTCATCTAGTGAAATTAGAAGGTACTGCAGCTTTTTACTCACAATCAGGATCAAATCAGAATATTTACACATACAAGGGATCTGACCTGGTAAAGTGGTGCAAAAACAATCTTAGAGTACATTTAAGAGTCAGGAGAAATAAAACAAAATATAAAAACACATAGAAAATAATAGTGCAAAATAAGTTCGCTGGATATAAAAACATATAAACACTCGCAAAGAGTGCAAAAAAGAAGAAAAAAACACAAGCAGGGGCAGTAGAGAAGGAGCTGAACAGAGGAGCAGTGAATGTTTATACAGTTTAGATAAAAAAATATAAATTTTAAAATAAATAAGAATATCTAGACATATTTAAATAAATATTAATACTAAAACAGGGATGTTAATTAATTAATAATAAATGCAATGACATATTTACAAAATTAAAATATTGTGTATTAGTCATATACATTTAAAAAACGGTGATATACTTAAAGACTTATAAATGCAGTGATATATCAATAAATATCAATATAGTGATGGATCTATATTCCTATAAGTGCAATTATGTATTTATACAGTATGAATACAAAAAATTCCTCAACCATTCGAGAACCTAGAGTAATATCAGACTGTATTATATGAGCTGTTTTAAGTAGGCCTACACTCCTCCTTATTAATTTAGTAAATGCTATCTTATGTCCACGTGCTATATAAATGTCTTATCAAGCTGCCATGGCCGCAAGTGACAACAAGATGTACATGTTGGATTTAGTAAGTGGAGGGTTATATTAAATCTTTAAAAACCTACAGATAAATGTTGCTGACACCACAATATTTTATTTTGGGGCCTCTAGCAGTCACGGACCTTTCAAAACTATTTTTACAAGAGCTCTGGTTTCATTTCTAAACCTATAACTACTATTATACCTCTTTTACATAGACTACAGCCTCATCATTTTTTTTTATTTTAAATTATATTATTTTTACTCACATCACATGTTCCTGTTTTAAGCCGTTTATCTTTACGTATCTATTTATCTGCCTATTAATATATGTATTAGTATCATAGCGCTTTTCCCTCGGCTCAGACGATGCTGCATTCAGGATACCACTGAGACAGTAAGATTTTTTTCTCCAGCCTTAAATATAGCTCTCAATAAACTTCCAAAGACAAAAGTTAGTACGGTAGGGTTTTCTGCTCGAGTAATATATGCATGTTAATAGCATAATAAAAATTATCATTTGTTATGAGGTTACTCCTACATTTATGCCCCATTTCTGTACCACCTTACAATAAATTAGCGCCAACTAAGGATAATAAAATAACATCACAGAAATAAACCCTCAGGCACAGGCAGAGCAGATGCTTCGATAAACACGTCATATCGTAAATAATGTTTCTGATTATGTTATTTAATTTTATTTTAAGGATTTTTGTGAGGTAACTCGTATGATTTACCCTTTCCGATTTACAAGAACGCAGCATACGATGGAGCCTTGTGCAGCTAGCTGGAGCTGACTCTGTAGCTAACAGTGCAAACCTAACAAGCTTTACTTCTTACACTGGCGCAACAAATGCTGTATTTACACTAATGACGGTGATCCGGAATGTTCACACCGTGTCACAGGTAATTTTAAACCAGGCATAATGTCCGGGTATGACTCTATTTTACTGGTTAGACCATAACGGTGGCTAAGTTAGCCGTTAGCTCTGCTGAATGTCTCCATAGAGATTGCTAAGGGTGGCTAAGTTAGCCGCTAGCTCTAATGAGTGTCTCCATGGAGATCAGCAGAGGAAACAGACTGACCAAAAACACTTCAAGAGGAAACTCACGGCATTACAACATGTAACCACAAATCCAGGGACCTTATTGTGTGGGTCTTTGTACCGCGTTGTGTTTAAATGTTTATTGTGCACATTAAAGCCAGTTTTCCGGGACTGGGCATCTCCCTGCTTACAGATCTCCGTGATTACACCGGCACTCTACCGTTATTATACCGGCACTTTACCGTAATTATACCAGAGAGGTGTCCTGGTGCTTTAGCAGATATTATACCGCATATTAAAGTTTGTTGGGTCCTCCTGGTAGTAAATCTCTTGGAGTCGCAGAAGGAGGTTTTAGAGTAGAACCCCTGCTAGTTATAATGTGATTTAGTATTATTTATTAATATTATTAGTCTAATATTTATAAATGAAATAAATATTGAATTAATATTAACTAAAAGTTAGCAAAATAAAATTTAGAAAACATGGACATTTGCAGTTTATTGCTTTTTATAAGCTTATTCAGATTTAAATGTGTTTGTGTTGAGTCAGCTCTGGTCAGGGAATCTGGTAACAGAATATCTATCTATCTATCTATCTATCTATCTATCTACAAAAAGTGTGTTTTAATTTTTATCTATATTACATTTTGCTTGCTGGGCTCTTAAGTTACTTGTTCTACGTCCTTTTCTTTGTACAGAAGTGAAGGGAGGGGCTACTGTTATTTATAACTCTGTTATCTCCAAACAGTCTAACCTTGACTTTTGTAAACAAACAGACATAGTCAGGCTTTTATTCAAATTTTGCGCTGACCCTGTGCATCTTTATTATGAAGAAAACATTAACAGCTGGATTAGAAATAAATGTAATTCTGGCGTTAAGTATTTGTTTTTGGTGGAAACATATTTTTTGCCTCTTTTTACAGTAAAGTTTATCTTTGTGTTTGGAGTAGACAAATCAGTTTGTGTTACTTTTTAATTTAGGGTTTTTTTTGGTCGTAGAATGAGTATCAGATCCCTTTCTGGGTTTGGGGCACAATGAGCCCAAATGAGCTACAGCACTTTTGGAACAAGCCAATAAACACAACCTGCAACTGTCAATATTTACAAGCAAGTTTTCAGTAAGAGAAGCCCAACACTGGAATATGTGTTGTCCCAGTCTGCACGCAGCATGCTCCCTCACACTTTCTGCTTCCTACTTGGCTACGGTAATAACTGTTGTTCTAGTCAGTCATAAAACCTGAAATCGGGGACATGTTTGGGGACAGGTCATGGTGATACCTTAGGGCTTTAATCTTTATATTTTCCTCTCATTCTGTCAGTTTTCACGCTGAGATGAGGATATCTGATTAAGAAGCATCCACCCTATATTTACAACATTTTCACTGTGTAGATAAAAACTGACAGTCTGATCCCTGGAGCCCTTTTTGGCTCCATTGACTCTCATTAAAACACTTAAAATTTACTGCCACTGCAGTACAGAACTTAAGGAGTACTTTAATTCCTCTGTAGCCCTTTCTCTCAATGGTAAAGACTATACACACAAAAAAAACCCTGCTCCTTTTTTGATGTTTGCAGAGAGGCATTGTGGGAAATGAAGGCCTTGATTGAACTAATAGGATATAACAAGAACTGTAAGCCAGTGAAAATTGCTTATTTCAGCTAGATGACATTAACAGATGCTGCTATTCACGGACACAATTCAGACTGATAATCCCTGTACGAAAGACATTTTGCAGTCATTAAATAGAAATTCATTTATTCTTTTGTGTAAAAAAAAAGAGTTTCATTATATCAACAAATATGCACTTAGAGGGTTAAAAATATAAGAAAAAGAAATCAATGCTTTCTATTCATGGTGGACACTGGTGTTAATGAACAAACAGCCACTTTTCAAGTTCAATTTTTTTTTTAAATGTATCTAATGACATTGAACAAAAAGTAAAAATCTTTCAAACCAATGTTGCTGCTAATCACTGACATCCTAGACTGATAATCCCTGCACAAAATCCACTTTGGTTTCATGAAATAGAAAATAATTAATATTCTGACAAAAGAAGGGGCGTCATGTAAATAAACTGTCATTACAGGTTAAAATTATGTAAATAAATTAATGTTTGGTACACATTATGGGAGCTGGAGTTAAATGACCAAAACAACCCAAAGTTATTTTGTCATGATTAATATTTTAAAGTATATCCAACATCCTAAAAGGGCTTTTAGAGGGAGAGAGTGACTTTTTTGGGTGAATGATCTGTAGGGGGCTTAAACAGAATTATAGAAGTAACAGATTAAATATCCATCAGTCACTTAAGAGACAGATTGGCCTGTTTGATTTGCAAAAATAAGTCATCAGAGGAAGGAGAAGTAACTGGAATGAAGCAGGACACGTTCATCAGTATATCAGACTGGCTCACAGGCCGACCAATCAGAATCGGAGAAGCTGTCAGGTAGGGGTGTGTATTGGCAAGAGCCTCACGATTCGATACGTATCACGATACTTTGGTCACGATACGATAATATCACGATATATCACGATATCACAATATTGTGATATATTGCGATATTCTACAGTAAACTAGGAAAAACCTAGAGACAGTGAATATGTAACTTCCATTTTATTGTTATTGAAATATGTCAAATGCAGCGTTACATACATACACTTAACACAGAGTGCATCAAGACAATTAAACTAAAGTTGCAAAGAAATTATTGTTTTCCCTTTAACAAAGTATTAAAATCATCCTAACCTGTAATTAAACACACGAGGAACAAAATGCTTTGAGTTACTGACAGCACAACAGTAAGTAAAAAAAGTCACATATTTCTCTTGTCACTGTCTGAACTGAATAGTGCATGAAAAAAAATCTATGCATACATATTTAAAAGTTGCATTGTATTTCCAACTCTTATAAAATATGAGTTTTTATTTTTACAAAAAAATCGATACTAAGATTTGAAATATCGATATTATATCGAGAGTCAAAATATCGTGATATATTGCGATACCGATATTTTTCTACACCTCTACTGTCAGGTGACTCCTGTTGAACAGCTTTGGTGTTAGCAGCGTCTTTAACGCTCTGTGGTTAAAACTGATCTCTTAACCCCATGACGCCACACAGGAGGAGCTTTTCAGTATGAAACTGTACAAATATACGCTGGTGTCATTTTTTGGTTGCGTTTTATGACTATCATCAGCTGTAAAAAATAATGGAGACTTTTCATGAATATTTGATTTTAATGTCAGGTTTTTGTCATGATGCCACCATGTCTTTACAAGAAAAACAGAAAAAAAATCAAGCACTGTCAGCATCCTACATGCAGAGTTGTTTTTTTTTATTTGGATTATTGCAGTTTGTCAATGATTAACATTAGAACTGATTTTATGCATTATCATTTTTTGCACTGTTACACTGTGCTGCTCGGTGAACAAAATCTGTATTCAAAAAGTGACTTCAAAGATATTATATATTATATTTTAAACTTTTTTTGACTTGATTTTTTTTCAGCCATTGTATGTCCAAATCTATTTTTTATGAATGTTTAAATGTTTAAATGTGGAAGGGGAGAGCAATGTCTTGGCTTCCCTGCTTAGGCTGCTGCCCCTTCAACCCGACCACAAATAAGTGGAAGAATATGGATTGAAGGATGGATGGATGGACAGATGGATGGATGGATGTTTCAACCCTTTTAATGCCAGGTTTGTCAAGATGCCGCAGTGCTTTTACATGGGAAATAAACAGAAAGAAATGATTATATACATAACTCCCCATGCAAAGTGCATTTCTTTGTGTGCTGAATTATTACAGTCGGATGTGCAAATGAATAGAAATATACAGATTTTTATGCACAGTTACCCAGTCATACACACGCACTTATTTTTATAAGGTTAAAAAGATGTAACATGCCGGAGGAAAGTAAAAATGATCAGTTCCAAGGCAACAGCCCTAATTGACACCCAGAAATATTAAAATGCATGTATTTGGCCTTTCTGGAAGTAAGATCCAGATTCACAGTTTGAATGGGTTTCAATGGGACATTTATTGCCCTTGATACTCTGAATGTAACTCTTATTCATACTTAGTTTATTTTAGACTGATTTTGAAGGAGCTGAGCTGTAAAACACAAGATTTAAGAAAAATACACATTATGGACAAGATTCATGCTTAATTCATAAACACAGACAATATGATCAATAAATAAACAATAAAGAGTGTGTAAAAGCTCCCAAAGGCCCTTAAGGGTTAAATTAGTTTATTTAACATTAAATATCTGAAAGGAAACTCTCACACACTTGGAGCTCAGAGAGAGCAGTTTGACAGTGGTGATATCTGGTGCTCCATTAATGCTTAGTTTTAGTCTCAGAAATTTAAATTGATGATGTTATTGTGTTTTGCTTTATTGTTGTAATCATCTCCTCAGGCCCTTCTTCATTCTGTGGTCTCCAGCACTGACTGTGAGGACATGATCCTCTGACACAAACTCAAACCAACTGTAAGTAACATTATTGACATGATTCATTTATTTTTTAAGGAAATACTTAAGAATCTCTGAAACAGGGATCCTTCTCTTTAATGAGCTGCAGCCCCGATGTGATTGGAGTCATGAGCACATTTTAATTTTAAAATGTTTTGCCAAAATACCTCCATTTCAGTACAATATTTACATAAGTGGTGGTTTTGTCATAAATGACCCCCATTTTACTTGTTTTCCTTTAATGACTTGCTGCACAGTATTATAGGGACAGTATGTGCATATAATAATCTAAATGTTTATCATCATTTTCAATGATACATTTTAAACTGTGGCTGCTAGAAAAATGTGCACTTTTATTAATCAGCTGGATCATTTATTGAAGATTAAGACGTTGTTTAAGAGCAGGTCAGTGTGATTAACATGGAGGCTTTTGTTACAGAAAACCCTGATAATGGTGCCATGATGGATATCAACAAAAATCCAGTTGTATGCATGCCTAAAATAAAGACGGAAACTTCTCTTTGGAGCCTTGTGTTGTTTGAAAGCCATCTTGTGACCTTTGTCCAAGTGTCTCTTGACCTCCATTTTGAGAATCAGAGAGCTAGAGGAGCACCTGAAGCTCCCTGAGCTAACAGGTTAATATCTCTCATCAGTCTGGCTGTACAGCTGATCTGGACCACACGTCCACCTGGTTCCTGCCTTTGAGCTCAGGGAGTATTTCAGAGTATTGGGTGGTTTCTTATCCACGGTTAGAGCTGCTCGGTGTTCAGAGAGAGCTGGATGGCTGCACCCTGCTCTCATGACCACCTGCTGTCTGAGTCACTGCAGGTCACATGTTCCTCACACAGCAGGTGAGTGAGTCAGCTGGGCCGGGCGAGACCTTCCTCCCTCTGTCCCAGCCTCACAGCCCTTTGTCCAGGCCTGGCATTTCCTTCAGTTTTGTTTTCCCTCTCCATCGGTGATGTCACAGACACTGACGCTAGGGCTGGGCAACACGGACCAAATATCAGAACTCTGTTTTTGAGCTGAATCATTTATCTAGATCATTTTGAAGAGTGAAATCACCAGAAGGATAATCTTTGATATGATTCTAGTAAAAAACATTAACACCTGTTTGATATCATGGCAACAGAAACAGAAGTCCAAAACATCGAACATTTAACAATCTTTAAATTTTTCTGTACATTTGACACGAACATGAAATCATTTCTGCATGTTGAGCTGTCAGAATCTTAAGATCCTTTTGTTTGACAATATTTAATCTGTATAGTTCTCATGATTAAACGTAGGGCTGCTCAGTAAAATTACCGTGATTCTTTTCATTTATGTTGTGTGACAACATTTATCAGACGTAGTTATCCATGATACTAACTTTTTTGAGTCCTTTGAAAAGCAGATCAGATAAATAAGTCTTCCACTCACTTATGTCAGTCTTATGCTGCGTTCACACTGCAAGCAACCCAGCTACCAAAATCGCCAACTGACGTAGCTTCGCGTGTCCATATATACCTCACTTGGTCACCGCTGCCTTCGGCCGTCGCTCGGTGACGTCACGTCTGCTCGAGTTTCACCGCGATCATATGATGTATCATATAATAGGATGTATAAGTGGACATTATTCCAGCTGTATCCTTTGCACTCACTTATCAAACACAAAACACTGCAGCTGATGATGCAGCAGCATCATCTGTGAGTTTACCGCGGTCCGTCTATGTGGAACTAATGTCCTCACTGACTAATGTTTCCCACATCGACATAAGTTGTTACTCTGTAGTCCCAATGAAAAGCTGTCTGTCACGGGCACCGTCACACACACACCGCTGATTGGCTGTTGCCGTACAGCCGCACACGACATCGTCTGAAAAGATAATTTTTTTTTTTTACTTTGACATCGCCTGACAAGCTATGTTGTAGTGTGAAAAGCGGCTGTCTCATCGCGGGAGGGTTAGCCCCGCCCCATCGCGGCTGTACATTGACTTTACATGGAGAGTGATCGATGAGGTAGTACAAGTAGCGTCCGGTGTGAGCGCAGCTTTACAGTTCAGGAAGTCTTTGTTAAATCACCCAGACTGGAATTACAGAAGAGTGTCGAAGCTTTTTAAAGACCTGAATCTACCTGCAGTTTAGGTCATCAGAACACTAAAGTGAGTCATACTGAGTCGTCCTGGTTTTTGATGCAAGCAGGCAGTCAAGCAGGCATCAAAACATTCGGCTTTAATATTGTTTAACTGCTTCTAAAGTGGAATGCACTAAATAGAGTCCTTTTGCATGTAGGCCAAACATTTGAAACAGAAAATTTAGAGATAGGTTAGACCTGTATTTATCCTTTTGGAGGCTCCCTCAGGGAAATTAATATTTCCCGCAGCATTGTACAGAACATGTGGTTAATCGTCATGTAACAGTTAGTGTTTTTACTTTAAACTCTTTTCCCTGAACATTTGTTCAGCATCAGTATGAACTGTGTTGATAAACCTTCAGATCGTGAAATCTTGCCCAGCCCTAGCTGCCCTGTTTCCAGGAACATGAGAGTGCCTCGCTGCCTCGATCAGCTGTGGTCTGCTGAGGCTCAGGCTGACTTTCAGTTTCGTTTCTGCCTCAGCCGGCTCAGAAACAAAACCAGAGAGGGGGATGGGGAGAGGGAGGGCAGGTTTATCAGCCGAGCAGGAGGGTCTGTGCGCACACTTTAAACTTCTGCTGACAAACAACACTCTGGATTCACACAGAGCAGGTAAGATTAATGACTGCTTCTGAATGTCTGTGCTGTGGATTATTCTGAACCAGATGCTTCTGCACGTCCTGATTATGCAGATGTTTTAGCCAAAGGTTCATTTGTTTATTAAGAATGACAGCAACTCTGTTTAGCTCTGTGATAACATCGACAGACAGGCTCTACTTCTTCTCACTGTCTTTACTGAAAACTTGAATTAGCTGAAATAATCTCAAAGTTAGTTTGATTTGTGGTGAGCCGTGCTCAAATATTTGGATTTAAAAGATGTTAATTATTTAAAGAATAATTCTTATATTCTGTTACCATCCTGTTTCCTGTTCCCTTTATTATTGTTTTTTAGTTTGTTTTAGTCCTCTTATGTCCTTAGCTCACTTTTAACGTGTGTTTGTATTTGTTGCTTTACTTCCTGCCTCTGTAACCAGCTGATGTAACATCAGAATTGTTCCGGTTTGGAATTGATAAAGGACATCTCTCTCTCTCTCTCTCTCTCGCTCCATAAATGTGTATATAGGTGTAGCGTCAGGGAACATTAAGATTCAAAGGAGAGTTGGAGCTTTCATGCTGAATCCCAAATGCCCCCGCCCGGGCCTCTTCCTTGTTCCCCTGCTCTGTGACACTAACACCTCAATGTCGTAAATTGGTCTGATTCCTGTTTTCGTGACCACCAAGCGACCCGCCATCTGCATTCGCCAGGACCAAACTCTATTTGATTTAGGATAACCTCCGACACGTTGGGGGGGGATCAAGCAGTATGTGATTCGCCGAGACCCCGACTGGCGTCAGTCAGTCCCTGAGATTTCCCTCTGAACTGTTTCTCACCTGGTTCTTATTTACAGGACCCATCACACTTCAGCAACGTGGGTAAACAATCCTGGTCCCCCTATCTCCGTGAAAGGCGGCCTGTCTTAACAGCTGCGGGTCATAAATATCTTCAATTGATCCCCCAGGACTTGGATCTCTTCTTGGCTTCTTAAACCCTCCAGATAACTTCTGATTGCAGAATTGACTTTATGGAACTGATATCAGAGTTCTAAATCCTAAAATGTGTACTCAGGGTGTGATGTACATTCCAGTGTACCTTGAATGAACTTCCTAGCATCTTTGGTTATAAAGATAAGATGTCTAGTTTATATCTTATCAATCATAGTTGACCTGTGAATTTTCTTTAAAAGACCAATAGCTCCACCTAGTGACTTTTCTTGGTAAGACACAATCCTAGTATGGACACGTGCGTTGTGCTGGTTGCAGAATCTAGGGATAATGTAATCAATATGTGTTACTATGTATTTTTAACAGTGCCTATCACGTAATATTAGTTTGTCCGCAGTTATACACAACCCTGTGTTCTTGATTCACAGCAAGCCTGACAATAACCGAGTTATAGTTACTGTGTGTGTGTTTTTCTTTAAATGCATTAGAATTGTTTGATATCACCATCTTGTCATTTGTGCATGTGGTTTGAGACCTAATACTTATGGTGAGTTGAGTGATATGAGTAATTCGTCGGTAGAGTTAAAACTTAATTATTAATTAATAATAGTTATAGACGAGAATCGGCATATGATGTCATCAACCGCCCACTCGGTGGGCCTTATAACTCAGAGCGCGACCCTCGGTCACTCTCTTGTTTCCGCTGTCTTCATCGCTGTAATCACTCTTTTCCTTCCGTTACTTTCCTCGTTACTTCGTTTTTGACTACACCGCTAGGCCTTTGTCTCATAGGCATGTGTAGTTTCTTTTCTTATGCTGAGCGCGCATACTTTTATTCATTTTTGTTTAGAGAGCAACTTTGATCCGCAGATTAACAACTTTTTATATTCAGATTTAATTTTGAAAGTCTGTATATCTAAATCCTCATCAAAAGCCTGCACAGCATTATTTTGATTTTTGATCCTTTTGATCTCGCATAGTCGTCTGTGAGACATCGTTAACTGGGCCAGTGACGGTGTTTAAAGATACTTCCACGGATCAGATTTTTCATCTTCTCGTCAAAACCTTTTTGAGAGTTTTTGAGCCGCAGCCCACTTCAAAGTCTACACTTGCCAGAGGAGGCCTCTGATCGAACTGCAGAAGGATCCGCGGGGCGCTGGTGAGGCTCGGACCACAGATCTGTCGTTCGGCTTCCCAAGCCGAATCAACTTGAATCAACTTGATCCACAACGGTCTGACGTGAGCCACCCGTATCCTGGACCTTCCGAACCTCAGAGAGAACCAAGAGTCTTCTACGACCAAGTAGGCAAACGTCCAGTTACTTTGTACTTAAAAGGAGGCTTGATGCGCTCTTAAACTTAAAAAGTGTTCTGACATTTAGATTGATTAAATCCAAATTCTCTCCAAAATTCCTCACAGATTTTCGTATAGCTCATAGTTATCCTTTAGGCATACACTCACTCACCATCATCTTAAGTTTCCTGATTTCCATTCAATTTATTGTTTATTCTTATTTCATCTATAATCTACCATTTATTTTCATGCATTGTAACCATTTTCATTTTAATAAATTTGTGATTATTGATTTTAAACTCACTGTCTGTTAGTGTTCTTTAGAATTCAGCATCCCTGAAGCGAGAATTCTGTCTTAAGATTTTGAGATTGATAAAACTTGATTTGATTAATTTACTCTATGTAAGGGAATTAAATGGGTAATTAATTAATTGAATTAAGGTTTGCCTTATAAAAAGGCTGGTGCCCCCAACGAGAACAATACAGTGAATTGTTAATTGATAATAATTCATAATTTAACAACTAAATCTTTCAGATTTAACGCTGCCAAATTTCTAATCGCTACATAGGTTTCAAATATCTACTGATACTTTCTAATCAGGGTGAATGGTTTGTATTCTTTGATACAATTTATCACCTTTACCAAAAGGACACTGTTTGTTCCTGCAGGCATTTGTCTGTTTGTTGGTTGTTTGTCCACTGGTAAGATGAAATTTGGATAATGATCAGTTTTGGTGAAGCTTTGAGATAGGTGGTGATCTAGAAATTTTAAAAGGATTTATTTACACTAGAAGATCACAGAGGCTGTTTTCCACATTTCAATAACAAGTCAAAAAGTTATCAGTGGATTTTGGTGAAATTTTCTGAGTCATTCCTGGTTTTGTAAAGTGTCAGCTGGCTTTTCATTGTTTTTTTTTTGTAAGGTAACTTGTTTTGTAAAGTGAAAAATGATTTTGTAAGGGGACTGGTCCATGCTGCTATAAACAGTTATAAGATAACTGCTCTTTTTTTTAGTGTTTTTGTTAAATAACTTGTTTTTCGTTGCTTTGTGAAGTGATAACTGCTTTTGACTGGTTTTGCTAAGTGATAACTGGTTAATCACCTATTTTGTTTAGTGATAACAGGTGTATTACTGGTAATGTAAAGTAATTTTTCACTGTGTTTTTGTAGTGATAACTGCTTTTGCTATGGCTTTTTCAAATGGTAATTAGGTTTCACCTGTTTTGAAAAGTTATAACTTGGTTTTTTGAAGTGATAATTTAAATTTCCCTTTTTTGAATTGAATTGATTTATTTCGGTCATGTCAGCACACTTATTCAGCATCACACATTGTCAATAGATGATCACATTGTACATGTCCGAAAGGGAAGACGGAAGAAGCAAAGCTTATCTAGTCCCGTCCCCATTTCCTCAATATTTAGTCTCCTCTTTTTTCACATATCATCAGATTATTGTAAATTTGTATTCCATTTACAGAAGTATGACATAATTCTTGAGTGTCTTTTAGTGTTCATATGTGACATTTAATGTCCAATCCTTTGTTCCAAGTATGGCATAATTCACTAGTGTTCCTGTATAGCATTTTGATTGTCCAGAGTTCCAGATTTTGTTTAGTTACGTTTTTGATTTTTTTTTTTTGTGAGTCCCGGTTAGTGATGTGGGGGTGCTGTGTCCGTGTTGTTTTTCTTTTTTTTTTTTTCCCGTGCCACAGGTTTCAAACGTGTTAAACCTGTGACTCGTCGTCACTCTCCTCTTCACCCAGGCGTGCTACTGCACTGTCGTCCCGGGCTCTGCTGGAGTTTTCAGCCATACGGGCGTTTCCGCCTCCTCTCAGGTTTTGTTGACGGGTGCGCGAGCCTTCTTTCTGTGACCTCCGGCTCTCTTGATCTCTTCGCATGCTTGCAAGCATCGCCTCTATCGTTGCTGAAAACTCAGCCTTCATACGTCTCAGCCTCCACATAATCCCGCCGAGGCCCAGTCCCAGGATTGTAATCGCTACTCCAATTGCGGCAAATAAGAACAGGTCTTCCACGTCCTCGACCTCCAGGATTGACAGACACACCACTTTCCATTCATTCCAGCTGTCCATTGCGTACCCAGCTAGGAATGTTCCATCTGGGCATTTTGGTTCTCCTGGGCCAGCTTGACGGGTTGAGAAAACCTTATCGATTGCGTTGAGAGCCCAACTTAGTGGATCCATTTTGAGACTGTCTGTCCCTCTGCAGTTAGTGGGATGATATTCTGCTACCTCACGTGTCTTGCACCATCACTTCATTCGCTATCATTGTTTTGGTACATTTGGTCTTTCCTACGGTCTCACAGACTATACATACTCAGTTGTTTACGTTTCAGCATCCGTCACGTCTTGACAATTTTTACACAGTCAGATATTATCATGTTCATATCCGTCAAAGGTCATTTTGACAATTTTTTTCTTGAATATATTCATGGTACCGCTGCACCTGGTTTCTCCTTGTAAGCTGTTCCATTGATTGACTCCACTAACTGTGATAGTCATGGCTTTCAATGTAGTTCTTACTTTTCTTTTTTTGAATATCATTTCACCCCTTAAGTTATGTCTCTTGTCTCTTTTTATGAACCTTGTTTGTAGGTTCCTCGGTAGCTGACCATGTGCGTCCTTGAACAATACCTGCACAGTTCAATATTTTATTAGGTCATATAGTTTCAGGATCTTTGCCGTAATAAACAGCTGATTTGTGTGTGCTCTGTAGCTCGCGTGGTGAATAATTCTTACCGCTTTTTTCTGTAGTGTTAATATACCTTGAGTGTTCATTTTGTAAGTGTTTCCCCATATCTCACTGCAGTATTGTATGTGCGGTGCCACCAGAGCCCAGTAAACTGTGAGAAGTGATTTCTGATTCAGCAGTTTTTGTGCCTTCCACAGTATTGACACACTCCTGGCTAATTTTTTTTGCGTATATGTGAGGTTTCCAGTTTAACTTTTCATCAATAATTACTCCCAGAAATTTGAATTCATTAACCCTTTGTGTCTTGGTGCCGTTTATATTTACATTGGCATCACAGTCACTGTTTTTGTTGCCGAATAACATAAATTTTGTCTTGTCCAGGTTCAGAGATAATCTGTTTATATTGAACCAGATTTGTAGCTTGTTTAGCTCTTTGTTTATTATAGTGATCAGCTGCTTCAGGTTGTCTCCTGAGCAGAAAAGACTCGTATCATCTGCAAATAGTATGAATTTAAGAGTTTCGAATACCTTACATATATCATTCATATAAAGAGTAAATAACTTCGGACCCAATATGGACCCCTGCGGGACTCCGCAAATAGTGTTGAGGCACCTTGATTTTTTTTTCTGCTAATTGGACGTACTGGTATCTCCCATTCAGGTAGCTCCTGAGCCAGTCCAGCGCTATACCCCTTACGCCCAGCCTTTCTAGTTTATAACAAAGTATATTGTGATCAATTGTATCAAATGCTTTCTTTAGATCTAAAAATATTCCAATAGAATTTTTTTTTTGTTCAATTGTGTCAGTGATTATTTCTACAGCTTCCATTATCGCTAATGCTGTGGAGTGATTTTTTCTGAACCCATATTGACTATCATATAGCAAATTATATTTTTCAGTAAAATTATCTAGTCTGCTGCTGAACAGCTTTTCTGGTATTTTGGAGAATTGTGGTAGTATTGAAATTGGCCTATAATTATTGAATTCCTCGTTGTTACCTTGTTTATGCAGGGGGATTATTTTCGCGACTTCATCTCATCTCATCTGGGAATTTTCCTGTCTGAAACGATAGATTACATATATGTGTCAAAGGTGATACAATCTCTTCTTGTACCATTTTGACCAATTTCATGTCAGTGTCATGGACGTCTTTTGACATTTTTCCTGTGCAGTTATTAATCACCAACTTTTGCTCTACAAAGGAAGGCTCGAAAAGCCAACAGCAACACTTGAACCGCAACGTAGTCCTCCATCTTTGTAGTGGCAATTGAATTCGGCGCTAGTTGTTACGGGAAACTAGCGTGACGTATACAGACGTATACATTGACGTGATGACATAGCCCTCTGGCCGGCACCCGTTTGTGGAAAAGCAAACGGTTCTAAACAGGTTCGCCGTTGAACCAACTGCGAACTGGCTCTAGCACCAGCACTAGCACCAGCCCTGGAACCAGCTTGGTGGAAAAGGGGTATATGTTATCCGCATTGTCTTTAAGGTTAAGTGGATAGCTTTTAACAGTTTTTTTGTTTTTGATTACACTGCTCATGATATTCCACAGTTCCTTGGTGTGATTCACATTATTTTGTATTTTTTCCTTGTAGTATTCTTTCTTTTTTTCTCTCAAGATGGAAGTTAGTTTATTCTTATATCGCTTGTATTTTTCTTCAGAGTCTGCAGTCCTGTTTTTGAGAAACTGCCTGTAGAGTGTGTTTTTCTTTTTGCAGGCATTTATCAGTGTTTTTGTTAACCAAGGTCTATTCTCTCTGCTTTGTTTTTTAAGCTTCAACTTTCTCACAGGGCAATATTTATCAAACAGTTTTCTGAATGTGTGTAAGAAGGTGTTGTAAGCACTGTTCGCATCTGTAGCCTTGAAGACTTCTTCCCATTTTTGTTCTTTTAGAGCATTTTTAAATCTATTTAGATATACCTCTGATTTAATTCGTGTGTTAATAGTTGTATTCTGCATCTCTTTCCCCTCACAGGTCTGGTCATAGATCACAAAAATTGGTAGATGATCACTTATGTCATTTTAAAAGTGATATCTGGTTTAACTGGTTTTGTAAAGTGATAACTTATTTTCCACTGGTTTCTTAGTGTAATAACTGTTTTTTTCACTGGTATTGTGAAATGATAGCTGTATTTTTATTGGTTTTGTAAAGTAATAACTTGTCTATCACTGGTTTTGTGTGTTGGTCATGATAAGGAACAAGTGTGCTTTTGTCCATGAGTACGTTTGAGCCAAAGAAACTGCTGATTGGGTATGACTAGTAAAATTTTATCAGTCCTGATTTCACTGGTACGGTGCACTCAGGCCGTTTCCAAACACACATAAATTTTATGTGTTGGTGTTGCTTCATAAATTTAGCTGTACGGTGTGAGCTGATGTCTCACCAGGACTGTCGCCATGAGTGCCTGATTTTAGAGTGATTCATGTCTTAAGCTTTAAAGGATAAGTTTGGTTTCTACTAGGGATGGGAATTTCGACTAATTTCACCGCCGACTAGTCTCAAATTTTATTTGCGACTAGTCGACTAGTCTATAAGCAAGAAAACTCGCAATTTAATACACATATTAAGTTAAAAGTTTAAAAGTTTAACATGCAAATGTGTATTTAGGAACTATTTTAGCCCAAACATTCAGGACAAACTGTTAATTTAAATTCCATTGATGTAACAACAACTGACTGAATAAAGTTGAACAATTTAAAGAGAAATACATTTCTGATACGTTTGCCAATGCAGTGCATGGCATTTATTATAAATACTGCTTTGGTATGAAACTTGGATGCAGCAGCATGACAATTCCAAACGTACAACATAGTAGCCTAGAATAGAATTTCCCTGAAATCTCTGGCACTTAAGACTAGTGCACGATTCAAGAAACTTTCATTTCTTAAGAATATTTAACTGTAATTGGAAGGTCAGGATATTTTAAATAAAATAAATTGAACAAAAAATATTGTAAATTTAACAAACAAAAAAGAGAAAAAAAAGCAATGAAAATGAAATGGCGTATCTTTTAGCAAAATTGCATGTAAATAAAAATAATTATACTAGAAACAAAACAAAAAAAAAATAGACCCTGTTTCTGTAAAGAAAAAACAAAACTCACAAAAATAAAAACTCTGGCCTAAATGAAATGCAGTTTATACAGTTCAGGAATTGTGACATGTACTTTCTCCCAGTCAATTCGTACTATCTGTCAAACGTTTGTAACTGCTGGCTTTTCAGCCGTATTGAAGGGCTGCACTTCTTTTGCAGTGTAGCGAACAACACTGTCTGTGAGTGCTTCATTTTGGGCTTTTATCTATATGTTCTTTGCCGACCAAACACCTCAGTAAGTGTTGACTGTCAGGACAAAGGCTCCGCTGCACCTGCACACCTTCGTCGCCACTACTTTCAAACAAATGCGACATATCAGCTCGTAGGTGTTCATGAGCTCACACCTTGTTCATCCTGTTTAAAACCAACACATTCTCACACTGGGGCAGCCGTCTTAAGAACCGTATCTTTTGTGCTATCATTCATATTAGCGTTTGTTTCCTCGTTACTCCTCAGGACGCTCACTTCAGCTCTCTCCGTGTGTCCGCGCGAGCGGCCCGTCTTCACCCCAAAGATCGCATGTTTGACAGATGCTCACTCAGCTATAAATCCGCTAAATCCGCTATAGAACCAATGACCGAGGTGAACTTAGTTTCACGTTGGATATTCGACAGACATTCACAACGACAGTTTGGCAATTCCTGCCCGACATGTGTCGCTTGTACAGCGGATGGCTTCCCAAGAACTGCCGCTGATTGTTGTCACGACCCAGTGTGGCCGTATTGCAGCCCGGTTTAGGGACCGTCGCAAAAGAACATGCTGCGTAAGAGCAGCAGAAAAATAAGCATTACCTTGTCAATAGATTTTTAATTCGGTGAGGTTGAAATTCCAAAACTCCGTTAAATTCTCAAGAAGACATTGCTGTACTTGGCTCAAGCACTGGTTTGTCTATTTGTGTCTCAATCAATTTTATATTAATTTTTAAGTAATTTGATCATCAATAACTTTTTGGTCATGTGACCTAGAGGCACCAAATCACTTTTATAATGTCCATCTCTTATTGCTGTTCTTGGCTCAAGCACTGGTTTGTCTATTTGTGTCATTTTATTTCATTATATCTTGATTGGAATTGATTTGTTTTAAACCCGAACTCTAAATAAAAATAAAATAAAAAAAACTTTAAGGCTTCCAGAAAACAGTAATGCTCAAAATAAAAAGCCTTTATTGCTCAGTGGATGTCAATGGAATCCCGAGCTGTACAAATATAACACCACATGTGAAATTCCTTTTACTCTAGCTACTACATTTGACTTCCCGAAGTATCACATAGAATGTAATGTAGCCCTTTACTTTTCTAACAGTAAAATTAAAATGATGTATGTGCACCTCCAGTTGTGTTTAAACTGTCCTTCTGTTACAACTGCCTCTAATCCACTTATCTATCTATCCCCTTACCCTACCCTAGATCACATGACCAAAAAGTTATTGATGATCAAGTTATTTAAAAATTAATATTAAATTGATTGAGACACAAATAGACAAACCAGTGCTTGAGCCAAGAACAGCAATAAGAGATGGACATTATAAAAGTGATTTGGTGCCTCTAGGTCACATGACCAAAAAGTTATTGATGATCAAGTTATTTAAAAATTAATATAAAGTTGACTGAGACATAAATAGACAAACCAGTGCTTGAGCCAAGAACAGCAATAAGAGATGGACTTTATAAAAGTGATTTGGTGCCTCTAGGTCACATGACCAAAAAGTTATTGATGATCAAGTTATTTAAAAATTAATATAAAATTGAAAAATGCACAAATAAAAACAACAGTGTTTGAGCCAAGTACAGTAATTTCATACTGACAATATACTATCTTTTAGAAGATCATTCCTCACAGGATAAAAAAGCTCTTGATGATTTAATGGTTAGTTGTCTTCTGCGAAAACAGAGCTTGAACTTTTGCGACGGTCCCTAAACCGCGTATTCAGCGGTCGTTCGGTGGGAAACCTTCCGCTTTATGAGCACCCCTTCCCAGGCTCGGATCGCCAAACAGTCGTTGTCTGGGAGTGTCTGTCGAATATCCAACGTGAAACCAAGTTCACCTCGGTGAACCGATGTGTTAAGAAAGATAGAGGTAGTGAGGCATCTCGTCATTCAGCCTCTTTGGTAGTAAAAGAGGAGGAAAACAAACATGCAGGCTACTGCAGGTGGCATTTCTCGCCAGACGAGTGACAGTGTTCAGTTAGAAGCAATGGCAGAGGAATGTTTTTTTTAATACGGGAGAATTACGGGAAAATATTAATACGGGAGGACGGCGGGAAAGAGGGGTAAAATACGGTAGTTTCCCGGCCAAAACGGGAGACTTGACAGCTATGCGCAGAGGCGTGAAGAACAAGATGCATGATGCTTAATGTAGGGTTTAACCGACTAGTAAAATACTAAACGATTAATAAATAAGTAGGCGGTTAAACGATTAAACGATTAGTCGCGCACATCCCTAGTTTCTACAGCTTTTACATTGTTTATAGAATGAAGTAGAACAATATACTCACCCAGAAGGCTTTCCTGATCCAAACAGTGCTTCAGGAGATATTTAGATCCAAAATCGAGTGGCGGACATCCGTATAATGGTAGCACACGAGGCATGTTAGCACCGCTACTAAAACGCAAATGCAAATGTTTCACCAATATTTCATCATGGTCCGCTCGGGCTACTCCTCCAAGACAGTCTGTGTCGCTCCAGACATGTTCTTGTGACTGTGCTGACCTCTGAACTGAAGAAGAAGAACGTTTACCTCCGTGCATGCGCAGTACAGCTCATTGTTTCAGGGGAAGACAGCCGGCTACACAACGACCTTCTTCTTCCAGTTTTGTGCAAAATGGGCGAATATCTATCGGATGAAGATGTTGTGGAGGAGAACTTTGAATATGATGGGTGTCCTTACAGTTTGGAGCCAGAGTTTACAGATGAGGAGCTCATCGAAAGGAGGACACGGAGGCAAAGAGAAGAACAGCTCTCCAGAGAGCAGTCTTCAGTTCAGAGGTCAGCACAGTCACAAGAACATGTCTGGAGCGACATAGACTGTAATGGAGGAGTAGCGTGAGTGGACCATGATGAAATATTGATGAAACTAATGAGCTTTTGGATGATTAATGCAGTTTTAGGAGCGGCGCTATACATGCCCTGTGTGCTACCATTATACGGATGTCCGACGCTCGATTTTGGATCTAAATATCTCCTGAAGCACTGTTTGCATCAGGAAAGCCTTCTGGGTGAGTATATTGTTCTACTTCATTCTATAAACAATGTGAAGGCTGTAGAAACTAAACTTATCCTTTAAAGAGGTATTGGCAGTCACATATCTGCCCTGGTCTGTACGGTCACATCAGGGGTGCAGGTCAGGCTTCACTGAGGACTGGTCTGGTCTCTGCGCCCTGGTGCTGTTAGCCCTCTGATGCACCCAAACACATGTTTATGTTTTGGGCTTTTAGCTTGTAACATATTTTATCCCTTTTTAATGCATTTTGTTGGTTATTTTCTGCAAGGTTGGGCATTTTTAAGTGTTTTTCATGGATATTATATTATTATTGGTCCTGTAGTAAAGCCTGTAAATGTGTTCATTGAAAACCATCCAAAAGTAAGAGTTATAAAAAAAATGCAACTTCTTCTGTCTCTGCATAAATCGAGGGCAGGTTTTAAGCCTGTTCTGACGGGTTTCCCCCCCGTCACGTCTTTTTTATGGAGAAAATACCTGCTGTTTACATGACAGGTGCTCACACTGTCAGAGTCCGTGAACTCTGATAACAACAGTCTGTCTCTGTCTCCTCATAGATTAGGTAAATATGGAGAAGGTTCTGGATAAAGTGGTGTCCATGGTGAAGCTTCACTCTGAAGGCATCCCTCTGAAGAAGCTGGCCGTGGTCTACAGTCAGACCTACCACAAGAACCTGACGCTGTCCTCGCTTGGCTTCAGCTCTGTGGAGAGCCTCGTGTCCTCCCTGCACCAGGACCTTGTGCTGGATGGAGAGCTCGTCTTTCACAAGGATAAGTGGCGTAAAAAACAAGCTAAGGCTAAGGCTAAAGCTAAGGCGGGAGCTGGAGCTTCATGCACACAGGACGATGAGATAACCAAGAAGATTCTGGAGGACGTTGTGACCATGATGAAAGATCACCCAGCAGGAGTTCCTCAGAAGAAGGTGGCCATCGTCTACAACCAAACGTACAGACAGAACCTGTCCTTAGCCTCTCTAGGTTTCAGCTCCATGTCCAGTCTGCTAGAGGCTCTGAGTGATGATCTGGTGTTGATGGGGGACATGGTCTTTCATAAAACCCACGAGCCTCACAGCCGGCCCTCCAGACCGTCAGCAGACAGCCGTCCTCAGATCCCACTCAATCCGGATCGTCTGACGCCCTCGCCGGACGTCAGAGCTCAGACCAGCGTGATGGGACTCAGCTTCCTGGGTCCATCGCTGCTGTCTACGTCTCCTTTACTGTCCTCCCAGAATCCTCCTGGGACTCCGCCACTGACTGTGAGCAAACCTGCAGAGACGCCGAGCCAGCAGATGCTCTACGACAGAGTCATACAGGTCAGTCAAAGACACCAATGCCTCGGATTCTGTTTTTATTTACATTTTAAACAGCGTCTCAGCCTCATTGGAGTGGAGTTTGTTTTTTCATTTCTACTCTCAGTGTTCCTCTGCTCAGTCTGCATAGTTCAAAGAAGCAGAGGAGTCCTGAGTAATGTTCTGGTGTTTGGTTGGATGTCAGTGTGATTAGATATCTGAATAATAAATTAATGAGTATCTATCATAGTTCACCTTTGACCTAAGGCGTTGCTGGTGTGTTCCAGGTGATGAGGACTTATCAGCTGGTTGCTCCGTCTATGGATCAGTTGGAGAAGTTTTACCTGCAGATGTTTGGAGAGCCCCTCCCTCGGGCTCAGTACATCTCTCTGTATGACCGCTGGGAGGCTTCCTGTCCTAAAGCCCCGCCCCCTCAACCAACACCTGATCTCCAGAGTAAACACGTGCAGGACACACCTGCAGGTGAGCATCAGCATCAGGCTTCAGGCAGGGTCAGGTTACTTATTTGTGCCCGTAGGTAGATTCATTTTGCAGCCCGTGAGATTTAACCACCCATACATAAACGCCAAAAACAAAGGTAAAAACAAATTTAAATTTAAACATTAAACATTACAGTGCTCCAGGTTTTATCATCATAGCATACATATTCATAAAGGGGGCACACGTACATGTGTTGGCTGCAGAGGCTCCCTCCTTTGAGATCAGAAATAAAAAGTAAAAATCTAAAAGGTTAAGTGAAACAAAGTGCAAGTGCATGAACAGATAAATACTAAAGGCTACAACTTATTCAGCTCAGCAACAGCAGCAGGGACAAAACTATTTTTAATAAAGCTTCATTCTGCACTTTGGAACGAGATACCTCCATCCAGAGGGGAGAAGCCGAAATTCACCATGAAGAGGGTGGGGATTATCATTTAGTGCAGAGTTTACTATCCTCTGGTTAGTATACAGGGATGCTGGACAGAGCTGAGGCTCACCAATGTCAACTCGCCCACTTCACTACCAGACTCAGGGGATTTTTATCCTTCATCCTGGTGTGATTTAACCAAGTTGCCGGGGAAAAAGACAAGACTGATGAAAGAATGACAGACCATGGTCATTAATGTTCTGTCAATGTGAAAGCGTGACAGTTTCCTTAAACTATGTAATCACCTTCTTACACACGGCCTCACAGTTAGCTTCAAAACACAGATTGAAACTAGAAAAGTTCTCGGAGAGCGCAGACCTCCGCCAGCACCACAGTCCTTTCCCATATTGTGATTTTTACCATAGATATTAGTCCTACCTTTATTTCATGTAAATATTTAGATTCCTTGACCATGAAAACACACCATTAGCAATTGATTACCTCGGCCAGGAAGTTATGTTTTCAGGAGAGTCTGTCTGTCTGTCTGTGAATAAAATAACTCAAAAAGTTATGGATAGATTTTGATGAAATTTGCAGGAAATGTTCAGCATGGGAAAAGGAAGAAGTAATTCAGTTTTGGTGTTGATCCGGATCAGCGTCTGGATCCGCCATGACGAAAAATGTGATTTTTGTGAATATCTGCTGAAATAAAACAGATATCATTATGAAACCAATTGCTAATGGTATGTTTTCACGGTCAAGTAATCTAAATATTTACATGAAATAAAGGTAGGACTAATATTTATGGTAAAATTCACAATATGGCTGAGGACTGTGCCTCTTGGTGGAGGTCTGCGCTCTCTGAGTGCTTTTCTATTTTCATAATGCTATCCATTTTAGTTCAGTAGATATTCACAAAAATCACATTTTTTGTCGTGGCGGATCCAGATGGTGATCTGGATCAACACCAAAATTGAATCAGGTCTTCCTTTTCCCATGCTGAACATTTCCTGAAAATTTAATCAAAATCCATCCATAACTTTTTGAGTTATTTTGTTCACAGACAGACAAACTCTCCCGAAAACATAACCTCCATGGCGGAGGTAATCAATGATTGTACTGAGGGATTTATATGACTGTACACACTGTACAATAGTCCAACATTTGATTGAGGTAAAGCACTTTTGTTGAAGACTTTTCCTAAAATCTATCAACATGTCTTTTGTTTTTGTTGTGTTTAGCAGAAGGTATGACTCCTCACACAATGGGCTCTAATTTCGTGCATAGCGCAGGGGGCGCAAGCCTGGCACACCCCGCGGTGTTAATTTCGTCCGGCGCACGGCCATGCGCTGCCAATTTGACAATTTGGTAGACCGTCTGCACAGAGATGGGTGTGACGGCGCACCAGGGGGAGTCGACGGCGCACCGGGGGAGGTGTCGGCAGATTCATGTTGGCGCAGTGACAATTTCGTGCCAAAAACAGTGCAGAAAGTGCGCTGAAAGCTCGCCTGCTCCAACCTGGTCTATTCTCGGCGCAAGGCGAAGCGCACCCTCCGCAGCTGTAATTTGGTGACAAGTGCACATGTGCGCACACGTCAACAAAGCCTCAGAGGCAGGTTTCCAGAGTGTCAGGCACATTTTAATGCAATAAACAATCACATCAATCACTATTTAATGTAACCATCTGAACCAGCATATACATTTGTATCTATATTAAAGGAAAAGTTCGGTTCCTGCAGCTTTTACATTGTTTATAGAATGAAGAACAACAATATACTCACCCAGAAGGCTTGCCTGATGCAAACGGTGCTTCGGGAGATATTTAGATCCAAAATCGAGCAGCGGACACCGATATAATGGTAGCCTGTAGGGCATAGATCGCCGCTCCTAAAAACTGCATTAATCGTCCAAAAACTCATGTTTTTCACCAATATTCCATCATGATTCGCGCCGAATGGACCGCCATTGCAGCCTGTGTCTCTCCACACAGCGCTGTGTGGCTGTACTAACCTCTGAACTGACGAGCTGTTTACATGCCCTTTGCGCATGCGCAGTGCGGCTCATTGTTTCAGGGGAAGATCGGCAGCTACAAATCAACTTTCTTCTTCCAGTTTTGTGCAAAATGGACGAATGTCTATGGGATGAAGATGTTGTGGAGGAGGACTTTGAATATGATGGACGTCCTTACAGTTTGGAGCCACAGTATACAGATAAGGAGCTGATAGAAATGAGGAAGCGATCGCAACGCTCCAGAGAGTACTGCGCATGCGCGAAGAGCATGTAAACAAACTTGTCAGTTCAGAGGTTAGTTCAGCCACACAGCGCTGTGTGGAGAGACACAGGCTGCAATGGCAGTCCATTCGGCGCGAATCATGATGGAATATTGGTGAAAAACATGAGTTTTTGGACGATTAATGCAGTTTTTAGGAGCGGCGATCTATGCCCTACAGGCTACCATTATATCGGTGTCCGCTGCTCGATTTTGGATCTAAACATCTCCCGAAGCACCGTTTGCATCAGGCAAGCCTTCTGGGTGAGTATATTGTTCTACTTCATTCTATAAACAATGTAAAAGCTGCAGGAACCGAACTTTTCCTTTAACTGCCCCGTCACATCTGATGTCGGATTAAAGCCGTTTGTCATAATGGAAACTTAACCTGACGGCAGCTGGAAGTTTGATGCTCATCTTACAAGTCAACAATAAACAGCCTTAACATCTGATACTGAGTATATATCTGGCTTCTCTCATTTCTTTAAATTCAAAGAAAAGAGGGAGAAAAAAGAGAGAAAATAAATGTCTGTCACTCAGGATTTCCTATATTCCTCTGTTTTAGTCTTTATTTTTAACGTGATCTAAAAAGATGGAGTACATTATTGAAAGGAGGATGAGGCGGAGACACCGGGAGAGTATACAGTACATCACTAAAGGCTCTGCTATTTGGCGATGACAAACCAGGAATGCAGGTGGATCACAAGCATTATGAATGGATAAGCCTGCTGCGGTGTAAGTGTCTCTTAATTTTGTACTCCTATAATGACAAAGGAACAGATTACATCTGTCCCGGGAGCTGGCCCACACGGTGACACGCTTCGTGGCCTCAGATGCGCGCCCCGGCGGCCAGTCCGTTCTCCCAGCTGCTGGAGGGACAGCAGCTCTGACCGTTCTCCAGCGGAGACGGTCAGAGCAGCGGGGATCATTCAGACCAATCAGACGCTGTGCCTCGCCCGCAGCACATTTAAAGGCAAGGAGAGGCGGTCATTTGATTGGTGAAGATAGCGCTCGGCTGTGTTAAACCCACTCACGGCTTTTCTCCTCCTACTCTGGCATTTGGGCCAAGGGGCAGAGACGTGGGCGTGGATCCGCTTCTCTGTGCCCCTCTGTGCCCCTCTGTGCCCCTCTGCGCTCCTCTGCGCCTTGAGTGCGCCTCTCTTGGCACTGCAGGAAACTTGCAAAGTGCGCCGGTCACACCCTGTGCGCACGGCGAAGGCCGGCGCAGGGCAGGTGCGCCTGCGCTTTCGCCTGGTCTACGAAATTAGAGCCCCAGGCAAAAAAATCCTCAATGATTGGGCCATGGCTGGACTCTCTCTCTTTAAGTAAACTTATAATAACAGAGTCGTTAGCATACTTTATGATGGCTCTGTTGTCATGTTTGCTCTGACACACATTTGTGTACAGCATGAACAATAGAGGAGAAAGCACACACCCTTGTGGTGAACCTGTGGATGTGTGTTTTTGGTCAGACAGAACATTGATAACCCTGATCCTGTGAGTCCTGTCAGTTTGGGGGCGTCGGTGGCGCAGTTGGATAGTGCGCTTGGTCAGTGATCGGGAGGTTGCAGGTTCAAGCCCAGCTCCGGGCGACACATGGCGATGTGTCCTTGGGCAAGACACTTAACCCCAAGTTGCTCCCACTGCTGCGTCAGTGGCGTGTAAATGGGCATGAAAGGGCGTGAATGTGTTAGAGATACTGATGGATGACTAACATAGAAACTCAGAACCATCAGTGAGTGAATGTGAGTGCGAATGGATGCAAATGGGTATGAATGGGTAGGTGTGACCTGCGGTGTAAAGCAGCTTTGAGTAGTCAAAAGACTAGAAAAGCGCTATATAAGCTCAAGTCCATTTACCATTTACCATTTAAATAGTTAAGGATCCAGCCCACCAGGTTGTTACTTCAATTGAATTGCTGTAAGAGCCTTTCAGTCATGACTGTGATTTATCCATTTTTATCTGAGCTGTTGGGTTTGATGTCCTCCACAGCAGCAGCAGCTCAGCCTCCTGTGTGGCAGGCGGACCCTCAGCTGTCCACGTCCAGCCTTCTGTCGTCTGCAGACTTCCCGGCGCTCAGTAGAGACGTGAGCAGAGAGAGGAGCAGTAAAGTCAAAGACATGCCGCTGAGAGACAGCGCTGCCCCTGTCTTTAAGGACGGATATCATGCCCAGCTGAGGGAGATGCTGGGGGGAAACATGAGGGCGTATGAGGCGTTAGAGGAGGATGAGGAGGAGGTCACGGGGCGAAGGAGGAGGAAAGCTTTGGATCAGGATTCAGTCAACAGTCTGATGGAGGAGGTGATCCGAGAAATCGCAGCAGAGGGAGAACATGTCACCAGAGAGAAGGTGAGATGGGGCGATGCTGACCATCAGCTGTTTTCTGACTGGTTAATTTAAAGTGAGTCTTTGTTTGGTTGATCCCAGTCTATTTTCTAAACTTTAACCTAACCCCTCAGCAAAAGAAACAATCATCTTATTCTAGGATGATACTATAAAGCAAGAGGACTCTAAACAGTTCTGCAGGAGTTAGCTTTGGCTGGGGTCATTTCCCATGGGTCACAGTGAGAAAGAGTACGAGACACTTGCTTGTTTCGTTCATTCTGATAATCTTCACAAATAAGCTCCATGACAAACATCCACAAAAGCTGGCCAGAGGAAACATCAAGTCAGTCCACACAGGACTAAGCAGGGTTCCCACGCCTCCTGGAAAACCTGGAAAATGATTGCCCAATTTTCCAGTCATGGAAAACATATGGAAAACTAGAAAAGCACTTGGAGAGCGCAAACCTCTGCCAGCGCCATAGTCCTCACTCATATTGTGATTTTTACCATAAATATTAGTCCTACCTTTATTTCATGTAAATATTTAGATTCCTTGACCATGAAAACATACCATTAGCAATTGGATTCATAATGATATCTATTTTAGTTCAGTAGTTATTCACCAAAATCAAATTTTTCGTCATGGCGGCCAGGCGCTGATCCGGATCAACACCAAAATCGAATCAGGTCTTCCTTTTCCCATACTGAACATTTCCTGAAAATTTCATCCAAATCCATCCATTACTTTTTGAGTTATTTTGTTCACAGATGGACGGACGGACAAACAGACAGACAAACTCTCCCGAAAACATAACCTCCTTGGCGGAGGTAATGAGAAAAAAAGTGAAATATCTTGGAAAAGCTTAAATTGTCCTGGAAAATGGACAAGTGAAGTAAGAAATGAAGTAAAAATGTATTTGGTAACTAATGTACATGTGGCCAGAAAATGTGAGTAGATAAAATAATGCAAGTTAAGGCATAAAATATAAAAACTCAAAACAGTGGGGACAAAAAGAAGTAATAAAAAAATGACAAAATAAAATTTAGGCTAAATTAACAATCAATTCATAAAAAGCAGAGTAAATAAAGATTAATAAATGTGTATAACCATAAATTTATAATAGTAAGACACATAAAAGTCAGACTAAACAGATAGCTAACAGACAATGTCGGTGCTGGAGAGTTAGAAACAAAGAAATTCTAAGATCAATATGATCAATAGCTAGAGATATTGTTTATCATCGTCTAATCTTGTTATTTTAGAAGGCTAACTACAGCTGAAAACTTCCCACAGCAACAATGTAACTTCAGTTGGTTATGTGACACTGGTAAAAGTCCTGGAAAATGTCCTGGAAAATGTCCTGGAAAATGATTTCTAGAGAAGAGTGGGAACCCTGCTAAGGTAATGATACTGGGCAGGTCTGTAAACACCAGCAGGAGTTACCACATGCTCCCCTTTGCTGCCCTCAGTTACAGCTGCATCCATGTCTGTTGGCAAACATTTGGATCTGCTGCCCCGTAGTTCAACACACATCAGCAGGGACCTCCAGCAGAGTGGGAGCGTCCTATTAACTGCCAGATTGTAGTTCTGGCTACGCTAGCTTATCTCTTAGAATGCTCAGACCACTAAAGGTGCAGTGTGAAGAATTTGGCAGCATTTCGCCAAACATAAACGGTGAATATAGGATATAATGTTTCTATATGTATTTAAAGTCCATCAAAATAGGAGTACAATCATCCCCATTAAACGTTTCTTTTATTTTTACTTAGTTAGAAAAAGCTCTAAAAAATTACATTACTGCGGGCCGCTTTCATGTAGTCCGACATAACGATCCGCCATGTTGTCTACGGGTGGATTTTAGGGACAAAAAGAACAAAACACAAATCAATCTGCCGGTTCTGAAATCTACCTGGAATGCAGGCGAAGAAGAGGAGAGAGGGCAGCGGTGGGTGTATAGACAGTTTTTACTCTGCACTAGGGATTTAAACTGAGTGTATTTTACACTTAAAGGAGACATATCATGCTTGTTTCTCCTTTTCACTATGCCAGACTAGGATGCCTGTAAAGCATTTCTGCCCTCAGTACAAGTCATTTAGTTCCTTCATTTGCGTTCTCAAAATCCTCATTTTAGGCCATTATCAAGCTCGAGTTGAAACACGAGGATCTCAGGATGACCTATGGTTACCTTGCAACGTCACAGCCCTTTGTGTTCTGATTGGTCAGTTCTATCGGGGGTAGCGCCAGCCTGTCCTTCTTCTTCTACTGTATTCTCCGGCAGGCTCAAAACAGCGACCGCGTATTAAGTCCCCCTACAGGCCAGAGCTGGTAATGAGTGAGTGTGAGCTAGGGATCTATATACTGCTGCTTGGTGGATGTGTTCCTCGGTGATGGTTTTGTGGCTAACGGACATCACAGAGGAGGAAGTGTTTTATCAGATTACTCCAATAAAAAGAAAGGTACCTCGTGTCATCACGACAATTTAAATCTCGTGGACGTCTCGCAATGACCTATTTTCAGAGGCATCAAATCTCGTTCTAGGATATCAGAAAAAATACAGTATCTAATTTTTTGAAAATTAAGGGGGTGTAAGGTCTTGTTTTCAAATTTATTATATTATATGTAAGTATTAAATCATGCATCAGCATGATATGTCTCCTTTAAAGATTTGGAAATGGAGGACCACATTTATTCAGAATCACTCGAGAGTCAAGACTCCGATCAACGTCTTTCGAAAAAAAGAAAGCACAATGAAATGAAGCGAAATCATGACAGAAAACATCAGACAACAAGGATAAACTTTGGGGTTGCTTTTACATGGTGGAGAGCCTTGTTTACAAAGTTATGTCTGAAGACTGACACAGAAGTTGCTTGTTCTCTGCTGGACAGGTAAGGGTGCAATATGCAGTTTTATTATTTTTGTAACAGAGTTTATTATGTTTAAATTGTATTGTTTATTGGATCAACACAGACTGTAAACCACTGAGCTGCTACACAACTCCCGTATTGTGTTGGTATTGTAAATAACGCCCATAAGTGGTGGAAAATAAATACTTGATCTAGTTAGCTTTAATGCGCTAATGTTTGTTTGTGTTACTACAAGTTTACAAAACCTACAATCGGCAGCTAACAACTGACCTATAATCTATAAAATAATGGTTACAAACCTTGCCACTTGAGTAAATGATTCTGCGTTTAGGATCCTTTTTGGTCCTCACAGGATTCTGTTGCTCAGTGACGTGACGTCTTGGCTACAGTTAGGTTCATTCTAGAATTTGAACGCCAGATGTTGCTAAAATGCCAAATTCTACACACTGCACCTTTAACACATCATATGCTGAAATGACAGGAACCAGCATCAGCTTAGCTCAGCATGGATCGACTGTACACGGGCGATTTCTGGCGTTTGTAGACTTAGATGTCCAGACTGCCTACGTTATGTGCTCAACAAAAGGATGGGCGGAACAAACCTGAACCTCGAGAGGGTTCGACAGGAGTATCAGCCGAAGGTCGTACGGCATGAGCAGCAGCTACATCTACACTGACAAAACCTGTAAAACCGTCTATAAGAAGTCTGTGGGCTGTGAGGAAACATCAGACTCCACCTGCATGTTTTTCTCCATTTAGATAGACTGATCCCGGGGGCATGCTTTCTCTGAAATATTGGTGATTCCTTGACACTTTACTGGTCAATATCAGTTACTGTAAACTGATGTTGAATGATGTAGGTAATGAAAATAAAACCTGATGTTAGTGCATGTGGGAGCCACTTAAGGTGGACTCACTTCATTACCACTAGAACAATAAAAACACAAACCAGGTGATCTAAGAGGTTTATCCAGTGTCGCTGGTGGAAATGCTACACATCCATGAAATCTGTACTCAAAGAATAAATGTTGGTATTAAGTAACAGTACCAACCCTAATGAAACATGTTCAGAAGTAGAAATGCACAGTGATATGAGAGGATTCAATCACTGGAGTGTTTTTGCTTCGGCCAGCTCCTAGAAATATGTTTGCTATCCCAGGTGATATCCAGAGTGTGCCAGCTGCTGCAGATTCCCTCTTCAGACGTGGGCAGAATGACTCCATGGAAGTTTCCAGCTCTGAAGGACCTCCAGTACATCATGAAAGAAATAAACATGTTCATAGAGGTAGGTCGGCTCTCCTCTGATAATGTCTGCTCAGTGAATCTGATGATGGTGATTGCTGAGTCCTCTCTCTCTGCGTCAGTGCACGGAGGCGGTGACGTCCATCAGCACGCTGTACGAGCTCGGACAGTCTCTTGCCGGCCTGAAGGATAAGAAGCACTTCGAGGAGCTCAACCTGGGCCCGCTCTGCAAACTGCCACTCGTCCACCGCATGTTCAAGATCGACGGCAACACCAAGGACGACGACGTCCGACAGATCAGGACGGTCGACATCCTGAGAGTAAGTTTGACATGATGACTGACATGGTTTAGGTTAAAGGGGAAATGAGGTTTGTCTAAGGGCTAAGAGGAGTTTTTTTTGTCACTTTTTTACTGTTAAAGTTTTTTGGGGAGTTTGTACCTTTACTGACGACAGAGCTGTAGGTGGGGGTAGAGACAGCATGGAGGACATGTTCATTTACTACTCCACCAAAGCAGCACCCTATCTTAAACTTTGTCTGTATGTGTCCTCTTTGTTTCTGTTTCTCAGCAACTTCGAACCTTCAGGCGTCAGGTGAACAAACCCAAAGTGGACCTGGCTGAGTTTTTGAAGTTTCTGGCCGATCATTACAGCTGTGACTCTCCGTATGAGCTGGGGATCAGGATCCACAGCATTGGGCTGCCCATCTCAGTAAGAGTCAAGATCAATCAATCAATCTTTATTTGTAAAGCGCCAATTCATAAAAGTGTTATCTCAAGACACTTTACAATAGAGCATAAAGCTCTTCATTTTAAGGATACACATATATGCATAGATACACATATACATATATATATATATATATATATATATATATATATATATATATATATATATATATATATATATATATATATATATATATATATATATATATATATATATCTACATATATATATATATATATATATATACAAATATATACATCCAACACCAACATGAATCCATGTAGCCAATCATGAATCCCTCCATCATGGCTCAAGAAAAAACCTTCTGTTAAGCAGCAGGAAATCTTGAATGTGGATCCCAGTCTCATGATGAACAGCAAATCCACACCATGCTGTGTTGGTGTGAGGGTGAAGGAAGGGAGGTAAGAGGAGACAAGTGGACTAAAGTAAGAACTAAAGTTAGAGACAGATCCATGAACCATAGATCTGTCGTCTGATTTATTAGAGGTTAGCCTCTTGAGATGCTACATCTGGTTTTCAGGAGGGTCCTCATGTCTGAATGGTTGTGGTGATCATTTTATAGAAGTATAATCATTGATATTCTTACTGAAAATAAGAATTTATGGTAGTGATGAACTCATGGGTGCCCAGACCACAGGTGCATCCCTACCATATTTGTCTCTATTAAGTATAAATGTATTAAAACCCTCTTGAAATGTGACATCCCATTTTCAAGAGGGACCCCACGACTATGTGGTGCTGAATATAGATGTATCAACCATGGATATATAGATGTGAAATGTTCCTAGTGAAATGGCCAAATATGTGTCATGTTTGTAATTGTAGTTTTTGAGGCTTCGTGACTCCACAGCAGCAGGAAGTCTCCATCAAGGATCCCAGGCCACCTACAAGACAAGAGCCAGAGACGAGTACAGGAGCAAACAAAAGGGGCAAAGGCAGATACAGAGAGAGAGTGAGAGATAGAGCCCAACGTACCAGATCTCCCCAGGCAGTCTAGAGTCAAGATCAATACTTTATTATGAGTGATAGAGCTGTTGTATTAGTCTGTGCCTTCACATCACAAGAATAACAAAAGCTTCCATTCAGCATAACAGTAAAAACATTTTGCCAGCAGTTCAGAGGCTGAGGGACGAGGCTGCCCCGACCAGGATAAAGAGCTTAGCAGCAGGCCCTCTAAATAACAACCATATATTCCCTGCATCACTTCCAGACTCAACAGTTTCAGTATGGTGTGACAAGGAAATTACGCAATTTAAGCATTTATATGTAGATAGTATCTTTGGTAGTTTTACCAATTTGTCAACCCGCGTCTCCCTACGTCTCATCTGTTTTGTTATTTCCAGGTTTGCAGTTTTATTACTAAATGTTCCCCAATTTCCCCTCTTTACCTCCAAAACAGCGATGGGACACCATGTTGTCATTTAGCCCTAATCAGAGAGGTATCATTTCCAAGTTGTATGATATTATCTTGGCTTTTAGCAACCACTCAAATGTTAAAGTTAAATGTACATGGGAAAGGGAACTAGGGTTACAAAAACACTAGGAGTGCTGGGAACAGTCTTTAGAGAAGGTACAATCTACCACCTCTTGTGCTTGTCTTGGACTTATTCAGTTTAAGGTCGTATACAGGGCACATTTCTTTAAATCCAGACTATCTGAACTGTATCCAGAAGTGGAGGACAGATGTGATAACTGCCATGGCTGTCCTTGTCACCTTAGCCACATGTTTTTTCTTTGTCCCGTTGTAAAAGGTTTCAACCTCGCCCTTTGATTGCTATATTTGGGACTCTTGACCCTTTACTTTCACTTAACTCCATACAAAAGGATATTATAGCCTTCACATCTTTATTAGCAAGACGTTTGTTATTGCTGCACTGGAAGTCTGCTAAATATCCTTCTGTCTTCCGCTGGCTTACTGATGTCATGATTTTTCTAAAACTTTAAAAATTAAAAATTCATTACACGTTGAGAGAAGGTACAGCAATATTTGACCAGAAATGGCTACCCTTTATTTCATGTCTCACTAATTTACAGATACTACCTGATTGAATGTGTGCCTATAACTGTTGAACCTTTTTTATATTGCATGAATTACAAATAGATTTTTTGTTGGTCATTATGAGCAGTGTGTGGGTGGAGGGTTTGTTATAGCTTGTTATTCTGCCTTTCAATGTTTATTTTTTTTCACCCTCATACATGTATATGTGTCTGTGTACACATGCATATACTTGGTTAAAAAAAAAGAGAAAAAGGATAATGGTAAATTGTATTCTGTGATTGCAATTATTATATTGTCCTTTTTCTTCCAATAAAAATATTTTGAAAAAAAAGAGCTTAGCAGTGAGACTTTAGAAAGACAAAGACGAGTTGTCAGGATTTTGTCCCTTCGCAATTCTTAAAGCTCAGTATTTCACGGTTCATACCAAAAACCCCTGACATAACTCAAAAATGAAGAACGAAGAGACAGCTGAAGGCAAAAAGATGGGATTTAATTAACGGCCGGAGATACAAACATTCAACAAGAAGCTGGATGTTGATCTGAAGAGATGTTATGTTTTCTCTCTTTTATGAGAGTGTTAAGGAAGGTGTGTGTATGTAGTGACCTCGGTACATCACTATCTTGGAACGAGCCAGACTGAGCTGGTATGGAGGATGTCCCTCAAACTTGATAAAGGGCGTGAGACAGCCTCCATACGAGGTTACATACGGAGGTCACATTATCAGTAATGAATCAGTATGTAAGGTATGTGTGTGTGTCTGTGTCAGAAGTATGCAAAAGCTAGACAATGATTAAAAGTATGATTATATTACAGGATAAAGAGTCAAATACATGAAAAGATTATATACAATATGTACAAAAGTTGAATACATAAAATATGTACAAAGGTCAAATTATTCTTCACATTCCCGGCTGTTTTTCATTTATTTGAACAGATAATTATTAATACAATAAACTGTAGGTAAAGACAAATAGTAAAACAAAATCAGTTTGTGGATGTGTACCCATAACATCTGGAACAGTAAAGAGATCAGCACACATGACCCCAAGTGGTTTATTAGTGTCATTGTAACTATTGAAACCATTCCTCAAGCAGGGCATACGAACCTTAGAGCAATATCCTGGATCAACAGTACCCATAGGAATAGATGTAAAATTAAAAAGATTATTTTATTGTAAAAAACAGTCAAATTGAATGTCACTGGTTAGATGCACTGGAATATAAATTGGAGTGTTTTTGGTATCAGTAGTACTCAGGAAGTGTGTGAAATCTAACATACTCACGTTCGGTCCAGGCCCTGAAATCATAGACCGGTATGTTTGGTTCAGGAAACTAGCTGCAAGAGAAGAGCTGAGAACATGTGGAAACAAAGAGCTGACATTGGTGACAGGTTTAGGAATGATATGTGGATTTCTAGAGGCAATTGGCATTCTAGTACACACATAGCAGTTCATTTGATTTCGGGATTTCGCCAAGAACTGTGCATATCGGTACCAAACGTTCAGTTCGAAGGACAACGAGAAGTTGAAAGCCGTGGTGTACCAGTCCAAGGGGCTGTGATCTTGCTTTTTCAGAACATGTCCGCCAGAGGAAGCCAGAAACTGTTCAGTCCCAGTCCAGATGATGAGGCCACACAACACTGCAGTCCGGAGATGGACAGTTGGTTTTGGAGGCATTTTCCTGAGGCACACTGGGGCGGAATCGCCGCGATGGATTCTTCACGGGTTTGAGACGTGACGGGGCTAGTCCTCCGTCCCCCTTTGTAGCCCGTCTGGATCACCAGTGTACCTTAACAGTCTTGATGAAGCCTCCCCTCCTCACTCCTCAGAAGTTTGCAGTTTGCAAGACAGCCTTTCAGCAAGTTTCAGTGCTGTGGGTGTGGCCAGGAGAACTCGGTACGGCCCAGTCCAACGTGGAGACGACCACTTCTGTCTCTGATGGGCCTTGATGAACACGAGATATCCCGGATGGACAGGCTGGACAGGCGTCGGCTTTGGCTCTGGCTCTGCCTCTGGCTCTGGTTCTCCTCCTTAGGACACAGAAACAGACTTGGCAGCATCAATTTGTTATTTCACTTTAAAACATTGTTCCAAATGTGTCACAATGTCAGAATGTTTCACAGGTCTCTTTGGCTGAATAATTGTCAGCTTAGCTCAGGCAGCATATAGGGTCTATGAAATATACATTCAAATGGTGTTAGCTTATGTTTGCCACAAGGTGTTGTATTAATAGAAGTTTTAACCAGGTGTAAACAAGCAGGCCATGGTATTCCTGTTGTTTCCATTGCTTTGATCAGTTGTTGTTTAACAGTACCATTATCTGAATAAATAATTTCAGGTATTTCAAATCTGTAGAAAATACTCTCTTTTAGCACTTTAACTGTAAAATCTGCATCAGCATGTGCAGTTGGATGTATTTCAGTCCAATTACTGTAATGTCACATAACAACTGAACAAAACCTTTTATTCTAACATTTATCTAATTCAATGTAATTCAAACTCAAAGCTTAAAAAGGTGATGTTGGTTCTGAACCTTGTCTTGTTCGTATGCCCCCTTGAACATTATTCCTTAGTCATATTAAACATTTTTTTAAAACATGGTCATGTGCTGCTTTTTGGAAATTTGGAGCATTAAAACATTTTTTTGTACCCCCCTAGCATTTGTGTACTCCCCCTAACATCCCCGCTGTTGTCACATGACAAGGTCCATGGGACACTTGGCACGCCCAGGGATATAAGGAAGGAGGCAACCAAAGTAAAGTAGTATCAGGGTAATAATCATTAAAACAAGGTCATCCTCGTGTGTTAAGAATAACACATGAGCATGGCATGGTGTTAGTGATCATGCAAAATGTAATCAGAATCAACAGTTATCAGAGCAGGAAAGATCGGAGTAGCAGGCTCACCACGAGCTAAAGCTTGAGCAGCAGAGTCAGCTAGGGCATTTCCACGTGAAAAAAAAATCATTTTTCTGTGTATGAGCAGGGATATGGACAATAGTCAAAGCTGAGGAAAGTTTAAGAGCCTTAGTCAAGGTCTAAAGCAGGACTACATGCTTAACTTCAGAACCAGATGATGTTTTAAAGTCCCTAAGGTGCCATTGAGCACAGTGATAATGACAAGATGAATAAACATATTTAGAATCAGTGAAAATAGTGACAGAGAAATCTGCACAACAGTGTAAGGCAGCAATAACAGCTTTCAGTTTAGCTGTGCAGATTACGTCATCAGCACAGAGTCAGAGTAGTTGCAGCATAAGCAGAGTGAGTTTTGCCATAAGAATCTGTCAAAGAGCTGCCATCAGTAAAAATCAAAATTGAATCAGAAATATGTGTATCTAGCAAATCAGATCTGGGCAGAAATGTCTAAAGAGAATATTCTAATCAGTCATGATCATCACTTGCATTTGCAACAGTTGGTGTAAGAGTTGCATGTTTTAACCCGATAAAGCCAATTGTATCATTTTTGATACATACTTTTATGATATCTCTATCAGCTCAATATGATCAACAAATTACAAAAAACATCTGAAAACAATCAGATAAATGATAAAAATGTCCACACATGGATTATCAGTTGCCAAAAACACCTAATGTATCAAATGAAATACAAAAAGTCTATTTGTTGAATTTTATGGACATCTTGCTTTTTATGGATTTTAGCAGAAAGTGAAACAAACATTTAGCTCCAAAAAATTATAATTTTCTGGCTATAATCTATGGTCTTGGGCCTTAAAGGGTTAAAACTGTGCAGTGTACTATAGAAGAACAGTCATACAGTGCAGATGTTTGAAAGTGAAGTGAAACTAATCCTGTCCTGTTGTAGCAGCACATAAGGACAAAAGGAAAAAAAAGAAACAACATCAGCACTGGATGAAACTGCTTCTGCAGCTGCTGTGACAACGGGGTCAAGTTTTTTAGAGTAATAGGCTATAGGTCAATAGCATGTTGTTTCTTTCTGTGCCAATACTGCAGACATGTGACCACCTTTAGAGTGGCAGAAAAGATTAAATGGTTTGTCATAGTCAGGTAGTTTTAATGACAGGAACTGATGTACTGCCTTTTTCAAATAATCACAGAGATTTTCATTCCTTATAGATAGAAAAAAGACTTTATTGTTTAATATTAACAGCAAGTACAGAAGTCTTCATATGGCAGAGAAATTTTGAATCTATTATCTGCAGTAGTTAAGAGTTCCTAAGAACGCCATAAAGTCTTTAGGTTGAGAAATAGTGTGTCCTAAGAATTTAACCAATGATTCTAACAAACAAAGAGAAAACGGATCATTTTCACTAAACAGGAGCCATAAAGCAGACAGACAGACAATCTGGACCAAACGTCAAGGTCAGAGATACGCTGCTGCTGGGAGACGGTGCTATCAGTGGCCTTAACCATAGAAGAATTGAAACATGCTGCTATCCCAGAACCACTGTCTCTAAGATAACAACACTCCTCCAAGAAGTTTTGTAAACACACAGAGCAGTCAAACAGCTGATTGTGCACGTGGGTGCAGCAGACATCAGAAAGGAATAGAGTGAAGTATTTTACAACATGTCCTTATTCAGCTAAATAATTTAAGCAATGCCAATGAATCTTTGCAGCATATAATTTCATCAACTTAGGCGAGAAGGATATCATTAACATACAAAACAATTTGTAAACCACAAGGTGGGTTAAATTTAGAAAGGTTTGCAGTCATAGCCTGAGAAAATATGGTTGGTGAATCAGTGAAGCCTTGTGAAAGGCAGGTATATGTATACCTTTTTGTTGTAAAAAGTGAATGCAAACGAAAATGGCGATTATTATCTACAGATATAGAAAAAGAAATGCATTTGCTAGATCCACAACTGTAAAATGTTTGTTTTTTTTTCCTGTGGCCATAAGTTAGTAAGTAATGTATGTGGATCAGGCACAAGTGGTCCAGCTTTTTTACAGCTCATAAGCACTTTACCATTTTGAATCCTGTACTGGGTAGAGCTTTCATTTCAGGAAAAATAGGTGTATTTACAGGTGAGTCATCTCATGGTATTAGGACTCCAGCTTTTAATAAGTCTTGTATTATTGAATCACAGGCATAATACCTGCTAGTGCACCAGGCTTTAATAAATATTGTCTCTACATAGGCAAGTGTTCATTTATTCTCTTTAATCCTTGAGGCACCCCAAAAAGAAAAATAATAAAACTAAATTAATTAATTCTAAAGTCACTCATGTGCCAAAACAGTTCCTCTCATTAATGTAATAAAAGTGAATTAAAGTATTAATTAGTATTAAAGTATTAAACCTTTTTAACAACTTCTGACGTCAGTATAGATATAAAATTTTTCATTATTATTAAAGTTTTTGTGCTTTAATGTACTTTTTGTCATGAAACTATTGTTTGTTTGTTTCAATAGGAGAAAACCTTAAATCTTGAATTTTCTGTGTTTGCAAAGTGGAATTTTTTGGTGTGAGGTTATTGCAGTCTTAATAAGGTCATTAATTCATAGATAAATTGATTTAAATGCATTATTTGTTTTGAAGCAATTAGAGCTCACTTAAGAATTTAACATTAAAGTACCTCTAACTTTTCTTTAAAGAGAATTCTTTTTAAGTCTTAGAATGAGAATTAGACAGATGGAGAGGTTCCTCTGTTTCAGGGACCTCTTCTGATATCTGGTCTCTTGAATCTGGTTTTCTTTGTCTTTCTTTAGGTGTTAGAGCTTGCTCCGTTACACCCTTATCTTGTTTAAACAAATGCCATGTCATCATATCATATTGTAATCATTCTGTTTTTGTTGTTCTAACATATATTTTTGCTTTATATTGCTGAGCTCCTCTTTGTTCTCAGCATTTACTGCTGCTTGTGACTGGATCATACTCAAAGTACTGTGACAAACATTTCCTTGCATATTTCAGATGCACAATATATAGATATATTTATATAAATAAAATAATAGTAACAATAAACATAATAAAACTTTGTCTCCTTAAAAAAAATTATCAACCAGATTAAACAAATTATGCAATTAGAAACCATTTCAAATTAAGGTAATTTCAGTTTATTTAGGGTAGCAATTTTATTATTATTATTAGTATTACTATCGTAATTCAGTTTTAATTCTCTTTGTATCTAAAAGAACACTTGTCCCACTGCCATGATTCAATTCTATTGGACTGTGTTTAAAAAGTTTCCTCATTTTTATATAAATATATGTATACATATATATGATAATTGGTCAATTATGTAAAAGCACTTAGTTTAATATATGAATAAAATTAAAACTTAAGTGGCAATTTCATAATTTAACGTCAACATCATTGGTGTTACTGGTATCACAGACCTTATTTCTTAAATGTCAAGAATATGTAATAGAACCCCCAGGGTCATGTATCATTAGACATTTTTTTAGATTTTATCAGTTATGTCATTGCAATTTAGCTCTTATCCAAATATATCTAAACTTCATCCGTAATGAATGTCAGTAATTTTATCAGCATATTTTATCCTTTATCAAAAGTACACATATATGAATTTTGTAATGATAACCTAAAGTGTGGTTACATTAATGACAGAAAACTAGGTACGTCTTTTTAAAGAAAAAAAAACAGAGCAAATGTTCTAGTTTTCTATTATTGTTGGTAACATGGTCAACATGCTTATAAATACCTCCCATTAACTTAAGTTTGTACAAACTGAATTAAAATTTTCTACCCTTTTACTTGGAAAGTCACAGCATTTTGGTAATGATCCGACTACAGCTGTAACATGTTACAGTCATCTAATATTAGTTATTAATATTTTGGTCTTGATTCCCACGCTGTAGTATAGAGTGGAGGAGATTAACATCCATATTTTATAATTATTTCGTAAGTAGACCTCATACATTTGATGGCTTTATTTTCAATCATAATATCCTTAAAATGCTTTAATTCAATAACATCTCAAACTATATGACACTTAGTATAGAAAGTATAAAGCCATACAGGATAGTTTTGCATGTGCACGATAAACTTCTTATTTATTTTAGAGGCTCAGTAATAATTAACATTAAGATTAATCCTTTGTTTATTTTCTCATTAATAGTATTCCCTGGACAGTGAGCACACATAAACTTAGTTATGTAACTTAAACTGTCAGATAACTGCAACAGATTGTATAAGTAGGACAAGGAGCCTAATTAACAAACTGACCTTCTGTCAAAATTTAACTTAATTACTGAATTTGAAGAAATGCATTTAGTTTTGGCATGTTAAGTTTTAAATAATAAAACTATAATCAGGACAGTAAAGGGATAAGAAAGGCCCTGCCTTGGGCCCCCAAATAACTAAATACGCCCCTGTTCAATATATATATATACATGTCATACACCAATCAATACAGATCAGCCACCATCAGAAAAAGATCGTCCACTACACCAACCTTCTACCGTGATTAATTCACGGCGGATGTAGCCGTCTTTATCTGCAGCATCTCTATTTGATCAGTGTCACGCACACACACACACACAGCCTCTCAATTTAGAACTAAGAACAACTGCAGCCAATAGTGTCACACACACACACATTATACAATTGTCACACAATTGTCTTCACTCCTGAGACTGCCTTCTAGCGCAGTTAAAATCACTTAGGAGTGGTATCCTAGTTTAGGGACAATTAGATAGCTGTACACACTACCTCTGGTTCATCCTAAACTCTTAGTGTAAGGCATTAGCAGGTTACAAATCTGCTCTGAATCATCCTACACTGAAAACCAGCAGTTTGTAAGACTGCTCTGAGATCTCCTATACCATAAACAGTGGGTGGTAAATCCGCTCTGAAGCTTCCTTCCTATACTACTCTTTAGATAGTAAAGGGTACACAAAAGATCTATGCTCACCCATTTGCAGTCAGCTGTGTCTCGTGTGGATCCTCGTCAAGGGCCCCAGTCGAGTGCGGAGATCACCGAACCCTCAAGACGGGCTGTTCAATGCTGGAAATCTTTTCCCAGGCCGTGCACGGACTTTCGCGATGGCCTCCCCCTCTCCCAGGGTCACAGCTGTGAGGAGCGACTCGAAGGACCAATTTATGTCAGGATTTTGTCCCTTCGCAATTCTTAAAGCTCAGTATTTCACGGTTCATACCAAAAACCCCTGACATAACTCAAAAATGAAGAACGAAGAGACAGCTGAAGGCAAAAAGATGGGATTTAATTAACGGCCGGAGACACAAACATTCAACAAGAAGCTGGATGTTGATCTGAAGAGATGTTATGTTTTCTCTCTTTTATGAGAGTGTTAAGGAAGGTGTGTGTATGTAGTGACCTCGGTACATCACTATCTTGGAACGAGCCAGACTGAGCTGGTATGGAGGATGTCCCTCAAACTTGATAAAGGGCGTGAGACAGCCTCCATACGAGGTTACATACGGAGGTCACATTATCAGTAATGAATCAGTATGTAAGGTATGTGTGTGTGTCTGTGTCAGAAGTATGCAAAAGCTAGACAATGATTAAAAGTATGATTATATTACAGGATAAAGAGTCAAATACATGAAAAGATTATATACAATATGTACAAAAGTTGAATACATAAAATATGTACAAAGGTCAAATTATTCTTCACACGAGTGAACTCAGGGAATCAGAGAAGCAGCATGAAGTTTGTATGAGACGGGTTTATTCTGTGGGTCAGTACCTAAGTGAGCCAATCTTCGGCCACTAATGACTCTTTTCCACTAGCACGCCTTGGCCCTACTCTACTCGGCCCTACTCAATTTGCAGCGTGTTTCCACTAGCCTGGTACCTCCTAAAACAAGCTAGTTTTAGTACCTTCTCCGCTCTGGTTCCAAGCGAGCTGAGTCGATACTAAAAGATGACGTCACCAACTGCCGGCTACTGATTGATTGGTCAGACAATGTCGTCATCGATGAGTCATGAGTGTGACGACCTAGCATGCTAGCGGTAGCTACCATTAGCTTACCCTCATACGTCTTTTCTTTGCAGCTCGATTGCTCTCGTCCTCGGCTTCATTCTGTTGTATAGCTTCCAAAACTCTCCTGTGCTTCTCAAGGGGTATTTCTTCTTACCACCTGCAGCCTTCTTCTGCTTTCCTTTTTTACTCGGTTTTGTGACAAAAAGCCACAGATTGTTGTGTCGCGCTCAAAATGACGTCACCGCAGAGCCGCTCAGCTGTTTACAGTGACACTGCACCCTGTTGGGCAGGCGACTGGGGCTAATGGAAAAGCAGCACAAAGCGAGTAGAGTAGAGTAGAGTAGAGTAGGTGCTAATGGAAAAGGGCCATAGTGGGTGTGAACGTAAACATGCTTATGACACAGACATATTTTACTTTAAGGAACAGGTAATAAGTAGATTTATACCTGTAAGAGGACAAGTACCTTTAATAATGATAATGAAGACCAAAGAAGTTCCACGTTTATGTGGCCCAGTATTCACTGGATCTCTGTTACTCCTCTTAAGAGTTGAGGGCAGTGATAAACTGGATTAATTTTCCAGCTCTAGTTCAAAGTGCATCAGTCAGAGTTGAGGTAAAAGTCAGCAGCCATAACCTAATGTTTGTTGATCTGACATATTTCATCACCTCCTCATGAGCACAGACAAACAGGTGAAGATGATTGTAACCCTGTGTGTCCTCAGACCTTAATGAAGGTGAGTCGGGCCGAGCACCTGATCCTGGAGCAGGCCCGGGAGCTGATCCAGAGGGAGCTGGAGGAGGAGGCTCAGGAGCGTCTCAGGAAGATGAAGAGAAGCGTTTTGGATCCTCTGCAGGGAGCCTCATCCTCCTCCTCAGGAAACTTTGAGCTCAGGAAGAAATATGTGTCCATGACGGCGTCTGAGGTTGTGCTGGCCGTCTTCTCCAACGCAGAGGGAGTGTTCAGTCCTAAGATGGTGAAGGTTGGTCACCACACACTCGATTATCCAATCAGTGATTACAGTGAACAGAGGAGCTGACTCTAGGCCCTGCTGGGACTTGTTAAGGTCATATAAACCTTATTTAATGGATTCAGTTTTTTATTGGGCACATCCCAACTGTTTGAATTCACCCTTCCATGTTCCTGTTCCTGGTTTAACATTTGAAAAGCAGCTCCAGTGCAGAATCAACACCAGCTCACTGAAGCAAGGGTTTGTCTTCATGAGTAACAGGTCTATTATAGACTCCTTTGACTTTGTTTGCATGCCTTTGAATCATAAAGGTCATTAGGGGAGGTCAGCAGACATGATGATGAAGAGATGTGATCAGGAGACAGGAGAGGTCAAAGGTCAGTTTACACAATGATTCGGACTGCACAGTGTTTGGTAAACAGCAGCAACACACAGAAGCTTTTATTTCAGCACAGCATCGGATATCAGAAGTGAGTTTGATGTTATTGACTCATAAATTATTGTCTTTGCTGCTCCAGACACAGCCGGCTAACAGGCTAGCTTTAGCAAAGGTGGGCCAGGGCCAACAAGCACCACCAGCTGTGAAGTCCAGAGGCCTGTGCAGAAAAACAGCAGCTTATGAAACAGGAAGACGGCATCCTTCTGAAAACTGATTAAGAACATGTGTGTTTATACTCACACATATTTGGACATGTATATTGTCACTGGATTGAGAATGTTCAGCCCCTCACACACTAAAGGTGATCAAACAGCAGGTACCTGAATATTTTGTTTTTGGAGGTAGAGTTTATGTCGTCTACATTCTAAAGTAATCAGGCTGTGGGAGTCAAACTGGAGCACAGTGACCTGGGGCTGATGTTAGACTAATGTTGACATATTTTACAAAGATTAGATTACATTAGATTAGATTTAGATTTATTGGTCCCCAAGTGGGAAATTCATTTCCACTGACTGTAAGCAGTAAGGAGAGGAGAGCTCACCATTATCCTCATTCAGACGCCATCTTTAAAGTCCTCGTCACTGACCCCTGGACGACCTTGGACTGAGGTCCACCATGGTGAAGGTTTGGACTGTGACTCACAGGTCAGAGTCTGAGGACTTACCTGGCTTACCACTTTGACCTGAGTCCAGACTCAATAAAAACATCATTTTAGCTGGACGACTTCACGATGCTGCAGGGAAGCTCGAGCTGACTGCCTCACAGCTGGTGCACAGAGGTCTTTAGTAGGGCCTGGTATCGATTCAGATTTTCTGGATCAATTCAATTTGATATTGCAAGGTCTCAAATCAATTCGATTCACGATACAATGAGATATTTATTTAGTCTGGGATATCTCAGTTAAAATAATGCTGTAAACTTAAAAAGTGACTTTTGACCTGGTGCATTATTAAAATTGTTTTTACATTAAGAAATAAAGCCAAAGCACTTTTCTGTCCAACTCCTCTTTTCCTTTGTGCTTGTAAAATCCGAAATACGTCCATACGTCAGCCTTTAAACTCTCTGGTGGTGCCCATATAGTGCTGTTTGCTTCTGCCGTGTTTGTTTGATTACTTGCAGTAACATCTCACGAGATCTTGTTCTGTGGAAAGCAGCGCTAAATGCAGATCACGCAATACAAGCAGGGTTGATACCACAGGCTGCTTCTCTGCATGTCCAACGAAGAAAAAACTACCCAAGTTAAAAGATTGATCTTTGGATTTTATGGATCGATTATGAACCATTTAAAGGGAAATCGATTAAAATCGATTAAATTGATTTTTTAAACCCAGCCCTTGTCTTTAGAGTGTCCATGCTGACTTGAATAATAGTTATCTGATAGTTTCTCACTTTAACCAGAGTTTGAGGCTCAGGACAGACACACACTGACTGTTTTGTGTTTTTTATCTCCAGCATGTGCAGAGCTTCCTGCTGCAGGTGTCCGGTAACCCTCTGATGAGGGCCCTGTTCCAGCTCTCCATCTGTGGAGGATCACTGGCCGTCCCGCAGGACCTGGTGCTCAAAGACAAGACAACTAAAAACCCAGACCAGCCTAAACCAGAGGACAGCACCCCCACGTCCCTCCCCAGTGAAGGTTAGGACTGCAGGGATCCTGACTGAGCCGATCGGAGACGTCCTGACCCTCATCAGTGTGCCTCCTGTCTGTGTCTGCAGGTGGAGTGAAGCAGTTTGTCAGAGACAGCCTGTCGTCCCACAGCTCAGCCATCACTCTGGCTCACGTCGCCAATCTGGAGAAGAAGCTGACCAGACACTTCCAGGTCAAAGACTTCCTGTGTTTGAGGCAGGGAAACTTCCTGGAGTTCCTGGTTAAGCACGTCCAGGTAGGAGGGTTTTACTGAGGAGGATCAAAGGTCTGAATGAACAGGTGTACTAAGTCTGTCTGTGTTTGTGCAGATGCTGCAGGACTGCCTGGGCTCCTCCCTGATCCTCAGCAGCAGCAGCATGGACCCCTCAGGCAGCATCTTCAGACCATCAAGACAAGACGTTTTTGAGTTCATCAACCAGTGTGGAGAGATCTCATCCACCGATCCAGAGCAGGTGAGGCCCCGAGGGGAGCAGGAGACTTAGGGACATCTGGTTAATGCTGTTCCCATCATCTTTGACTCGCTTCACTCCCTCCCCCTCCAGCTCTCCCACATCGAGTCTGCTCTGAGGACTCACTTCAGGGTCCGGGACAGTCGGGATCTTGGATTTGGGGCTCTGCACTCGCTGGCTGATCTGGTCCAAAGACAAAGATCCCTGTCTGGAGGGGGACTGAGCCCGGTCCACTACGAGGCCGCCCTCTTTGCCAGACACAACAAAACCAGGTCAGTCGTTGGGTGTGCGTGGTTTGGTCTGATACCAGTCAGCCAATCAGAGGGTTGAGGGTTTGAGCCCAGCTCCAGCTGTCACATGTCTATGACCTTTGACATGAAGCTGCTGCCACTGCTGCTCAGAGGTGTGTGAGCGGGTATGAAGGGCGTGAACGTGTTTACTGAAGCTGATGATAACTGACAGATACATGAGCATCAGTGAGGATGTGACCTGCAGAGGTCACACAGTCTAGAGAAAAACTGCATGAGCTCAAAACATCTACCCCCCCCCCCCATCTACTCAACTCGATTTTCTGAATACAGCCAAGCCTGTAAATACTCTTTCAGTTCCAGAGTGCAAACACAGGAGTAAGAAATATTTATTTAACCTTTGTCTAACACTTCAGTTAACATTATAGCTCCAATTCTGTGTCTTTAAAGGAAAAAACAAAAAAGTAAAAACAGAAACTCTTTGAGGGCAGAAAGATTCATATCATTATCAAAAGAACATTAACCACAGAACTGTTGACCCTCATTTATCTACTTTCTCATAAATCCTAACCCTGACAAGACCAATTACAATCTGAGATCTTCGATTGACACCTGAGGTGCCCAATCAAAATTACAGAAGGCCCAGGTTGAGCTGTGACTTCACTTCCTGTGGTCAAAAATAAAAATAATTTTATTCCTAATTTTAGCCAAGAAATAATGCACCAATACAAAAAACAAAAATGTATCATGCAGGTAACACCTTGAAACTGCTTACTGTCTTTTAAACTCTGACCTGTGTGGGTAAAAGTTTATGCTGATATGCGGAAGCAGCAGCCCTCACAGTAGGGCTGGGTTAAAAAATCAATTTAATCTATTTAAATTGATTTTCCTTTAACTGGTTCATAATCGATCCATAAAATCCAAAGATGGATCTTTTAACTTGGGTAGTTTTTCTTTTTTGGATGTGCAGAGAAGCAGCCTGTGGTATCAACCCTGCTAGTCTGGTGTGATCAGCGTTTAGCGTTGCTTTCTACTGAACAAGATCTCATGAGATGTTACTGCAAACAAACATGGTGGAAGCACTATATGGGCACCACTGGCAAGTTTAAAAGCTGATGTTTGGATGTACAGTATTTTAGATTTAACAAGTACAAAGGAAAATACGAGTTGGACAAAAAACAAGTTATATGCAGAACATGCATTAATGCATATCATTAAAATATGATTAATGTAACTGCTTTGGGTTTAGTTCTTCATGTTAAAACAATGTTTAAAGATGTACCAGGTCAAAAGGTCACTTTTTAAATTTACAGCATTATTTTAACTAAGATATCCCAGACTGAATAAATATTGAATTGAATTGTGAATCGAATCGATTTGAGACCTGGTAATATCGAATCAAATCGATCCAGAAAATCTGAATCATTGCCCAGCCCTACCTCACAGTGTTACTTGGTCAAAACACATTGCAAAAGTGTGACTTTTGTACATATCTGTGAAGTTAAACATAACATAAACATATTAAATCAAACATGCAGCCTCCTAATGGTCCACATCTTTGAGCAGCTCTCAGGTTGAAAAGGTCTGTGACCCCTGACTAAACCTTTATCAGAATGACTTTACAGAGCAGATTTAAGGCTTCTACAACAACAACAAGTCTGTTTCAGGTCCTCAGAGGTCTCAGGAGTAAGATAAATCATTGACAGCCTGGGCAGTAGTCATTGCAGTCTCCATATCTGTGTAACGTTGTCTCAGCATAACTTTTAGAGCACCGGCTGCACTACTTCAGAAACACAGGACAAATGAAGCTCTGTCGTTTTACTTAATGTTTATGTCACCGTGTCTGCACCGTCCTCAGCTGTTCTCTGCTGACCAACTCTGTTCACTCACTCAGAGGAGAGGCTGTGGGTCGAACCATGGTTTATTAATACGTATCAGTCCAGTGCTCCTCTGAGAAGCTGTTGGAGCTGTTTCACTGTTTAAATTATAACATTTCATAAACAGACTCCTTTAACATCTCTACAGTATTGATGTTGGTGGCGGGGCGGTGGGCCGTCTGGGGGAGGTGTCCAAAGACCAGGCCCTCTCGTGCCTGCTGCGCTGCCCCCTGCTGGAGGACCTCAGTGAGTGGAGTCAGTGGGAGCTGGTGTTCAAACCTCGGCACGGCCCCCTCAAAGACTTCATCGAGAGAAATGCGGGTAAGCAGAGTGGTGATGTTTCAGGCCAGCCTTAAAGCTGAGGACATGACCTCACACACACTCATGTCCAAAACCCACTCACCAGGTAACAGCGGCCTGTCTGTGCTGGAGGTCTCACCTAGTCATCTGCTGAGGATCACCACACACACTGGAGACAGACACTTCTCAGCTGCTGTGACCGTCCTCGACCCTGCAGGCGCTGCAGGACACCTGGTTTCCATGGTGATCGCTGACGGCATTGCCAATGCACCCACCGCCCTCCTGGCCAATCACGTGCAGAGCTCTCTGGCTGCAGCCATCGCCCAAGAAGGTAGGACGCCCCATAATGCTCCACCTGTCAATCACCTCAAACACCATCATCGTGTCCGACCCAAAGAGCCACACTGACAAACGCCTCACTCCTCAGAGATGTCCCGGGACGAAGAGGACGTGTTGTCTTACAGCAGGGTGGCCAAATTCCTCCTGGAGTGCTTCATAAGGATCCCGACCAGAATCAGCCAGGCCCTGCTCAACAAGGTCTGTGGACCAGTGCTCATGTGGACAGCACTGTTTTATTTAGTTTTAGTCACAGTCTTTTAACTAAAATATCTTTTATATTTAGTCAGAATTTAGTCTCTTAATTGTTTACATTTGTAGTCGACTAACATATGAATAGTAAAGGGTAAGGCATTTTTTATGTTTCCTTGAATTTCTGAAGTCCTGTTTTCCTCTTGGATAAAATTAAACATCTACTAACCCTTTATTGAATGTTAGTAAAGTCTGAATGTCTAAATGAACAGAAACAAATGTTCCTTTGTGTGAAATGCAGTCACCTTTATTTAGGCTACCTGGCAGAGCATCTCAGCTACAATACCAGAACTGACAACAAACAGTGAACCTGCTCTACATGAATATATCAATTCATAAAGAGAGCAGCTCTGATTAGATCGCTCCACAACTTATCCCACCACCACCAAGCTAAGGCAGCTGTGATTGGATGTCCCTCTGAACTCATCCAACCTTTAGCACAACCAAAGTAGCTGTGATTGGATAGATTCATCACTTGTCTCTACTTCCTACATGACCATATTAGGTCTGATTGGATTAAGTCTGTCAGACATTTTAGTCTAGCATTTTTATAAATACTCAACAGAATTAACACAGCTGTGTGCTGACAGTGGTGCACATCTCACTGAAGTAAAACACAAACCAGTGGGTGTCATGAAGATTCAAAATTGAGGAAACTGGACTGTGTTCAGTTTTGGGAAGATGTGTTGTTGAAGTTGTGTTGTTACCTTGTCTTTTGTGTGCCCTGCTGCAAAACCAATTTCCCTCCACGGGACAATAAAGAGATTCTGATTCTGATGTTCTTTGGGAAGAAAAGTGAAACATCTTCACAAAACTTAACACAGTCCAGTTGCCTCGATTTTGAACCTTCGAGATAACCATGAGCTGGATGAATGAGAATCTGCACAGATGTATATCAGTAGGTGGTCATTTGTTGTTCTCCTCATTGTGAGAACTGTGGGACATGGGTTGATGTTTTGTTGTTGAATGATGCTCGGCCTTATTTAGTATGAAAATGTTGAAAACAAGACACCTCCTCCTGTCTTATGAGTCTTTGTTATTTTTTTAAACATTTATTCAAGCAGGTTTCTTGAAATTAAGCTTCATACAGACTCTTAAAAATTAAGACAATGTTGACAAGCAGTTGTGTTGTTTTGTTTTCAGTCAACATGCATAATTTTAATGACATTAAAACACATAAAATAAAATTAGCTGTGTTTACAAACTATTACGAAGATAACTGAGGCTCTAATGCTTTACTCAGGAGCAAAATCTTGAAGACTCTTAAAATGGCAGTTTTTTTGGGCAGTCCCAGACAATATGGGAAAATCCCTGCCCAGTCCACATCCTCTCCATCAGAGGGGCTAGAGTGTCTTTCAGAAGTAGATATAACTAAAATAAGGTGTCATTAGCTTCAGGCCACCTCTCTTCAACTTGAGCTGCTGAAGTATTTGTGCCATAACCTCCAGGATTCTTCCCATTTATCATCATATTATGGTGTTGGCCTCAATCTCCCATTGACCTTTCTCATCATATTGTTATCAGTTACATCCTAACAAATTATTTTGTTTAGTCCTCTTCTGTAAGTGTTTAAATAATGTCATGAAAACGACCCTCAGGTGTTCTTGGAGCCGTTCTCAAGCGTCCTCGGTCAGACCAAATCCAAACGGGTCCTGATCGCCGTGGCCCAGTCCGACCCGAGACGCCTGAACTGTCTGCACTGTTTGGGGATCCTGCTGGGGGTCACCGAGTGGATCAGAGACTTCCAGAAGAAACTGGACCCTCCTGAGGACCACAGAGACACTCAGGCAGCTGCCGAGGACCACGCTAAGGTATGGATCCACAGACCAGGGCCTCCTGGCAGAGTCTCAGGGTCGTCCTCACAGTTCAGGAGTCTCAGGGTTGGTGCTGCTGGATCTCCTGATCTTGTTTTGGGGACAGCAGAGTCAGACTTTGTTCACCTCTCTCATGATGTTTGCACATGCTTCGTGGCTCCTTGTCTGGTTTTGGTGTCTGTCTGCAGTGAACATATACTACACTGTATTCAGTGTCTTCATGTGGATGGACACTTTTACTGAAATGATGCTCTTTACAGAGAATGTCTTAAAAAAGGAAAAATGTTTTTGTCTCTGTGTCAAACCTGCTGATGAAAACATCTCAGTGTCTCAGTTAACCTTAATGGTTTACAGCAGCATGTGCATTAGGGACTGATCACTCTTTAAAGGCTAAGACACTCTCAAGTTTGATAAAAATTAAAGTAATAGTACTCTGATCAAAGTACTGTGACTACACTTAACTTTAAAGTCAAATGAAGCCGACTGCCTCTGGTACAGAACATCTGAACTCCAGCTGAGGTGATCCTGATATCAGAGAATCAGTGGAGACTCAAAGCAGTAAAATAATCAGTCAGTAAATAAAATGTGAATGTAGTTGAGCTTTTATATTTATATTAATTTGATATCTGTTTCCTGAATCCAAAGCCCTCATTGTCTCCAGCGCTGCAGGGCCGTGAGTCTTCATAAATAAACAGGTGATGGATTCAGTCAGACGATGACTGAACTGGTAAAACTGTGCAAACTGGAGGGAGGGGTGGGCTCACATACGCAGTGAGCTAACGTTAGCAGCACGATCCACTCGTACCAGCATGCACCTCTCTACAGCTGAGCATGACACGGGAGCAGATTTTCACTCCTGTCCCGTCTCACTCCCAGAGAAAAAATCCCGTCCCGTCCCAATCCTGGGCCAGAGTAAAAAAATTAATCCTGTCTTGTCCCACTCCCGTAGAATGACTCCCGCTCCCATCCCACTCCCACTCAAAGTTTCTCCCACTCCTGTCCCGTTCCCATTGTAGTATTTTTTATTTTAGGTAAAAGTTCAGTGCATATAAAATGCCTTGCCTTTAAGTTTCACATGCCTGACATTTGGTCGGTGTAAACAGCTCTCTTTGACTTGTCGTCTTCTCCCTCCATGTTGTTTTGTTATGTGTGTCGCCGGCAGCTGCTCCGAGTCTCTTTTCACTTCCGGTGGTGACAGGAAGTCAAACCACTTTTGTAGTTCTTTTGTGTTGCTAGCGCAGTCAAGAGTGTTGGCTCTCACTGAGAGATGACTACAAAAATGGATGTATCTGTTCATCTGGTTGTTTAACACTGAAAATGATCATCTATTAATGTCTTTCCCTCTCTTGCCCGCTCCCGTTTTTTTTTTTTTTCCCGTCCTGTCCCGATCACGGGATTGGTGAAAAATTGACTCCCATCCCGTGGGTTTCCCGTGGGAACTAGTGACCCATGGGAATTCCCCAAAAAAGTCATCCTCTAAGTTGAGTCTACAGCCAGGACAAACACGACAACCTAGGTGGGCCTGGGCTTTTGAAATAGGACGACAAAGGTCTTTGTAAATATGGACTTTTAGAGTCTTAAAGAGTCACAGTCACAGCTCTGACATTCAGCTTCTCCAGTTTAAAGAGTTATTGATATGTCATGTGTGCACCACAGCGGTGTCATGGAGGAATGTTCGGTTAGGATCATGTCCCTCCCAGCTCAGTGCCATGCAGGTAAACTGTGTCCACCTCTCTTTTGTCCTGTGCTCAGTCTAACCTGCTGAACTCTGAGAGCAGCAGTCTGTCTGGGCTGAACACCAGCGAGGACGAGTTCACAGAGGAGAACATCATGGACGGCCTGGACCAGACTGTGCAGCCAGGTGATTGTTTGATCAGCCTTATGCTGCCCCCCCTGGGTGAACCATGTGTCAGGGTCTACAGCTTTATTCTCAGTGTCTTCTCTCAGTGAACGGTGAGCATGAAGAAGGTGAGGATGATGAAGGAGAGGAGGAAGAGGAGCTGTATGAGCTGACCGTTCTGCCTAATGGAGAAACATCGGCGGTCAGCAGTGAAGCTGAAGACACTCAGGACAGAGCCGAGTCAGATCCGTCTTCTGATTACGAAAAATCATCTGACAGCCAATCAGAGACGGAGGTAGACGTCCACAGAGCCATCATCGAGGACATAAGGTGGGTTCAGAACTAAATCTGGTGTCCAAACTTTCTTACTGAGGGCCACAAACAGGAAACACAGGGACCAGGGGCCTCGTTTATACAACACTGCGTAGGATCCAGACTAAAAGTGTATGTGCGCCCAAAATAATCTGATATAAAACCTTGGTGTGCACACCTGCAAGCACCTTTCCCTTTAGAAATCTCATTTCACTTGAAAGTTAGTTTGTCCTCTCACCCCGCCCTTTACACACCCACATGTTGTCATGAATGGTCGGTTTAAAGCCCCTCAGTATGGAAAGCCGTTTGAGCATTTATTTGATATCAGTGATATCAACCCTTGATCAGCTCTACTTGTACTCAAATTTGCAGTACATGTACTCAATTTTGGTTTACTAGTGTGCAAGTAGACTTTACTAGTAAAGCAAAAAGTGTCACTAGTAGTACTAGTGAAGCAAAAATGGTCACTAGTACTACTAGTAGACCAAAAAACGTTCACTAGTAATACTAGTAGACTCTTTTTAGTCTACTAGTGCTACTAGTGAACTTCAAACTGTTCACTAGTACTACTAGTAAGCCTTATATGCTAATAAGTGGGCGGGAAAAAGCAAATTCAGGCTTCCCATTGGCTTTTGAAAATATAGCCACCAATCAGGGTGTCTGCTTTAGTAGTAATCCCTCCTACTTCATTTGCATTAGGTCTACTAGTACTACTAGTGAATGTTTTGGCTCTACTAGTACTACTAGTAGACAAAAAATATTCTACTAGTACTACTAGTAAGCTATTTTGAGTTTATGGAAAGCCTTTTGAGCATTTATTTGATATCAGTGATATCAACCCTTGTTCAGCTCTATGGAAAGCCTTTTGAGCATTTATTTGATATCAGTGATATCAACCCTTGTTCAGCTCTACTAGTAATCAAATTTGCAGTACATGTACTCAATTTTAGTTTACTAGTGTGCAAGTAGACTTTACTAGTAAAGCAAAAAGTGTCACTAGTAGTACTAGTGAAGCAAAAATGGTCACTAGTACTACTAGTAGACCAAAAAACGTTCACTAGTAATACTAGTAGACTCTTTTTAGTCTACTAGTACTACTAGTAGACTTAAAAATGTTCACTAGTATCACTAGTAGACCAAAATAATGTTTACTAGTACTACTAGTAAAGGGAAAAAGTCTACTAGTACTACTAGTAAAACCAAAATGTTTACTAGTAGTACTAGTGGCCCTAAATGCTAATGAAGGGGCCGGACAAGGATGTCTCCTATTGGTGCTCC
>JAZDUH010000226.1:4295000-4335000 GCA_036419115.1 Scarus forsteni | reverse complement strand
GTTCACTAGTATTACTAGTAGACTCTTTTTAGTCTACTAGTGCTACTAGTGAACTTAAAAATGTTCACTAGTACTACTAGTAAGCCTTATATGCTAATTAGTGGGCGGAAAAAAGCAAATTCAGGCTTCCCATTGGCTTTTGAAAATTCAACCACCAATCAGGGTGTCTGCTTTAGTAAAAATCCCTCCTACTTCATTTGCATTAGGTCTACTAGTATTACTAGTGAATGTTTTGGCTTTACTAGTACTACTAGTAGACAAAAAATATTCTACTAGTACTACTAGTAAGCTATTTTGAGTCTATGGAAAGCCCTTTGAGCATTTATTTGATATCAGTGATATCAACCCTTGTTCAGCTCTACTTGTACTCAAATTTGCAGTACATGTACTCAATTTTGGTTTACTAGTGTGCAAGTAGACTTTACTAGTAAAGCAAAAAGTGTCACTAGTAGTACTAGTGAAGCAAAAATGGTCACTAGTACTACTAGTAGACCAAAAAACGTTCACTAGTACTACTAGTAGACTCTTTTTAGTCTACTAGTGCTACTAGTGAACTTAAAAATGTTCACTAGTACTACTAGTAAGCCTTATATGCTAATAAGTGGGCGGGAAAAAGCAAATTCAGGCTTCCCATTGGCTTTTGAAAATATAGCCACCAATCAGGGTGTCTGCTTTAGTAAAAATCCCTCCTACTTCATTTGCATTAGGTCTACTAGTATTACTAGTGAATGTTTTGGCTTTACTAGTACTACTAGTAGACAAAAAAATATTTTACTAGTACTACTAGTAAGCTATTTTGAGTCTACTAGTGGTACTAGTAAACAAACAAAATTTTTACTTATAAGGTTTTTGGCACACTAGTGCATAGTAGACCTTACTAGTGAAGCAAAATAGCCTACTAGTAGGCAATTTTAAGTCACTAGTACTACTAGTAAAGCTTTGAGTTTTTACTAGTAACATTTCCTTAGTCTACTAGTAGTACTAGTGACATAAAATTGTCTACTAGTAGACAATTTTGCCTTACTAAGTCTACTTGCGCTAGTGCAAAAACCTTTACAAGTAAAACATTTTTATGTCTACTAGTACCACTAGTAAACTCAAAATAGCTTACTAGTAGTACTAGTAGAATATTTTTTGTCTACTAGTAGTACTAGTAGAGCCAAAACATTCACTAGTAGTACTAGTAGACCTAATGCAAATGAAGTAGGAGGGATTTTTACTAAAGCAGACACCCTGATTGGTTGCTATATTTTCAAAAGCCAATGGGAAGCCTCAATTTGCTTTTTCCCGCCCGCTTATTAGCATATAAGGCTTACTAGTAGTACTAGTGAACATTTTAAGTCTACTAGTAGTACTAGTGGACTAAAAAGAGTCTACTAGTATTACTAGTGAACGTTTTTTGGTCTACTAGTAGTACTAGTGACCATTTTTGCTTCACTAGTATTACTAGTTACACTTTTTGCTTTACTACTAAAGTCTACTTGCACACTAGTAAACCAAAATTGAGTACATGTACTGCAAATTTGATTACTAGTAGAGCTGAACAAGGGTTGATATCACTGATATCAAATAAATGCTCAAAAGGCTTTCCATATGAGTCTACTAGTGGTACTAGTAAACAAAAAAATGTTTTACTTGTAAAGGTTTTTGGCACACTAGTGCGCAAGTAGACCTTACTAGTGAAGCAAAATAGCCTACTAGTAGGCAATTTTAAGTCACTAGTACTACTAGTACAGCTTTATGGAAAGCCTTTTGAGCATTTATTTGATATCAGTGATATCAACCCTTGTTCAGCTCTACTTGTACTCAAATTTGCAGTACATGTACTCAATTTTAGTTTACTAGTGTGCAAGTAGACTTTACTAGTAAAGCAAAAAGTGTCACTAGTAGTACTAGTGAAGCAAAAATGGTCACTAGTAATGCTAGTAGACCAAAAAACGTTCACTAGTACTACTAGTAGACTCTTTTTAGTCTACTAGTGCTACTAGTGAACTTAAAATGTTCACTAGTACTACTAGTAAGCCTTATATGCTAATAAGTGGGCGGGAAAAAGCAAATTCAGGCTTCCCATTGGCTTTTGAAAATATAGCCACCAATCAGGATGTCTGCTGTAGTAGTAATCCCTCCTACTTCATTTGCATTAGGTCTACTAGTACTACTAGTGAATGTTTTGGCTTTACTAGTACTACTAGTAGACAAAAAATATTCTACTAGTACTACTAGTAAGCTATTTTGAGTTTACTAGTGGTACTAGTAAACAAAAAAATGTTTTACTTGTAAAGGTTTTTGGCACACTAGTGCGCAAGTAGACCTTACTAGTGAAGCAAAATAGCCTACTAGTAGGCAATTTTAAGTCACTAGTACTACTAGTAAAGCTTTGAGTTTTTACTAGTAACATTTCCTTAGTCTACTAGTAGTACTAGTGACATAAAATTGTCCACTAGTAGACAATTTTGCCTTACTAGTAAGGTCTACTTGCGCACTAGTGCGCCAAAAACCCTTACAAGTAAAACATTTTTATGTTTACTAGTACCACTAGTAAACTCAAAATAGCTTACTAGTAGTACTAGTAGAATATTTTTTGTCTACTAGTAGTACTAGTAGAGCCAAAACATTCACTAGTAGTACTAGTAGACCTAATGCAAATGAAGTAGGAGGGATTTTTACTAAAGCAGACACCCTGATTGGTGGCTATATTTTCAAAAGCCAATGGGAAGCCTGAATTTGCTTTTTCCCGCCCACTTATTAGCATATAAGGCTTACTAGTAGTACTAGTGAACATTTTTAAGTTCACTAGTATCACTAGTAGACTAAAAACAGTCTACTAGTAGTACTAGTGAACGTTTTTTGGTCTACTAGTATTACTAGTGACCATTTTTGCTTCACTAGTACTACTAGTGACACTTTTTGCTTTACTAGTAAAGTATACTTGGACACTAGTCAACTAAAATTGAGTACATGTACTGCAAATTTGAGTACAAGTAGAGCTGAACAAGGGTTGATATCACTGATATCAAATAAATGCTCAAAAGGCTTTCCATACTAGTAGCACTACTGGCACTAGTGCTACTAGTGCTACTAGTAGGAGCACCTATGCAATAAATATTATTTAGGAGGTGCAGCAGGGGGCGCACTACAGATTATAATTGTTGTCAAATATCTTGAAATCATTTTTCCATTGTGGAAATTATGAGTAATAACCATTGAACAAAAACATAATTTTCTTATTTTTTTTATTAATTTTTATTTTTTTTCTTTGTTTGTAAACTGAAAAGCAGCACCACTTTTCTTTTAATCTATTTTTTTCCCTTTCCAAATGTTTATATGGCCATTTTACCACAATAAATACTAGGACACAAAGAAATTACTGTGTTTCAAATAAAAGCCTATGGCAGTGGCTTTGGCAAAAACTTGCTTTAAATATGAAATGTCTAGATAAATGTTCGAATATAAATCATAATCTGTGTTACTGGAGCTGAGGGCAGTAGCTAGGGTCAGATGCCATGAAAAAGTATCTGATTCCAAATTCTATACTCCCCCCTTTCTTTCTTTCTTTCTTTCTTTTTTTTTTTGGTTTTGTTTTTTGCACATTTCTCACAGATCACAAAGAAAACCCAAGTGAATGCTAAATGCGATTTCTACACAAAAAACTTTATTTATGAAGTGGGGAAAAAACAAAATATCCTGTCTCAAAAACAATGTCTTGATGACTGACCTCTTCTGGGGAACTGACTCAGCTGGGGTTTGTGGAAGTTAGTCAGTCTGAGGAAAGCCCACTTGATTTTTCCCTGTAATAAACTATCATCTACAAGAATGCAGAGAACCTCTATCTTTGAGGAGGAGCTTTGTGATAAACTGAAGTATATAAGTTGAAGATGAAGTAATTTCTAAGTCCAGGAGATATTGCTTAATTTTGAGCTAGCTACTTCTGTTCAAAAAAGCTATTTTTGTTATTATGGTGATACAAAAAAGGACATTCTGCTATAAAAATATGAAGTTATTCCTAGGATTTCAAGAGAACTGTTAGAAGTTACTTTAAGTGTTTTAAAACTGCTGCATAACAGAAACAAGGGATTAAGATTTCATTTAAAATATGTGCCTTATTGTGTTCTGCTTTAAAATAGACAGACTTAGCTATATTTATCGGCAATCTGCTTGATGGCCTATAGGTCAAATGTTATCTCTGATCTATTGCTTTTGTCTCACTATTCTTTTGTCAGTAGAATAGTGGGAAGATCACCTGTTCATTCATTCTATTCTATTAAATGTTCCTGAGGAGGAAAAAAGAAAAAGAGTGTATCTCTCCTTTTCTTCCCTCAACATAACAAATGCAACTTCTACAAAACACCTGTTATAAATGTTGATTTTTAATCTTTTGAATACAAAAGTTAAACTTTCCTCTGTAATTATGAATTAATACATGTAATTATTTTCTAAAATATTTATTGACAGTATTAATTCTGAAGATTCACAGGAAAATCTAATTTATCTTTTGCTTTGAAGAACATCAAACAAGAAACCTGTTAAATACAGTAATGATGAGAATCTGTGCCCTGCAGCCTTTCCTAAATAATAAATGTTGCAACAGTTTCTTAGTAGTACTACTAGTGGCACTAGTTAGTGGCACTAGTAATACTAGTGCCACTAGTGCCACTAGTAATACTAGTGCCACTAGTACTGTACTAGTAGCACTAGTAAATTATTTGTCACTACACATGACAGTGTTAAACCTTGCTATTAGTCTCTAGGAAGTAAGAAAAAATGCATTTTCTTACTAAAAAAAATGCACAAAATAAAATAAATTTACTAAAAAAGTTGATAAATGGGTTAATTTATTTATGTGTGTGTGTGTGAGGAGTTATATCAGAGTAGAGTTGTGTTTTAACAACAGACCTTGTTTAAACTCTACTTATAAAATAGATGTATTTATTATGAAACTGATGAAAAATTTATATATATATATATATATATATGTATATATATATATATATATATATATATATATATATATATATATATATATATATATATATATATATATATATATATATATATATATATATATATATATATATATAGTATATATATATATATATATATATATTTATGTGTGTGTGGAGTTGTAACAGGAGTTACATTAAGACATTTAAATGTTCATTTGCATTTAACTAGTACTACTAGTAAACATTTATGAAATTTAGTATGGAAGCAGTTTGAGCATTTATTTGATATCAGTGATATCAACCCTTGTTCAGTTCTACTCAAGAATTCAAGAAAAATTATTTACTAGTGTGCAAGTAGACTTTACTAGTAAAGCAAAAAGTGTCACTAGTAGTACTAGTGAAGCAAAAATTAGTCACTAGTACTACTAGTAGACCAAAAAACGTTCATAGTACTACTAGTAGACTCTTTTTAGTCTACTAGTTCTACTAGTAATTAAAATGTTCACTAAGTACTACTAGTAAGCCTTATATAATTATAAAAAGCAAATTGAGGCTTCCCACTGGCTTTTGAAAATTCAAAGAAACAGACAAATTTAGAAATTCAGGTAAATAAAGTATATTATTTTTGAAGACAATTAACAAAGAATACAACAACTAGTGAACTGTTAGGAGTCCTTAAATGAAAAGGGGGAGACAAAACAACAAAAAAAACTAGTCCACTACTAGAAAAGCTATTTTGAGTTTATGGAAAGCCGATGAGCATTTATTTGATATCAGTGATATCAACCCTTGTTCAGCTCTACTTGTACTCAAATTTGCCATCATCTTCATTTCTTCTCAAAGGTGAGTTTGGGAATCAAAAAAAAAAAAACCTGTCACCTATAGAAATGTAAAATAAATCAATCACTAGTACTACTAGTAGACCAAAAACGTTCACTAGTACTACTAGTAGATTTTTTAAGTCTACTAGTGCTACTAGTAGACTTAAAAATGTTCACTAGTACTACTAGTAAGCCTTATATGCTAATAAGTGGGCGGGAAAAAGCAAATTCAGGCTTCCCATTGGCTTTTGAAAATTCAACCACCAATCAGGGTGTCTGCTTTAGTAATAATCCCTCCTACTTCATTTGCATTAGGTCTACTAGTACTACTAGTGAATGTTTTGGCTCTACTAGTACTACTAGTAGACAAAAAATATTCTACTAGTACTACTAGTAAGCTATTTTGAGTCTACTAGTGGTACTAGTAGACAAAAATATGTTTTACAAGTAAAGGTTTTTGGCACACTAGTGTGCAAGTAGACCTTACTAGTAAGGCAAAATTGTCTACTAGTGGACAATTTTATGTCACTAGTACTACTAGTAGACTAATATGGAAAGCCGTTTGAGCATTTATTTGATATCAGTGATATCAAGCCGTGTTCAGCTCTACTAGTACTCAAATTTGCAGTACATGTACTCAATTTTGGTTTACTAGTGTGCAAGTAGACTTTACTAGTAAAGCAAAAAGTGTCACTAGTAGTACTAGTGAAGCAAAAATGGTCACTAGTACTACTAGTAGACCAAAAAACGTTCACTAGTACTACTAGTAGACTCTTTTTAGTCTACTAGTTCTACTAGTGAACTTAAAAATGTTCACTAGTACTACTAGTAAGCCTTATATGCTAATAAGTGGGCGGGAAAAAGCAAATTCAGGCTTCCCATTGGCTTTTGAAAATATAGCCACCAATCAGGATGTCTGCTGTAGTAGTAATCCCTCCTTCTTCATTTGCATTAGGTCTACTAGTACTACTAGTGAATGTTTTGGCTCTACTAGTACTACTAGTTGACAAAAAATATTCTACTAGTACTACTAGTAAGCTATTTTGGGTTTACTAGTAGTACTAGTGAGCCTAATTATTGTTTTACAAGTAAAGGTTTTTTGCGCACTAGTGCGCAAGTAGACCTTACTAGTAAGGCAAAATTGTCTACTAGTAGACAATTTTATGTCACTAGTACTACTAGTAAACTAAGGAAATGTTACTAGTAAAAACTCAAAGCTTTACTAGTAGTACTAGTGACTTAAAATTGCCTACTAGTAGGCTATTTTGCTTCACTAGTAAGGTCTACTACACTAGTGTGCCAAAAACCTTTACAAGTAAAACATTTTTTGTCTACTAGTACGAGTTTACTAGTGGTACTAGTAAACATAAAAAATGTTTTACTTGTAAGGTTTTTACTAGTGCTAAGTAGACCTTACTAGTAAGGCAAAATTGTCTACTAGTAGACAATTTTATGTCACTAGTACTACTTGTAGACTAAGGAAATGTTACTAGTAAAAACTCAAAGCTTTACTAGTAGTACTAGTGACTTAAAATTGCCTACTAGTAGGCTTTTTTGCTTCACTAGTAAGGTCATTTGCACTAGTGCGCCAAAAACCTTTACAAGTAAAAACATTTTATGTTTACTAGTACCACTAGTAAACTCAAAATAGCTTACTAGTAGTACTAGTAGAATATTTTTTGTCTACTAGTAGTACTAGTAGAGCCAAAACATTCACTAGTAGTACTAGTAGACCTAATGCAAATGAAGTAGGAGGGATTACTACTAAAGCAGACACCCTGATTGGTGGCTATATTTTCAAAAGCCAATGGGAAGCCTGAATTTGCTTTTTCCCGCCCGCTTATTAGCATATAAGGCTTACTAGTAGTACTAGTGAACATTTTTAAGTTCACTAGTAGCACTAGTAGACTAAAAAGAGTCTACTAGTAGTACTAGTGAACGTTTTTTGGTCTACTAGTAGTACTAGTGACCATTTTTGCTTCACTAGTACTACTAGTGACACTTTTTGCTTTACTAGTAAAGTCTACTTGCACACTAGTAAACCAAAATTGAGTACATGTACTGCAAATTTGAGTACTAGTAGAGCTGAACACGGCTTGATATCACTGATATCAAATAAATGCTCAAACGGCTTTCCATAATAGCTTACTAGTAGTACTAGTAGAATATTTTTTGTCTACTAGTACTACTAGTAGACTTAAAAATGTTCACTAGTATCACTAGTAGACCAAAATTATGTTTACTAGTACTACTAGTAAAGGGAAAAAGTCTACTAGTACTACTAGTAAAACCAAAATGTTTACTAGTAGTACTAGTGGCCCTAAATGCTAATGAAGGGGCCGGACAAGGATGTCTCCTATTGGTGCTCCTGTTACAACTCCACCCAGCCAAAATTTAACCCTTTAAAGGCTGCTTAGTTTTTATTTGGGCTTTCTGACAGCTTCTTTATAACTTTTATGTAGAGTTAAGCAGGAAAGTGTATATAATTCTGGATGGATAAATAGCAGTGACATGATATTGAATTGTTTAAAATGATCTGGCTCCAAATTGACCTCAAAACCTTCATAATTATAGATGAGTTATTATCTTTTTACACACACACACACACACATATGTAACCCAGGTTATATAAGTGTTTTTATTTTATTTATTTTTTTTGTGCTTAAATTGTTTAGTCTGAGATCTCCCGCTGTGTCTAAGTGGCCCTCGGAACCTCCATAGCCCCAGAATTTGGTGTAGTTATTAGGTTAATTTACTTTTGATTTATATTGATGATTTAGCATCAGATTAATTCTCAGATACTCACCCATGCACCGTAAATGACTGAACCAATAAGGACACACCCCAGTATTCATAAGCATCCGGTTCACGAGGGCTCTTCCTTTTCACTTCGAATGAATCCTGAGGCACAGCGGGAGGTCTCCAGAGAGTGTTGCATTTGTGACAACACATGTATTTATTTTCTTGTTTGGTTTTTGTAATCAGTTAAGGTGTTTCATGTACACGCTGCACGCGATCTATTTCAGATTTGTTTGTTAGTGTTATTTTGTTTGGGTAAGAAATGATTGATTTATTTTACATTTCTATAGGTCAGGTTTTTTTTTTTTGATTCCCAAACTCACCTTTGAGAAGAAATGAAGATGATGGCGAGCTAGGACTGTGTATTATCCCCACCGTGCGCATTGAGTCCACACGGTTCTCATCCCGGCGGATCCCAAGCGCCCCCCTCCCAAAGGATTTTCTCGATGGACTTTTTTGTTGTTGTTTTGTCTCCCCCTTTTTATTTAAGGACTCCTCACAGTTTGTTGTTGTATTCTTTGTTAATTGTCTTCAAAAATAATATACTTTATTTAACTGAATTTCTAAATTTGTCTGTTTCATTTCACACATTCATTTTTGAGCTTCTTTGAGACGAGCCTAAGTTAAAATATTTTCCTTCCCTTTACACTTGTCTGATTTATTTAAAATTATCTTAAAAAGGTTTAAGAAATAAATTTAAGTACACCTTAACAATAATTTGATTGAATTTAAAATACAGAGAGAATTTAATTTTCCTTGACTAAAACTAATTTTCTTTACAGAGAATTTAAAATTTCCTTAAATAATTTTTCATGAATTCTTTAACTGAATTAAGATTTAATGCTAGCCCTACTCAATTAGCCCTATTCAAAAGGTGATACTTATATTTCTTTTTTGTTTCCCTTAAAAATAGAGATTTATCATTTCATTTAAATAAATTAATGTAACTCTATCTAGTCGTTACACACACACACACACACAAATATATATATGTATATATATATGTGTATATATGTGTGTGTATATATATATATATATGTATGTATATATATATATATATATATATATATATATACATATATATATATATATATATACATACATATATATATATATATATATATATATATATATATATATATAATATAAATTATGCTTTCATCAGTTTCATGAATAAATACATCTATTTTTCAGAGAACTTTAAGTAGAGGTTTAAACAAGGTCTGTTGTTAAAAGGTTAAAACTCTACTCTGATATAACTCCTCTGGTAACAGGGGTCTCCCCATGGCTCCATTGTCTTCATAAATAGTAATTATGGTTGTGGTTAGGCTTCCACTATCAGCAAATAAGGAGAGAGTACTCATTTATCAACTTAAATTTTAAGGGTGTCCCCAGCCAGCATTAAATAGGAGCCCAAAGCACTACTACTCTTAGTGCTACTAGTGGCACTAGTATTACTAGTGGCACTAGTGGCACTAGTATTACTAGTGACACTAGACACTAGTATTACTAGTAATACTAGTGTCACTAGTAATACTAGTGCCACTAGTGCCACTAGTGGCACTAGTATTACTAGTGCCACTAGTATTACTAGTGGCACTAGTGGCACTAGTATTACTAGTGACACTAGTAATACTAGTGCCACTAGTAGCACTAAGAGTAGTAGTGCTTTTGTAACATTTATTATTTAGGAGGTGCGACAGGGGGCGCACTACACATGACAGTGTTAAACCTTGCTATTAGAGTTGACTCCCTGTCTCTCTACTCTTGAAGTAAACAGAAAATGCATTTTCTTACTTAGTTAATCAACATTTATAACATGTTTTGTACAGGAATAACAGAAATCCTCAGCCACCTCTGCAATAACTTCTTTTTAAAACATTTCTATATATATAATTTTTGATTTCTTTGATAGACCCTTTCCATAATGTAGAAGCTTCTGCTTTGAATGCTTATAGGAAATATTGTTTAACTGTTTACTGACATTTTCTGTCATCGCATGAACATACAATAAGGCCCATTGATGTGGAATCTATTGATTTGTCATGGATATTTATTTTTCCATTTTTCACATGAAGTTGCATTTGTTATGTTGAGGGAAGAAAAGGAGAGATACACTCTTTTTCTTTTTTCCTCCTCAGGAGCGTTTAATAGAATAGAATGAATGAACAGGTGATCTTCCCACTATTCTACTGACAAAAGAATAGTGAGACAAAAGCAATAGATCACAGATAACATTTGACCTATAGGCCATCAAGCAGATTGCCGATAAATATAGCTAAGTCTGTCTATTTTAAAGCAGAACACAATAAGGCACATATTTTAAATGAAATCTTAATCCCTTGTTTCTGTTATGCAAAACACTTAAAACACTTAAAGTAACTTCTAACAGTTCTCTTGAAATCCTAGGAATAACTTCATATTTTTATAGCAGAATGTCCTTTTTTGTATCACCATAATAACAAAAATAGCTTTTTGAACAGAAGTAGCTAGCTCAAAATTAAGCAATATCTCCTGGACTTAGAAATTACTTCATCTTCAACTTATGAATTACTTCAGTTTATCACACGTAAAGCTCCTCAAAGATAGAGGTTCTCTGCATTCTTGTAGATGATAGTTTATTACAGGGAAAAATCAAGTGGGCTTTCCTCAGACTGACTAACTTCCACAAAAACAAGCTGAGACAGTTCCCCAGAACAGGTCAGTCATAAAGACATTGTTTTTGAGACAGGATATTTTGTTTTTTTCCCCACTTCATAAATAAAGTTTTTTTTTGTGTAGAAATCGCATTTAGCATTCACTTGGGTTTTCTTTGTGATCTGTGAGAAATGTGCAAAAAACAAAACCAAAAAAAAATAAAAAAAAAAAGAAAGAAAGAAAGAAAGGGGGGAGTATAGAATTTGGAATCAGATACTTTTTCATGGCACCTGACCCTAGCTACTGCCCTCAGCTCCAGTAACACAGATTATGATTTATATTCGAACATTTATCTAGACATTTCATATTTAAAGCAAGTTTTTGCCAAAGCCACTGCCATAGGCTTTTATTTGAAACACAGTAATTTCTTTGTGTCCTAGTATTTATTGTGGTAAAATGGCCATATAAACATTTGGAAGGGAAAAAAATAGATTAAAAGAAAAGTGGTGCTGCTTTTCAGTTTACAAACAAAGAAAAAAAATAAAAATTAATAAAAAAAATAAGAAAATTATGTTTTTGTTCAATGGTTATTACTCATAATTTCCATATATATATATATAGAGATAGATAGATAGATATAGATATGTATATGTATATATATATATATATGTGTGTATATACATATATACACATATATATATATATATATATATGTGTGTGTCTGTGTATATATATATATATATGTCTATATATATATATATATGTGTGTATATATATATATATGAGTGTGTGTGTGTATATATATATATATATATATATATATATATATATATATATATATATATATATATATATATATATATACAATGGAAAAAATGATTTCAAGATATTTGACAACAATTATAATCTGTATACCTCCTAAATAATATTTATTGCATAGGTGCTCCTACTAGTAGCACTAGTGCCACTAGTGCTACTAGTGCCACTAGTGCCACTAGTGCCACTAGTGCTACTAGTGCCACTAGTGCCACTAGTGCCACTAGTTATGGAAAGCCGTTTGAGCATTTATTTGATATCAGTGATATCAACCCTTGATAAGCTCTACTTGTACTCAAATTTGCAGTACATGTACTCAATTTTGGTTTACTAGTGTGCAAGTAGACTTTTACTAGTAAAGCAAAAAGTGTCACTAGTAGTACTAGTGAAGCAAAAATGGTCACTAGTAATACTAGTAGAAAAAAACGTTCACTAGTAATTAGTATTTTTAGTCTACTAGTGCTACTAGTGAACTTAAAAATGTTCACTATACTACATAATTATATGCTAATAAAGGAAAAAAGCAAATTCAGGCTTCCCATTGGCTTTTGAAAATATAGCCACCAATCAGGGTGTCTGCTTTTAATAGTAATCCTCCTACTTCATTTGCATTAGGTCTACTAGTACTACTAGTGAATGTTTTGGCTCTACTAGTACTACTAGTAGGCAAAAAATATATATACTAGTACTACTAGTAGCTATTTTGAGTTTACTAGTGCCACTAGTACTATTTTACAAGTAAAGGTTTTGCCACTAGTTATGGAAAGCCGTTTGAGCATTTATTTGATATCAGTGATATCAACCCTGATAAGCTCTACTTGTACTCAAATTTGCAGTACATGTACTCAATTTTGGTTTACTACTAGTGTGCAAGTAGACTTTACTAGTAAAGCAAAAGTGTCACTAGTAGTACTAGTGAAGCAAAAATGGTCACTAGTAATACTAGTAGACCAAAAAACGTTCACTAGTACTACTAGTAGACTTTTTTAGTCTACTAGTGCTACTAGTAGAACTTAAAAATGTTCACTAGTACTACTAGTAAGCCTTATATGCTAATAAGTGGGCGGAAAAAGCAAATTGAGGCTTTCCATTGGCTTTTGAAAATTCAACCACCAATCAGGGTGTCTGCTTTAGTAATAATCCCTCCTACTTCATTTGCATTAGGTCTACTAGTACTACTAGTGAATGTTTTGGGTCTACAAGTACTACTAGTAGACAAAAAAATATTCTACTAGTACTACTAGTAAGCTTATTTTGAGTTTACTAGTGGTACTAGTAAACATAAAAAATGTTTTACTTGTAAAGGTTTTGGCGCACTAGTGAAGATTACTAGTAAGAGCAAAATTGTCTACTAGTAGACAATTTTATGTCACTAGTACTACTAGTAGACTAAGGAAATGTTACTAGTAAGAACTCAAAGCTTTTACTAGTAGTACTAGTGCAAAATTGCCTACTAGTAGGCTATTTTGCTTCACTAGTAAGGTCTGTAGCACTAGTAAAACCTTACTTGTAAAACATTTTATGTTTACTAGTACCACTAGTAAACTCAAAATAGCTTCACTAGTAGTACTAGTAGATATTTTTTAGTCTACTAGTAGCTACTAGTAGAGCCAAAACATGTTCACTAGTACTACTAGTAGACCTTATATGCAAATAAGTAGGAGGGAACTAAAAGCAGACACCCTGATTGGTGGCTTTTCAAAAGCCAATGGGAAGCCTGAATTTGCTTTAATCCCTCCCACTTATTAGCATATAAGGCTTACTAGTAGTACTAGTGAACATTTTTAAGTTCACTAGTAGCACTAGTAGACTAAAAAGAGTCTACTAGTATTACTAGTGAACGTTTTTTGGTCTACTAGTATTACTAGTGACCATTTTTGCTTCACTAGTACTACTAGTGACACTTTTTGCTTTACTAGTAAAGTCTACTTGCACACTAGTAAACCAAAATTGAGTACATGTACTGCAAATTTGAGTACAAGTAGAGCTTATCAAGGGTTGATATCACTGATATCAAATAAATGCTCAAACGGCTTTCCATACAAGTAGACCTTACTAGTAAGGCAAAATTGTCTACTAGTAGACAATTTTATGTCACTAGTACTACTAGTAGACTAAGGAAATGTTACTAGTAAAAACTCAAAGCTTTACTAGTGGTACTAGTGACTTAAAATTGCCTACTAGTAGGCTATTTTGCTTCACTAGTAAGGTCTACTTGCGCACTAGTGTATGGAATGCCCTTTGAGCATTTATTTGATATCAGTGATATCAACCCTTGTTCAGGTCTACTAGTACTCAAATTTGCAGTACATGTACTCAATTTTGGTTTACTAGTGTGCAAGTAGACTTTACTAGTAAAGCGAAAAGTGTCACTAGTAGTACTAGTGAAGCAAAAATGGTCACTAGTACTACTAGTAGACCAAAAAACGTTCACTAGTACTACTAGTAGACTCTTTTTAGTCTACTAGTGCTACTAGTGAACTTAAAAATGTTCACTAGTACTACTAGTAAGCCTTATATGCTAATAAGTGGGCGGGAAAAAGCAAATTCAGGCTTCCCATTGGCCTTTGAAAATATAGCCACCAATCAGGATGTCTGCTGTAGTAGTTTTCCCTCCTACTTCATTTGCATTAGGTCTACTAGTACTACTAGTGAATGTTTTGGCTCTACTAGTACTACTAGTAGACAAAAAATATTCTACTAGTACTACTAGTAAGCTATTTTGGGTTTACTAGTAGTACTAGTGAGCCTAATTATTGTTTTACAAGTAAAGGTTTTTCCACTAGTGCAAGTAGACCCATTAGTGAAGCAAAATAGTCTACTAGTAGGCAATTTTAAGTCACTAGTACTACTAGTAAAGCTTTGAGTTCTTACTAGTAACATTTCCTTAGTGTACTAGTAGTACTAGTGACATAAAATTGTCTACTAGTAGACAATTTTGCCTTACTAGTAAGGTCTACTTGCGCACTAGTGTGCCATATGGAAAGCCCTTTGAGCATTTATTTGATATCAGTGATATCAACCCTTGTTCAGCTCTACTAGTAATCAAATTTGCAGTACATGTACTCAATTTTGGTTTACTAGTGTGCAAGTAGACTTTACTAGTAAAGCAAAAAGTGTCACTAGTAGTACTAGTGAAGCAAAAATGGTCACTAGTAATACTAGTAGACCAAAAAACGTTCACTAGTACTACTAGTAGACTCTTTTTAGTCTACTAGTGCTACTAGTGAACTTAAAAATGTTCACTAGTACTACTAGTAAGCCTTATATGCTAATTACTGGGCGGGAAAAAGCAAATTCAGGCTTCCCATTGGCTTTTGAAAATATAGCCACCAATCAGGGTGTCTGCTTTAGTAAAAATCCCTCCTACTTCATTTGCATTAGGTCTACTAGTACTACTAGTGAATGTTTTGGCTCTACTAGTACTACTAGTAGACAAGAAATATTCTACTAGTACTACTAGTAAGCTATTTTGAGACAAGTGTCTACTAAAGACAATTTTGTGTCTAATGCTACTAGTGAACTGGGAAATGTTGCCTAGTAGTACTAGTGAGCCTACTAGTGGTACTGGTACACCTAGTAGACTTGGCTCAATTAGTAGACCTTACTAGTGCAGAGCTAACATTCTACTAGTAGTACTAATATTAGACTATGCAAATAGTAGGGAGAGTTTTTTACTAAAGCAGACACCCTGATTGGGTGGCTATAGTAGTACTATGATGGGAAGCTACTGTACTACTTAGTAAGCAATTTTGTCACTAGTAGTACTAGTGAAGGCAGGTCTACAAGTAGGTTCATCAAACTATTTCACTAGTAGATCTCCTTAGCGTTAGCCACTAGTAGCAATTCTGTCACTAGTACTATAAAAGCTTTTGAGTTCACAGCTAAAGGTAGCCTTTGTAGTACTAGTAGTATTAGTGAGGGGCTTTTTGGTCTACTTAGTTTACCTCACCAGCAGTCCACCCATTTTATATTCTACTAGTACTACTAGTAAGCTATTTTTGAGTTTACTAGTGGTACTAGTAAACATAAAAAATGTTTTACTTGTACAGGGTTTTGCTGACTAGTGCTAAGTAGACTTTTATTAGTAAGCGTTAAAATTGTCTACTAGTAGACAATTTTATGTCACTAGTACTACTAGTAGATTCATGAAATGTTACTAGTAAAAAAAACTCAAAGTTTTACTTAGTGGTACTAGTGACTTAAAATTGCCTACTAGTATTATTTTGCTTCACTAGTAAGGTCTACTTACACTAGTGTGCCAAAAAACCTTTACAAGTAAAACATTTTTTGTTTACTAGTACCACTAGTAAACTCAAAATAGCTTACTAGTAGTACTAGTAGAATATTTCTTGTCTACTAGTAGTACTAGTAGAGCCAAAACATTCACTAGTAGTACTAGTAGACCTAATGCAAATGAAGTAGGAGGGATTTTTACTAAAGCAGACACCCTGATTGGTGGCTATATTTTCAAAAGCCAATGGGATGCCTGAATTTGCTTTTTTCCGCCTAATTAATTAGCATATAAGGCTTACTAGTAGTACTAGTGAACATTTTTAAGTTCACTAGTAGCACTAGTAGACTAAAAAGAGTCTACTAGTAGTACTAGTGAACGTTTTTTGGTCTACTAGTATTACTAGTGACCATTTTTGCTTCACTAGTACTACTAGTGACACTTTTCGCTTTACTAGTAAAGTCTACTTGCACACTAGTAAACCAAAATTGAGTACATGTACTGCAAATTTGATTACTAGTAGAGCTGAACAAGGGTTGATATCACTGATATCAAATAAATGCTCAAAGGGCTTTCCATAGTGCCAAAAACCTTTACAAGTAAAACATTTTTTTGTTTACTAGTACCACTAGTAAACTCAAAATAGCTTACTAGTAGTACTAGTAGAATATTTTTTGTCTACTAGTAGTACTAGTAGAGCCAAAACATTCACTAGTAGTACTAGTAGACCTAATGCAAATGAAGTAGGAGGGATTACAATTAAAGCAGACACCCTGATTGGTGGCTATATTTTCAAAAGCCAGTGGGAAGCCTGAATTTGCTTTTTCCCGCCCACTTATTAGCATATAAGGCTTACTAGTAGTACTAGTGAACATTTTTAAGTTCACTAGTAGCACTAGTAGACTAAAAACAGTCTACTAGTATTACTAGTGAACGTTTTTTGGTCTACTAGTAGTACTAGTGACCATTTTTGCTTCACTAGTACTACTAGTGACACTTTTTGCTTTACTAGTAAAGTCTACTTGCACACTAGTAAACCAAAATTGAGTACATGTACTGCAAATTTGATTACTAGTAGAGCTTATCAAGGGTTGATATCACTGATATCAAATATCTTGCACACTAGTAAACTAAAATTGAGTACATGTACTGCAAATTTGAGTACAAGTAGAGCTGTATGGAAAGCCCTTTGAGCATTTATTTGATATCAGTGATATCAACCCTTGTTCAGCTCTACTAGTAATCAAATTTGCAGTACATGTACTCAATTTTAGTTTACTAGTGTGCAAGTTGACTTTACTAGTAAAGCAAAAAGTGTCACTAGTAGTACTAGTGAAAAAATGGTCACTAGTACTACTAGTAGACCAAAAACGCTCACTAGTACTACTAGTAGACTCTTTTAGTCTCCTAGTGCTACTAGTGAACTTAAAATGTTCACTAGTACTACTAGTAAGCCTTATATGCTAATAAGTGGGCGGGAAACAGCAAATTGAGGCTTCCCATTGGCTTTTGAAAATTCAACCACCAATCAGGGTGTCTGCTTTAGTAAAAATCCCTCCTACTTCATTTGCATTAGGTCTACTAGTACTACTAGTGAATGTTTTGGCTCTACTAGTACTACTAGTAGACAAAAAATATTCTACTAGTACTACTAGTAAGCTATTTTGAGTCTACTAGTGGTACTAGTAAACATAAAAATGTTTTACTTGTAAAGGTTTTTGGCGCACTAGTGGGCAAGTAGACCTTACTAGTAAGGCAAAATTGTCTACTAGTAGACAATTTTATGTCACTAGTACTACTAGTAGACTAAGGAAATGTTACTAGTAAAAACTCAAAGCTTTACTAGTAGTACTAGTGACTTAAAATTGCCTACTAGTAGGCTATTTTGCTTCACTAGTAAGGTCTACTTGCGCACTAGTGTGCCAAAAACCTTTACAAGTAAAACATTTTTTTTGTCTACTAGTACTACTAGTAAACTCAAAATAGCTTACTAGTAGTACTAGTAGAATATTTTTTGTCTACTAGTAGTACTAGTAGAGCCAAAACATTCACTAGTAGTACTAGTAGACCTAATGCAAATGAAGTAGGAGGGATTATTACTAAAGCAGACACCCTGATTGGTGGTTGAATTTTCAAAAGCCAATGGGAAGCCTCAATTTGCTTTTTCCCGCCCACTTATTAGCATATAAGGCTTACTAGTAGTACTAGTGAACATTTTAAGTCTACTAGTAGCACTAGTAGACTAAAAAGAGTCTACTAGTAGTACTAGTGAACGTTTTTTGGTCTACTAGTAGTACTAGTGACCATTTTTGCTTCACTAGTACTACTAGTGACACTTTTTGCTTTACTAGTAAAGTCTACTTGCACACTAGTAAACCAAAATTGAGTACATGTACTGCAAATTTGAGTACTAGTAGAGCTGAACAAGGGTTGATATCACTGATATCAAATAAATGCTCAAACGGCTTTCCATAGAGCTGAACAAGGGTTGATATCACTGATATCAAATAAATGCTCAAAAGGCTTTCCATAACAGTCTACTAGTAGTACTAGTGAACGTTTTTTGGTCTACTAGTAGTACTAGTGACCATTTTTGCTTCACTAGTACTACTAGTGACACTTTTTGCTTTACTAGTAAAGTCTACTTGCACACTAGTAAACTAAAATTGAGTACATGTACTGCAAATTTGATTACTAGTAGAGCTGAACAAGGGTTGATATCACTGATATCAAATAAATGCTCAAACGGCTTTCCATATTCGTCTACTAGTAGTACTAGTAAAGCCAAAACATTCACTAGTAGTACTAGTAGACCTAATGCAAATGAAGTAGGAGGGATTTTTTTACTAAAGCAGACACCCTGATTGGTGGCTATATTTTCAAAAGCCAATGGGAAGCCTGAATTTGCTTTTTCCCGCCCATTTATTAGCATATAAGTCTTACTAGTAGTACTAGTGAACATTTTTAAGTCCACTAGTAGTACTGGTAGACTGAAAAGAGTCTACTAGTGGTACTATTGAATGTTTTTTGTCTAGTACCACTAGTAAACTCAAAATAGCTTACTAGTAGTACTAGTAGAATATTTTTTGTCTACTAGTAGTACTAGTAGAGCCAAAACATTCACTAGTAGTACTAGTAGACCTAATGCAAATGAAGTAGGAGGGATTACTACTAAAGCAGACACCTTGATTGGTGGTTGAATTTTCAAAAGCCAATGGGAAGCCTGAATTTGCTTTTTCCCGCCCACTTATTAGCATATAAGGCTTACTAGTAGTACTAGTGAACAGTTTGAAGTCCACTAGTAGCACTAGTAGACTAAAAACAGTCTACTAGTAGTACTAGTGAACGTTTTTTGTCTACTAGTAGTACTAGTGACCATTTTTGCTTCACTAGTACTACTAGTGACACTTTTTGCTTTACTAGTAAAGTCTACTTGCACACTAGTAAACCAAAATTGAGTACATGTACTGCAAATTTGAGTACAAGTAGAGCTGAACAAGGGTTGATATCACTGATATCAAATAAATGCTCAAAGGGCTTTCCATACCTCAGGACTGTTTCTGCATCTCCTGCCTGCAGTCTGTTCCCAATGTCCCAGTTTAGCTGCGACGTCCCAGTATTCCATCAGACCCAACAGAAAATGATATATGATAGAAGACATGATGAACACCATTCAGCTAATATTAAATATTGTTAATCATATCAAACACGGCCTGTCGGCTGATTCCAGCTGAAGGAGCCGGTCACCAGAAACCCCAGAGTTTGTCAGCACCTGTAAACACCGGGGGGTGGTTCGGTTTAACGCTGGGTCCAGTTCAGCTCACTGCTCTGGAGAATCTAAATCAGCTGATTAGCCAGTCATCATCATGGACCAGGAAGTCTTTGTGGTCCATCCTGATCCACAGTCTGTGTGATCTTCAGCAGGTCCAGAGCATCGACTGTGCAGCTCTACACACCAGAGTCTGTTTCTATGCTGACTCAGCAGGTAGACTGTTGGTTACACACTTTGTCAGAATTAATGCTAATCAGTACCACCGCTCTGTGTTATTTGAAGATGAAGTCTGAAACATGAACTGAAGCTTTTTGTTGTTTTACCAAGTGTTCCTCCTCATTCACATTAATGAAGATGAAGAACAGCAGATCAGTGCTGGTCTGGATCGGTCTTGATCGATCCCGATCCCAATCCAGAGTCCGGTCAGTCTGAGACCGAGACAAGACTGCGTGAAAATGCTCTAGAGTCCAAGACAAGACCAAGACCTTAAAATGTGGTCTCGAGCCCAAGACCAGTTTTGAGTAACACAACAGTAGTAGGTGAACACGTCTATAGATCTGCAGACTCAGTGTTTATGATGACGCAGGTCTATAGTCTGATATGTGAAGACATTAAATGTTTTAAATGAATCTGGCTTCAATTCTCCATCTCACCATCCATGCCGCCAGTTTCCTACACCTCCAAAATATTCGTACAGCAGCATCAAAGTTGACCTACCTGTGCGCACATTCTTCCACCAAGTTAATTTTTATAAATCACAACCTTTAGGTGAAAAGCTGCGTACGCCACTTTCAAGCTCCATTTATGTGTATACAGCTTTATAAATGAGACTCCTGTTTACAGATCAGTTCACCGTCAGCATTTCCAAGGGGTCCTTCGCCTGTTTGGGACAGGATAGGCTGTGGGTGTGTTTGACGGCGAGGTTTCGTTTGTTTTATAGGAAGAGTGAGTTTGGTATCGGCGTGGAACTGAACGCTGAAGGTCAGAAGTTGATGAAGGTTCATCAGGAGCGCCTCGGTCGCAGTTTGGATCGCCTCTCCACTGAACTGTACAGCAAAGACACACACTTTGTCCTCGAGCTCATCCAGGTGACTTTAGATCAAACATCTCCATTTCCACGTGTAGTTTTATACTGGTTTTGGCCGTCATAATAAAGACGCCTCACCACCCCCTGACAGAAAGCCTTAGCTCCTTAATTGGCTCTGTTATTTCAGTGATGTTGAAAAAGAAAACCAAACATAAAGGATGTCCACACAGAAAACAGGTTTGACTTTTGGGGTGTCCTAAAATGAGATGTTCAGCTTATTTGAAGGAATTGGAATGTTTGCATTTGGATAAAGTAAAAAGAGATATTCGATAACAGACCTGACCGGACAGCACAGACTTGAGGGGTTGGTGTTTGTTCATGTGTCTTTGCTGTAATTTGCCAGAATGCCGATGACAACAGTTACCCGTCCGGGGACGGCGTGGTCCCTGCTCTGGCCTTCGTGGTGGAGAGAGACTGCATCACCATCCTCAACAACGAGACGGGCTTCCAGGAGAAAAACATCCGAGCCATCTGTGATGTGGGCCGCAGCACCAAGGACAAGCACAAGTACGGGTACATAGGTGAGTCAGAGTCAGGGTCAAAGGTCAGAGTATGTGACCACAGTTTATCACAGCTGCTCCTCTCCCTGCAGGACAAAAAGGAATCGGCTTCAAGTCGGTGTTCAAAGTCACAGACTGTCCAGAGATTCATTCCAACGGCTTCCACCTTCGCTTCGATAAAAGCTGCGGGCCCGTGGGATACATCCTGCCGCACTGGGCCGAGGATGAGAGGACGCTGGACGCTCCGCTGAAGGAGCAGAACCTGCACAGGTCAGACCACCCCTCACCTGGTCCCACCATCACAGTGAACCAGAGATGCAGCACAGCACTGTGAACACTGTGTTGGCTTTAAAGGATAACTTCGGTTCCTGCAGCTTTTACATTGTTTATGGAATGAAGAACAACAATATACTCACCCAGAGGGCTTTCCTGATGCAAACGGTGCTTCGGGAGATATTTAGATCCAAAATCGAGCAGCGGACACCGATATAATGGTAGCCTGTAGGGCATGGATCGCCGCTCCTAAAAACTGCATTAATCATCCAAAAACTCATGTTTTTCACCAATATTCCATCATGATTCGCGCCGAATGGACGGCCATTGTAGCCTGTGTCTCTCCACACAGCGCTGTGTGGCTGAACTAACCTCTAAACAGACGAGTCTGTTTGCATGCCCTTCGCGCATGCGCAGTACTCTCTGGAGCGTTGAGATCGCTTCCTCATTTCTATCAGCTCCTTATCTGTATAATCTGGCTCCAAACTGTAAGGACGTCCATCATATTCAAAGTCCTCCTCCACAACATCTTCATCCCATAGATATTCGTCCATTGGAAGAAGAAAGTCGATTTGTAGCTGCCCTGCTCAAGATGCGCGAAGAGCATGTAAACAAGCTCGTTGGTTCAGCCACACAGCGCTGTGTGGAGAGACACAGGCTGCAATGGCGGTCCATTCGGCGCGAATCATGATGGAATATTGGTGAAAAACATGAGTTTTTGGACGATTAATGCAGTTTTTAGGAGCGGCGATCCATGCCCTACAGGCTACCATTACATCGGTGTCCGCTGCTCGATTTTGGATCTAAATATCTCCCGAAGCACCGTTTGCATCAGGAAAGCCTTCTGGGTGAGTATATTGTTGTTCTTCATTCTATAAACAATGTAAAAGCTGCAGGAACCGAAGTTATCCTTTAAGTGGACATTTCCTGTCCAGCTGCCTGGTTTAGTTTGTATGCAGGATTGTCACCAGACCAGATGATTAAACTTGGATGTGGGGTTAGAAAAACTGAAAGATAGAACAGTCTTTAAGCTATTGCACCAAAGTCTGGTTAATTTCTTACTGTTAGTCTTTAGAAATAGTGCAGACAAACTTCCAGCAGTGTCCCAGGTAAATTTCAAACCTACAGTCAGGTGGAGGCTGCTGCATCGATTTAATTTTCTTTAGGTTTGGTTTTCTTTAGCTCAAAGCAGCCCTGAAGTTCTGTGCGATAAAATAACGATGAAGCTGTATTAGGCTGCCTCAGGTGGCTCTGACTCACCCCCAAATTCCACTGCACGCGAAAGCGCCGCGCCGCGGTCTTGCTTCGACAGGCAAACCCCACTGAAAGCAGCACACCCAGAAGCTCTGTGGCGCGCCGCCCCGTAGGGGGAGGGCTGTTCCCTGGAGAGCCACAGGCTCTCATGAGAATAACGATGTCACACGCTCATAAAACATGTTATACACTGAGAAAAGAAATAAACACCTCTCTTCACTTCTCTAAGGTGCGTGGTTGCTGGTCCCAACCACGCAGCTTTGTGATTTATTCAACTTCAATCCACATATATCTGTGTAGAAAAGATATATGGTGTCATGTATACAATCTTAGATATTTCTGTACCTCTACGATTCACTTTTCTTCATCTATGGTGTCGTGTTGCCTCTGGGACCCTCTGACCGACTGCTGACCTGATGCCTCCACTTTTGACGTAATAACAAACAATAGAGGAAAATTACATGCAAGGGTCCGTGCATTGTGTTTTATTTTGATACTTCCGGTTACTCCACACGTTGACTTCCTGTCTGGTGCTTTCTTAACGACAGTGAATATACGAGGTTTGGACGCAGCCGCGCAGAAAATAGACCTGAAGCGTATCTCTCACGCCTTGGCACGCGCCGGCGCTTCAGCAACGCGGCAGGACAGGAGCGGTAAATTCCACCGCAGCAGGTGCGGTGGAATTTGCCCGATAGACTACAATGGGAGCGAAGTGCTCCGCAGTACGTTTCAAGGACGCTGCGCGGCGCTTTCGCGTCCAGTGGAGTTTGGGGATTAGCAGTGTCCTTGAGTGAGCTCAAGGACCTAAATGTAGCTTTTCTTCTCACAGTTTGTCTCAGGGTGGCAGAGAGCAGCTTGGATTTGCACTGAAATGGTGTTAAAGCTTGTTAGTGATAAAATGCAAAGTTAAATAAGCTGTTAATGTTTGCAGCAGATACTTTCCTGAATTTAATTCAGACATCTGCACTTCATTGATTGAGTAAGCTTGTTTTTTGAGATTGATAAGATTTCTAATCTCTAAAATTGTAATTTATGGTGCAGCCTTACTGTCAGCCAATGAACTAAGGAGCTGCTTTGGACTGTGATATCAGAGCATCCGTTTATAAAAGCAGTTTGTTGATTATTGTGTTTTTCTGTTAAAGTGTGTTTGAGCTGTCTGCAGCAGCGTGAGTGAATCACTTTACAAACACAGATGAATCATCTCATACCACTGAAAACTACTGAAACGCACGGTCCAAAGAATTTCCTTTTTGATGATTATCAGGCTGTAATTTCTCCTTATTTTAAAGCTGGACCACAAAGATCTGCCTCCCTCTGCGCTCGGAGAACCACCAGACCAGAAACCTCTTCCACGACATCCACCCGTCCCTGCTGCTCTTCCTGCACCGCCTGCGCTCCATCATCATCTACAACCAGGTGAGACTTTACCTTCATCTTCTCTGTTAGTTATCAAAACCTTTAACAGGTCATGACGAAGCCTGGTGTTGTTTTTCAGAGTGAGAAACGCCTGGTGAGGATGACCCGTAAAGATCTGAGTCACAGTGTGCTGGAGGTGGAGCACTCGGAGGGGCTGGAGCGCTGGCTGGTGGTCAAAACTATGGTGCAGCCCAAGAAGGTAAAAGTGTGCTCGCTCCGACATCCTCAGGCTCACAGCAGCTCACATCACAGACAGATCTGAGGTCAGATCTTAGAGCTCTATCTGCAGAGGCCGTCTGAACCCTGGAGCTCCTGGAGGGTCATTAGAGGTCTAAACCTGTAGCTCCAAGGATGTCGCAGACAGTCATTTTTGCGTCTTACGTAAACATTTTTACAGCCTGGAGACTGACAGTGATTCCCTTTCTGTGCTGGCCTTGTGGTCAGATAGGGTTGAGATGTGATATTGAGACATGTAGAGCTCCTCCTGCTCTCCTGCAGAGCTGCAACGCCCGTCTCACGCTCCTGCAGAATAAACATGAACATCTTAATCTGCATTCACACCAAACTGAGGTCGTGTCACCTACCTACAGTCCTGCTCAGTGTTATTGGCACCCCTTCATTATTTTAATTACTTTAACAATATATTCAGAAATAAATTGAAATGTACCAAATTCATGTCATCAGGATCTTTTAATTGAAGGTCCAAAATACTTTAACAAAAAATTAATAATTTTACAAGTTACATATTGTAATTTCAAAGAGGGAACTGAAAAAAGCACGTGCAGCAATAATGCCACCCCTCTTCAGTATTTTGTTGCACACCCTTTGGCACTGATGACAGCCTCCAAATGTTTCTTGTAGCCATCTATAAGCTTCTTGCACTTCTCAGCTGGTATTTTTTCCTATTCTTCCTATGCAAATTGTACAAGCTCTTGAACATGATATGGCTGGCAGATTTCAGCCATATCAAAGATTTTCAATCAGATTGAGATCAGGACTCACTGCTGGCCATTTTAATACAGGCCATTTTTTTCCTTTTCAACCATTCTTGCGTGCTTTTGGATGTGTGCTTTGGGTCTTTGTCTTGCTGGAGGGCCCACAGTGTTCGACTCAAACTAAATGTTCTTACACTGGGTCGGACATTTTGCTCTAAAATTTCTTAATAATTCTCTGATTTCATGATTCCTGTGATACAGTCAAAGCCTCCAGTACCCGATGCAGCAAAGCAGCCCCAAACCATTATTGAACCTCCACCATGCTTAAAGGAAAAGTTCGGTTCCTGCAGCTTTTACATTGTTTATAGAATGAAGAACAACAATATACTCACCCAGAAGGCTTTCCTGATGCAAACGGTGCTTCGGGAGATATTTAGATCCAAAATCGAGCAGCGGACACCGATATAATGTAGCCTGTAGGGCATAGATCGCCGCTCCTAAAAACTGCATTAATCGTCCAAGAACTCATGTTTTTCACCAATATTCCATCATGATTTGCTCCGAAAGGACCGCCATTGCAGCCTGTGTCTCTCCACACAGCGCTGTGTGGCTGAACTGACCTCTGAACTGGCGAGCTGTTTACATGCCCTTTGCGCTTGCGCAGTGCGGCTCACTGTTTTAGGGGAAGATCGGCAGCTACAAATCAACTTTCTCCTTCCAGTTTTGTGCAAAATGGACGAATGTCTATGGGATGAAGATGTTGTGGAGGAGGACTTTGAATATGATGGACGTCCTTACAGTTTGGAGCCACAGTATACAGATATACAGATAAGGAAGCGATCGCAACGCTCCAGAGAGTACTGCGCATGCGCAAAGGGCATGTAAACAGCTCGTCAGTTCAGAGGTTAGTTCAGCCACACAGCGCTGTGTGGAGAGACACAGGCTGCAATGGCGGTCCTTTCGGAGCAAATCATGATGGAATATTGGTGAAAAACATGAGTTTTTGGACGATTAATGCAGTTTTTAGGAGCGGCGATCTATGCCCTACAGGCTACATTATATCGGTGTCCGCTGCTCGATTTTGGATCTAAATATCTCCCGAAGCACCGTTTGCATCAGGAAAGCCTTCTGGGTGAGTATATTGTTGTTCTTCATTCTATAAACAATGGAAAAGCTGCAGGAACCGAACTTTTCCTTTAATTGTTGGTAGGGTGTTCTTCTCCTTGTAGACTTCAAGTGGTTGCAATTAAAACTGCCTATTCTAAATGTGACTGCTAATGAAGTATAATTTACAAACCTTAATATGTGTACATTACTTCTGCCAAGTTTGAGTCTGATGAAGTGATGCAGAGCAAAGTTAGAGAGGTTTGTAAAGAAACTGTACTGTCACATTGTGTACTTAAACTTCGTGGGTGCCAATAATGATGAGCAGGACTGTATAAATACCTCATTTTGTCACTGTTGACTGTGATCATATCAAATCATGGATCATATATTTGTATGCACTAGCTGACATTATTCCAGCTGTGTCCTTTTCACTGAGCTGCCAACCGTAAAACACTGCAGCTGATGCAGATGAAGAAGGACAGGACCACAGAGATCAGACACTGCTGTTTAATAAAGCAGAATTAATGTCCTCTCTAACTCATGTTCCCACACGGACATGGATTGATGCTCCGCAATCCAGAATAAAAACTGTTGCTGAGTGTCGTCACACACACACAACCAGACGTGGTGTCTGGCAGTGCATCAGGTCACCACAAGATGGTTAGCCCCGCCCTTCACGGCTGAACTTTGACTTTACATGTGGGGGGCGGGGGGGTTCGCCCAGGTGGGGTTGGGTGTGAACAGGACCCCGTCAGGTCTTGTTCTACTGTGATGGACTGGTGTCTCTTTCACTGTCCTCTTAACTGAAGATTGAACTTTTCGTGGGTTTCAGATTAAAGAGAATGTTGAATCCACCGAGCTCGCTCTGGCCCTCCAGCTGGACACCAACTCTACAGGAAGTGACATCTTAATCCAGCCGCAGAAACAGCCTGTGTTCGCTTACCTGCCACTCCGCAGCTTCGGCTTTCGCTTCATCATCCAAGGTGAGGAGGAGGAGTCCAGATTTAGAGCTTTAGCAGACGGTGGAGCAGTTTGTGTATTGATGAAGATGTTCTGCAGGGGACTTTGACATCCCATCGTCCCGCGAGGACGTGGACAGAGACAGCTCCTGGAACCAGTGGCTCCGCTCAGAGATCCCTCATCTCTTCCTGAAGGCCATGGACGTGTTCACTGTAAGATCACCACAGTCCCATCATGAGGTTACTCAGAACATTCATGGACCTATGGTCCAATCACAACTTTGCTCACAACTGAGGACCTTCACGCCTCAACCTGACCTTTGGTTTAGGTTTTGTTTTTAATGTTTTTTTTTTTTTTTTTTAAATTTTCTTTTGTTTGAATTTAGTTTTTTTTGTTTTGTTTTGTATTTATGGCATTTTGTTTTGTTGTTTCTATTGTACTGTTTACTGTTTCTTTTTGGTGTTTCATTTTGTTTTTTATTATTATTAGTATTGTTAAAATTGTTACTATAACTGTATATATTTTTTTGAACCAATCACTGAAGTGTGCTTGTGTGTCCTCAGGCTCATCCAGAGTTCAGTGGTCTGAAGGGTCTCTGTCAGTTCCTCCAGTTCGTCCCTCTTCCCGATGAGGTGCTGGACTTCTTCAAACCTGTTGCTGGGCAGATTATCCAGCTGCTGAAGGGGAAGGCCTTCCTGCCCACACTGAGCCCAGGTACGGTCAGGCAGTCATGACAGGTGGACCGTCAGGATGGCGAGTGCAGCGCTCCTCGGTTAACCTTTTCCCTCTCCCTCCATCAGATGGTCAGCTGGTGTACAAGCTGCCTTCTCAGATTGCCGTCTGTCAGGACGCCGTGATCCGTGACGTGATTGGAGGAGAGGAGCTGGAGCGTCATCTGTCCCTGTCGTACCTCCATCCTGATCTGAGCCGCGCTGCGCCCACCTCTCTGCTCGCTCACCTGGGGGTCCGAAACCTTCGTGGATCGGATGTTACCACGGTAACCACTGCCATGGCCAAGGAGCTGCTGCAGGTTGAGGGCATCCACTCTGGTGAGAGAACAGACTAATTTTAATTTTTATGAGATATCCAGTGTAAAAATTCAGAGGCCGTTCTTTGGTTTGTAAGAAAGCACCTGAGTCTGATGTGAGGAACATTCAGCTCCTCTTCTGTGCTTCTGACGGTCTTTCATCATCTCCTGAAGCAGAAGATCATCCAAGTTTTAGCTCAGAACTGATTAAAAAAACTCAGATGAATGGCTGCTTATTACTCTGAGGTTAATAAAACATTAAAAAAGCTTTTAATCATAATATAAAGATTTGTTTGTTATATTTTATCATTTATTAACCGCTCCTGTCCTGCAGAGGGCGGTCTGCGTCAGCTCGCCCGCCTGCTTGTCTGTAACTTTCGGGCTCTGGAGCACGGCTATGGAGAGGCCGAGTCCATCCTGCAAACCCTCAGAGAATTACCCATAATCCCCCTGGCCGATGGACGCATGGTGTCTCTGAATGGAGAGGGAGTGTTCTTCCCCATGGAGGAAACAAAAACCAAGAAGAAGAAGAAGGCTCAGTCTTCCTCAGGTGAGCTCACCTGGAGGTACACTTTTTACAATACCCAAAACCAGTGAAGTTGGCACGTTGTGTAAATCGTAAATAAAAACAGAATACAATGATTTGCAAATCCTTTTCAACTTATATTTAATTGAATACACAGCAAAGACAAGATACTTAATGTTCAAACTGAGAAACTTTATTTTCTTTTGCAAATAATCATCAACTTAGAATTTAATGGCAGCAACACATTGTAAAAAAAGTTGACTCAGGGGCATTTTTACCACTGTGTTACATCGCCTTTCCTTTTAACAACACTCAGTAAACGTTTGGGAACTGAGGAGACCAATTTTTGAAGCTTTTCGGGTGGAATTCTTTCCCATTCTTGCTTGATGTACAGCTTAAGTTGTTCAACAGTCCGGGGTCTCCATTGTTGTATTTTACGCTTCATAATGCGCCACACATTTTTTCAATGGGGGACAGGTGTGGACTACAAGCAGGCCAGTCTAGTACCCGCACTCTTTTACTAGCCACGCTGTTGTAACACACGCAGAATGTGGCTTGGCATTGTCTTGCTGAAATAAGCAGGGGCGTCCATGAAAAAGACGTTGCTTGGATGGCAACATATGTTGCTCCAAAACCTGAAATGTACCTTTCAGCATTAATGGTGCTTTCAAAGATGTGTAAGTTACCCATGCCTTGGGCACTAAAACACCCCCATACCATCACAGATGCTGGCTTTTGAACTTGCATGTTCACCTGTGGGATGTTCCAAATAAGTGTTTGATGAGCATTCCTCAACTTTCTCAGTCTTTTTTGACACTTGTGCCAGCTTTTTTGAAACATGTTGCCGGCATCAAATTCCAAATGAGCTCATATTTGCAAAATATAACGAAGTTTTCCAGTTCGAACGTTAAGTATCTTGACTTTGCTGTGTATTCAATTGAATATAAGTTGAAAATGATTTGCAAATCATTGTATTCTGTTTTTATTTACGATTTACACAACGTGCCAACTTCACTGGTTCTGGGTTTTGTACTTTGGGAAGTGTGATGGTTCAGTAACAGTGCTCTGAATCTCACTGTTGGCCGGACCTTAAGGCTGAGATGTTTTTATTATTATTTTCATCTGCTCAGTTTGAGACACTCCCCTGAGAATCTGAAAAGTAGTTTCAGGAGAGATTTAAAGCAGTGGTATACAGTCGGGAACCATCAGCAGGATTTGAGCTTTCCTGGGTGTGTTTTCAGGTCAGTGGGTTTATGATGTTAGAGCTTAAGTCGAGGGTGATGGTTCCAGAACCACAGCTCACACTGCAAGTTCTGATGAAATATTGAGCAGCACGGAGATCAGCGAGGAAGCACTCTGACAGAAAGAATAGATAAAGTGGGTCATAGAGGTTCCCAGTCCCTCTTATTTGTATCTGTGTTCATTTATATGTCACTGTGAGGCATAAGGAATATTACAGAGCACTGACAGACACTGAGCTCCTGAAGCCTGTGACGGAAAAGGTTAGATCCTGCCCTTCATTTGTAGTACCAGCTCTATCTGAGAGCTTCCCATTACAGTATAAACTGTGATTGGAAGCTCTCATCATGGGCCAGGTTGTCTTACTGCAATAAAGAGTTTTGTTCCAGAGACACTTACAAGCAGAACGACAAAGTACATGAGGACATATTATTGATAAATGCAAATGATGATGTAGAGTAGCATTTTAACCATACTAAAGCACTGTTATTGATGAAGAGGCTCACAGCTCTTTATAAACTACTGCTGAGGCCGAGTACAAGAAAGCCTAAATATGTATTCACTAGGTTTTACCATAAAATAAATCTGTTTAAGCTGATTTTCCTAAATCATTGAAAGAAGTTTATCCTGATCTGACTGCTGGTGTTTCCTGGTATAAAAAAGGAGGAGGAGGTGTAGCAGAAAAAGAGAACGATACCTGCTGTGATGCATCGTGAGAGATCATGAATTTAACTGAACGATTGGCTTTCATGATTTCAATTTAACTGTAAGACGAGTGGGGGTGAACTGACAGAGTCACAGCTCTCCTCTGCTTCTCCTCAGCTCCTCTGTCTGCTCTGTATGAAGACGTCAGCGTGGTTCACCCCTCTCTGCTCAGCTGTGTGGATCAACTGCAGAGTCAGCAGATCGCTGAGCTGCTGCGGAGGCTTGGAGTGCACGACCTGGAGCCCCAACAGCTGCTGCAGCAACACATCTACCCCACCATCCAGAGCAACAAGTGGAAGGTAAAACAACAAGACTGCAACAACGCATTATGACAACAAGCAGCACTGTAATAACATATTATATACCCAACAACACATCATAACAACAAACAACACTGCAGCAACACATCTACCCCACCATCCAGAGCAACAAGTGGAAGGTAAAACAACAAGACTGCAACAACGCATTATGACAACAAGCAGCACTGTAATAACATATTATATACCCAACAACACATCATAAAAACAAACAACACTGCAGCAACACATCTACCCCACCATCCAGAGCAACAAGTGGAAGGTAAAACAACAACACTGCAACAACGCATTATGACAACAAGCAGCACTGTAATAACATATTATATACCCAACAACACATCATAACAACAAACAACACTGTAGCAACACATCTACCCCACCATCCAGAGGAACAACTGGAAGGTAAAACAACAACACTGCAACAACAAATATAAACAACAAACACTACAACAACACATTATGACAAAAAGCAGTACTGTAATAACATGTTATATACCCAACAACACATCATAACAACAAACAACACTGCAACACATCTACCCCACCATCCCAAACAACAAGTGGAAGGTGACCCAACACCCCAACAACATATAATGACAACAAGCAGCACTGTAATAACATATTATACAAACCAACAACACTGCAACAACACATTTTCCCACCAAACAACACTCCAACAACAAATTATGACTATGAGCAGCACTGTTATAACATATTATACAAGCCAACAACACATTATAACAACAAACAACACTTCAACAACACATCTATCCCACCATCCTGAGCAACAAGTGGAAGGTGACACAATAACAGCGCAACAACACATTATACCATCAAAGAACACTGCAACAGCACATTATACCACCAAACACCACTGTAACAACACATTATACCACCAAACAACACTGTAACAACACATAATACCAACAAACAACACCGTAACAACTCATTATACCACCAAACAACACTGTAGCAACACATTATACCATCAAACAACACTGTAACAACACATTATATCACCAAACAACATTGTAACAACACATTCTACAAACAACCAACACTGTATCAAAACATTATCCCTCCAAACAACACTGCAACAACATATTATACCACCAAACAACACCGAAACAACACATTATAACAACAATCAACACTGCAACAACACATTCTACAAACAACCAACACTGTATCAACACATTATACCACCAAACTACACCTTAACAACACATTATAACAACAAACAACACTGCAACAACACATAATAACACCGACCAACACTGTATCAAAACAGTATACCACCAAACAACACTGTAGCAACACATTATACCACCAAAGAACGCTGTAACAACACATTATACTACCAAACAACACTGTAACATCATATAATACCACCAAACAACACTGTAACAACACATTATCACACCAAACAACACTGTAACAACGCATTATACCACCAAACAACTACGTAACAGCATATTATAGCACCAAACAACACTATAACAACACATTATACCGCCAAACAACACTGTAACAACACATTATACCAACAAACAACACTGTAACAACACATTATACCATCCACCAACACTGTATCAACACATTATACCACCAAACAACACTGTAACAACACATTATACCACCAAACAACACTGTAGCAACACATTATACCACCAAAGAACGCTGTAACAACACATTATACTACCAAACAACACTGTAACATCATATAATACCACCAAACAACACTGTAACAACACATTATCACACCAAACAACACTGTAACAACGCATTATACCACCAAACAACACTGTGACAACACATTATACCACCAAACAACTACGTAACAGCATATTATAGCACCAAACAACACTATAACAACATATTATACCACCAAACAACACTGTAACAACACATTATAACACTCAACAACACCGTAACAGCATATTATACCGCCAAAGAACACTATAACAACATATTATACCACTAAACAACACTGTATCAACACATTATACCACCAAAGAAAGCTGTAATAACACATTACACCACCAAACACCACTGTAACAGCACATTATACCACCAAAGAATGTTGTAACAACACATAATACCACCAAACAACACTGTAACAACACATTATACCACCAAACAACACTCCAACAACAAATTATGACTATGAGCAGCACTGTTATAACATATTATACAAGCCGACAACACATTATAACAACAAACAACACTTCAACAACACATCTATCCCACCATCCAGAGCAATAAGTGGAAGGTGACACAATAACAGCGCAACAACACCTTATACCATCAAAGAACACTGCAACAGCACATTATACCACCAAACTACACCTTAACAACACATTATAACAACAAACAACACTGCAACAACACATAATAACACCGACCAACACTGTATCAAAACAGTATACCACCAAACAACACTGTAGCAACACATTATACCACCAAAGAACGCTGTAACAACACATTATACTACCAAACAACACTGTAACATCATATAATACCACCAAACAACACTGTAACAACACATTATCACACCAAACAACACTGTAACAACGCATTATACCACCAAACAACACTGTGACAACACATTATACCACCAAACAACTACGTAACAGCATATTATCACACCAAACAACACTGTAACAACGCATTATACCACCAAACAACACTGTGACAACACATTATACCACCAAACAACTACGTAACAGCATATTATAGCACCAAACAACACTATAACAACATATTATACCACCAAACAACACTGTAACAACACATTATAACACCAAAGAACACTGTAACAACACATTATAACACTCAACAACACCGTAACAGCATATTATACCGCCAAAGAAGACTATAACAACATATTATACCACTAAACAACACTGTATCAACACATTATACCACCAAAGAAAGCTGTAATAACACATTATACCACCAAACAACACTGTAACAGCACATTATACCACCAAAGAATGTTGTAACAACACATTATACCACCAAACAACACTGTAACAACACATTATACCACCAAACAACACTCCAACAACAAATTATGACTATGAGCAGCACTGTTATAACATATTATACAAGCCAACAACACATTATAACAACAAACAACACTTCAACAACACATCTATCCCACCATCCAGAGCAATAAGTGGAAGGTGACACAATAACAGCGCAACAACACCTTATACCATCAAAGAACACTGCAACAGCACATTATACCACCAAACAACACTGTAACAACACATTATACCACCAAACAACACTGTAACAACACATTATACCAACAAACAACACTGTAACAACACATTATACCACCAAACAACACTGTAGCAACACATTATACCATCAAACAACACTGTAACAACACATTATAACACCAAAGAACATTGTAACAACACATTCTACAAACAACCAACACTGTATCAAAACATTATCCTTCCAAACAACACTGCAACAACATATTATACCACCAAACAACACTGTAACAACACATTATACCACCAAACAACACTGTAACAACACATTATACCAACAAACAACACTGTAACAACACATTATACCACCAAACAACACTGTATCAACACATTATACCACCAAACAACACCGAAACAACACATTATAACAACAATCAACACTGCAACAACACATTCTACAAACAACCAACACTGTATCAAAACATTATATCACCAAACTACACCTTAACAACACATTATAACAACAGACAACACTGCAACAACACATAACAACAAACAACACTGTATCAAAACAGTATACCACCAAACAACACTGTATCAACACATTATACCACCAAACAACACTGCAACAACACATTATACCAACAAACAACACTGTAACAACACATTATAACACCCACCAACACTGTATCAACACATTATACCACCAAACAACACTGTAACAACACATTATACCACCAAACAACACTGTAGCAACACATAATACCATCAAACAACATTGAACAACACATTATACCACCAAACAACACTGTAGCAACACATTATACCATCAAACAACACTGTAACAACACGTTATACCAACAAACAACACTGTAACAACACATTATACCATCAAACACCACTGTAACAGAACATTATAACACCAAAGAACATTGTAACAACACATTCTACAAACAACCAACACTGTATCAAAACATTATCCCTCCAAACAACACTGCAACAACACATTATAACACCAAAGAACATTGTAACAACACATTCTACAAAACAACCAACACTGTATCAAAACATTATCCCTCCAAACAACACACTGCAACAACATATTATACCACCAAACTACACCTTAACAACACATTATAACAACAGACAACACTGCAACAACACATTCTAACAAACAACCAACACTGTATCAAAACATTATATCCACCAAACAACACTGTATCAACACATTATAACAACAGACAACACTGCAACAACACATTATACAACAACAAACAACACTGTAACAACACATTATAACACCCACCAACACTGTATCAACACATTATACCACCAAACAACACTGTAACAACACATTATACCACCAAACAACACTGTAGCAACACATAATACCATCAAACAACACTGTAACAACACATTATACCACCAAACAACACTGTAACAACACATTATACCACCAAACAACACTGTAACAACACATTATACCAACAAACAACACTGTAACAACACATTATACCACCAAACACACTGTAGCAACACATTATACCATCAAACAACACTGTAACAACACATTACACCAACAAACAACACTGTAACAACACATTATACCACCAAACAACACTGTGACAACACATTATATCACTCAACAACAGTGTAAGAACACATTATACCACCAAACAACACTGTAACAACACATTATACCACCAAACAACACTGTAGCAACACATTATATCACTCAACAACAGTGTAACGACAGTCTCACATTGACAAACAGGTTTGACCCTCTCATGGTCTCCTGTTCCAGATCAGATTGATCTGAACCAACATTGTGCTCTTGTGATTTCGTTTGTCTCTATATGTCTGTTGAGTGATTGTTTTTTATATTGGGATTGCTGAGTTCCCTGTCTTTAAAGCATATTTACCATCGGGTTACAATAATGAAACTTTGACCTTGTTTTCTGATTGTCCATCATCCTCCAGTCCAAGCCCTCTGCTGTGGTGGTCAGCTACCTTGTCTTCATCAAGCAGCACTCGTCCAGTCAGGACTACGTCGACGCTGCACTTCCTGTCCTCACCAACAGGGGGCTGCTGTGCCCTGCAGATGAGAGGGTGCACTTCTCAGAGGAGTACGGCAACATCAACCTGACCAAGACTCTGCCAGGTGAGGACACACACACACTCACACACATACACACACATCTACACACATCAACCTGACTAAGACTCTGCCAGGTGAGGACACACACCTACACACACCTACACACACATCTACACACATCAACCTGCCCAAGACTCTACCAGGTGAGGACACACACCTACACACACCTACACACACATCTACACACATCAACCTGACCAAGATTCTGCCAGGTGAGGACACACACCTACACACATCTGCACACCTACACACACATTTACACACATCAACTTGTCTGAGACTCTGCCAGGTGAGGACACACACACACACACACACGCACATACACACCCAAACACACACAGGCCTGGCCCATGGCTGGCTCCTGTCCAGGTGCTCCTGTCAGTCAGTGGGTGTGGGGGGTCCATCTCAGGTTTTACAGAGTCAGTGAGCCTGTCCTCAGGTCAGGAGACCGTGGACCATCAAACCTCTGATGTGTTCAACCAATCTGAGGTGATGGTTGTTCCAACAGTCCACTTTTTTCAGGTCATGATCTTTTCTGGATGGTGGAGAGTTTCGGTGAGGTCTGGTCCTCCTGTCACTCTCACAGTGGTGACGTGTAGGAGTGTGACATCAGTGACCTCTGGTTGGGTTCCTCTCAGAGCTGGTTCAGCAGAACCGGTCTGTTTGATAACCACACTCTGTCCTTCTGTGGCTGCAGGGCGGATAGTTTAGATCAGAGGGGTCCAAACTCCTCACAGGGAGGGCCGAACACAGAGATGGCAGCATGACCAGGACACCGTGCTGTGCCTCACTGTCATAACCTGACAAGCCAGATGGACAGCTCCATATATCTGCCACAGAAATATTTCCCTAGTCCATCTGGGTAGGAGCCCTTTAAATGTGTTTTCAGGGGCAGAACGTTAAAAAAAAACACAAGCTTGTGATTGGACAATCGTTTGGCTCGTCACATTTATCACAGACCAATCCACATCAAGCAGGGTTGCCTCCTATAATGTAGCATACATAGCGGCTAATGTAGCGGCTAATGGCTAACAACAGTTCATGGACGTTAGCCATAGTGGCTAATTTAGCTGCTAACAGCTAAAAACAGTTAATTACCGTTAGCTGTTAGCCGCTAACTTAGCTGCTAACAGCTAACGGCCTTTAACTATCGTCTTACACTAAATTGTACCACACAGATGATTCATTTAAAGGAAAAGTTCTGTTTCTCCAGCTTTCACATTGTTTATAGAATGAAGTAGAACAATATAAACAGTGCTTCGGGAGATATTTAGATCCAAAATCGAGCGGCGGACATCCGTATAATGGTAGCACACGGGGCATGTATGGCGCCGCTCCTAAAACTACATTAATCGTCCAAAAACTCATTAGTTTCACCAATATTTCATCATGGTCCGCTCGCGCTACTCCTCCATTACAGTCTGGTGTCGCCCCAGACATGTTTTTGTGACTGTGCTGACCTCTGAACTGAAGAAGAAGAGCGCTTGCCTCCGCACATGCGCAGAACTCTCTGGAGCGCTGCCTCCGCGTCCTCCTTTCGATAAGCTCCTCATCCGTAAACTCTGGCTCCAAACTGTAAGGACACCCATCATATTCAAAGTTCTCCTCCACAACATCTTCATCCGAAAGATATTCATCCATTTTGCACAAAACTGGAAGAAGAAAGTCGTGTAGCCAGCTGTCTTTCGCTAAAACAATGAGCCGTACTGCGCATGCGTGGAGGCAAACATTCTTCTTCAGTTCAGAGGTCAGTACAGTCACAAAAACATGTCTGGAGCGACACAAACTGTAATGCAGGAGTAGCGCGAGTGGACCATGATGAAATATTGGTGAAACTGATGAGTTTTTGGACGATTAATGCAGTTTTAGGAGCGGCGCTGTATGCCCTATGTGCTACCATTATACGGATGTCCGCCGCTCGATTTCGGCTCTAAATATCTCCCGAAGCACTGTTTGGATCAGGAAAGCCTTCTGGGTGAGTATATTGTTCTACTTCATTCTATAAACAATGTGAAAGCTGTAGAAACCAAACTTATCCTTTAACACTTATATGTGACATGAACTTCGTCAAAGACAATCCCTACAAGTAAACTTCTGAGGAGGGCAGATTTCACCAAGTTTCACTGAGTAGCCATGAGGACAATAGGCTAATCGGCATGTCTGTTCTCAGCTTCCGGTTGTCGTCACGTCCGCATTCTGCTGCTCCCGCCTCTCTCCCCTGATTAGGCCGTTAAGAATCCAGCCCAGTGAATTCGTTGGACAACGGAGGCTGGTAAGACCGACCTGCAGGATTTCAGACTCAGGCAGGTCTGTCTGCTCTGTAAGGCTATCACTGTTGGGGGTGATGGACCCCCCACCCCCACCCCCGGCCCCGTCCAGGTGACGCTTATGTTTACAGTCAGACACAAAACAAGAGCGAGCTGCAGGGCCGAGCTCTGTAGGACTGTGCCCATGCTCTGCTCTCTGCTCCCTCCAGACAGACCCAGCTGCCCTCTGCTGTGATCCCCCCTCTGCTCTGGACAGTGAGTGCAGAGCAGAGTGCTTACGTCAGGCTTGTTCCTCCTTTGTTTGGCTCAAAGACAGCATGGAGTGTCTGCAGTGTGAACAGAGTGCTGTCTGTGGGTTATGTAACTGTTTCCAGGGCGGGACGTCCTGCAGGAGGTTCACTTCAGTCACAGTCTGAGCCTCACATGAGATCATCTGACTGAGGCGATCTGATGGAGGAGCTGCACCTCTGTTTACTGCTGACGTCATCGTCTGTGGATGTGTAAAGCTTTAAAAGAGATTGTAGATACACCTGTAACATCATCAGAGTGCTCAGAAAGTTTAGGACCACTCACCTTGAGGCTCACGCATGTGCAAACTCATGAGGACACTCCGTGACCTTTATTCAGCTGAACGCACCACAAAGACGAGATATCAGTGTTCAAACTGATAAAAACTCTGTTGTTTTTCAAATCTTCACTTATTTTCCACAAAGCTGGGACAGGGGCACCGTAAGACGACACCTGTGGTGGAACATTCCACAGGTGAGCAGGTTAACTGGGAACAGGTGAGTGTCATGGTTGGTTTTAAAAGGATCACCCCTGAAAGGCTGAAGGTGGGACGAGGTTCACCTCTTTGTGAACAGCTGTGTGAGCAAACAGTCCAACAGTTTGAGACCATTTCTCAATGAACAAATTAATATACACCAGTATGGAATCAGATTTGTGCCAATGGAATAAAGCAAAGCTTTCGAGAATAAAGC